>WHUX01000412.1:0-30693 GCA_015179025.1 Terfezia claveryi | reverse complement strand
ATCCATAGTCCTGAGGAGCAACCTCATCCCCATCCTCATCAGGCAAATGACTTATTACTCGCAATGGGAACGGGGCTTCACTGGGCAGAAACCAGAAGGGGCGGGTCTAAAATCATGGGACGTTCTTGGAAGGTAGAAGCAGATGTAATAAATTGGATAATTCATATTGCGTGCTTGGGACCGGCTTCTCATTCTCCTTGTTCTCCGGCTGCTCGCTAGGAAAATCGTCTTCAACTTCCTCACCATCTGTAGGTGCTTCGCTTGGGGTGGCAGGGACTTCTACTGGCCTGCGAGACTGGTAGCGCCACGGATATCGGTTCCTAAGATCACTAGAGTAAAATTCGGATTAGCCGCAGGCTTATAACAAGGTCCTGTTGTTTTCAAGTGATATGCCCACCACACCGCTATAGCGCCTATTTCTGTCCACTGGAGCCTTAACTATTTTCTACCACTACAAGCCGCGGTGCTTTTGGCACGTGCAGTTGCCTATGGCTTCCAAAAGCTCAGTCCCCAGGGAGCAATGAAAATACGATCAGAATCTATCCAGTGCAACCGGTCAATTGGGCAAGCCCATTAAGCCCAGAATCGCAAATACCAAGATTACGCGGGATAACTGCAAAACGATGATATTGGGCAAGAAACTAAGTATGAGAAGTTCATACCTTGGGGCCATGCTTTGCTCTGGGATTCCTGTGCTCGAGTTGGTATGCATAGTGTTGTTCGGTGTGTGAGATCTTGAGGATGAGGATTACGGTAGTTGAAGAAGTAGCGTAGTGATTGCTGTTACTGTAGTTGAAGGAGCAGCGAGGACATGCGGATTTTATCTACCATTGCTATGGCCACTATCTGGCTATGGTCCACCCTCCAGCCCCTTGATGTCTCTATTGCTAAAGTAAAGGAGTCTCAGAAACGAGATAAGACTATGCAACTTAGAGCGAAGAAAAAAAGCCAATACCCGATCGGTATGTGGCTGGTCATTACATGTGGAGGTATCTTCTACACGATTGGGAGTTTGATACGGTTGGAATCACCCGGCGGTTAGTTGGTTGTCTTGTCACGGATTGTTTGTCTTGTCACGGACTAGTTGACTTATCACTTTGTTGTCTTGTCACGGATTGACTGTCTTGTCACGGATTGGATTGTCTTGTCACGTACTCGTTGACTTGTTAGTCGGTTGGCACTTGACTTGTCACAGACTGATCGTCTTGTCACGGACTTATCACTGAGTGATTGTGTTGGTACGTACTGGTTGACTAGTCTGGTTGCACTACCCCTCGTAGTTGTCACGGACTAGTTGACTTGTTAGTCTCGATCAGACCCTCGTAGAGGTTGACTTGTGAGGAGGGTGTTGTGCCAACCAGACTATTGACTTGTCACGGACTAGTTGACTTGTCACGGAATAGTTGACTTGTCACGGACTAGTTGACTTGTCACGGACTGGTCACTGCTGAGCAGTTTGGTACTTGCGGTTATCCCAAGCAGGCGTAGGTATTTCGTAGCATTACCGAATATGGTCACATACCGTAGAGCTCCAGTTATTCGGTAGCGTAATTTCAAATTGGGCGGCATACTTAAGTAGTGTTTCTGTTGAGGCTTAACTAAGCAACTTCACCCAACAGGTATAGATTTCACAAGCTAAGCAGCATTAGCCACCAGATCTTAGCACACTACTGGGTATGTAGGCCAGATTGAAATAAGGCTACTGAGTAACTAGTATGTACCGATCTAAAGTAGAATAAAGAGGTACGTAAACAGGATACTGTATCCACTGGCGAACAACGATCCTTGTCAGTTTAATGACATAGGCCGAGCTTATGCAGTAAAGGTGATGTCCGAGTGCAAAACAGGTGGTGGTAACATGCTCACTGACTTGCTAATAATGATGTCTGCAGCGAAAGTCAGAGAACTGACAAGGATCGTTATTCGCCAGTAGATGCGGTATTACAATATCCAGATAATTCCTAGAATAGGCAATAGTCATCGAATATGAGCAACGAGTTTTTTCTTTTTTAAAAATGAAAAATAAAAAATAAAATAAATGAATAAAACTATATATATATATAGCATGTAGGTATTGCCATTTCATATTAGCCTAACAATATGGCGGAGAACTATTACAACCCGGATGATGAAGAGTCGTTTGAACGCTTCAGAGTGTTGTGGGAGCAGGACAATGGACTACAATATTTCCTGAGCCTGGGTAGCAGTGAATTGGTAAAATTTGAGGCTACGCTGTTGGTTATGGAACGATTCGACCCAAGCAGGATTGAGTCTCGAGTAGCAGCCCAAGTACTCCTTGAGCTGATCTGGATAGGTCGGTACCACTTACGCCCTGGGGCCACGTCTACTTGGGATCCATTTTACCTAGACGACTACACTCTTTACGATTTATTGTGGGTTACTCTTTTCAACTTTTACCTGACTCTCTGCCGACCAACTACCAATGGCATGGGTGCGTTATCCTGGGGTATATGCGAAAATTGTCAATTTCCATCTGTAAGTTGACACTGGGCCGAAGAACATCTGAGCCATAACTTACCTTATTCTAGGTGCTTTCCGAGACCCATCGAATACCAGACGCCTTGGTGTCTCGACGTCGTGTATTTGTGCCCCAACCATGGCACCCATCGCCCAGAATAATAGTACAATGTTGTGGGGAGCGCATCTCGCTTCTACCTTCCCGAAGGCATGTTCTTGATGTTGCATCTAATCACAATGTCAGGCTAACTCCATGTAGACCTCCAGAGATTATCAACTTCTACGCAATGCCCGACTGGACTTGGAGATGCTCTTTACTACAATGGAACACTCCCACATCTAGCGAGAGCGACAGGACGTGGAAGTGGATATGATTGCGGACAATGTTGAAGAGTGTGCAGTGGATTCGGAGTATAGTGGTTCCTCAGGCGCATCCTGCTCAACCAATAGTGAAAGCTTTGGCTCTCCAAGCGAGCTCTGGGGGTCGTCTTCTAGTTTGGAAAGCTTACAAGCTTCAGAAGCGTCAGAAGCATCAGAAGCCTCAGAAGCCTCAGAAGCATTGGAAAATGACGATTGGAGTACGCATTGGCCTGCGCGGAGGATTGCGGCTTTGGATTGGAATTGGGTTTGGTGTGCAGTAGATGCGCAAGGGTCGGCCAATAACTGACATTTCTTTCCTACTGTATCCTTACTTGTGTAACCTTGTATACAACGTTGAGTTTTTGAATTGAAGAGGCACTGCAAGTACCTATGGCATTGGATATGCGCCTCTCGAAGCCACCCACTTTTCCGTGACAGAAGTGGTTTTCCGTGACAGAAGTGGTTTTCCGTGACAGAAGTGGTTTTCCGTGACAGAAGTGGTTTTCTGTGACACTAGCGGATTTCCGTGACAGAAGTAGTTTTCCATGACAGAAGTCCGTGATACTGTCCCCTCTGTCCTAGAGAGTTAATAAATATGTTCAATTCCCTGATGTATTGCTTGACCAGTCCACCAACTACAACAGCCTGAAAGTATCAACCGCCAACCCCTTTTACCAATATGTCTATCTCTCCAAACGTCCTGGTCCCTTCATTTGCGATAGATTCGTCCCTCACCAGGATTCTAGGGGGTACTGCGTTCAAGTGGGAGGCCGAGAAGTCTGCCTGTTTCACAGAATGGTGGGAGATGACCGAATGGGCCGGCAAAGTCCGTGACAATCTTGCCAAGGACATGCTGAATCGAAACAATATTAGCCCACCACGATGGGATTCCAAACTGCGAACGGCAATGCACTGGGCTCAATTCGGTCAAGGCGCAAAGGTCAGTAGTGGAGAACCTTTCATATATTGCTTGGGTTGCAACAGTTCGTTACAGCACCCGAGTGCATTCAACTTGGGTACGACACACATGAAATCACACCTGAGCTCTAGGAGATGCCGCGCCCAACTGGGCGAAAGAAGGAGGATATTGCCAACATGTTTGTGAGGGAATTATATAATCCATGCCAATGCAGAATACGCAGACTGATATTATCCGTAGGCTGCAACTACTACTGCTATACAAGTTCCTCAATTTAGTGATGATGTATTTCAACATGAACTGATGAAAACGGTCATTGCATCCAACCTACCTTTCCGGACAATCGAGCATCCACAATTCCACCGCCTCCTAAACCTTCTCAGGCCTCGAATAAATATCCCCAGTGCAACTACACTTCAGTGTAGTATACATCATTATGCAGCGGAAATTCAAGCGAAGCTCAAGAAAAGCCTTCCAGACGATACATTGCTTCACCTCGCCACTGACTGTTGGACCTCACCTAATAAATTAGCATTTATGGGTACAACACTCCACTACATAGACAAAGAATGGCAAGTGCGTCAACATACTATCGGATTCCAATTCCTTGGAGGGGAATCTCATAATGCAGTACAACTGGCCAATAAGCTAAGCCAAATAATCCGGGACTTGGGTATCACTAGCCGGGTCTTAGCTATTGTCTCAGACAATGCTAGTGTCAACATAGCACTGGCCAAGCATTTACAGGCAAATGTATTCTGTCCAAAGTGGAATGCGGAGCAATATAGACTTCCCTGCCTCGCACATGTTATCGCGTTGGTGAGCAACCAGTTTATGAAAGAACTTAAGTCAAGCCCAGATAATGATGACACTATCTCATCCGCTCCTCAAGTGGAGACTTCAATCAAAGCACTGCAAGGGTATGCGCCAGGTACATTTGCGCGATCAGTATGCAAGGTTAGTCATATTTGCTCTGCAATAACCCCGTCACAGAATTCCACATGTCACGGAATTACACAATGTCACGGAATTCCACATGTCACGGAATTCCACAATGTCACGGAATCCTATCCCCCAATCCCATGTGCTAACAGTTTTCCAGGTTCGGGAGCTGTGTAAAGCTATAGTGGCTAGTCCTCAACGGTTGGCACAATTCAAAGAACTCCAAAATGACACTCCCGTGCCAATGGGCCTCATACAGGACGTCAGAACTCGGTGGAACTCCACCTTTGACATGCTTACGCAAGCATTGCGACTACAGTCATACATTGAACAATGGATCAGTCTGACTACAACTGAAGGAAAGTATAGCCTATTGTGGCTGAGTAAAGAAGAATGGGCCCAAGTTCAGGAGGCTATAATTTTTCTGAAACCGCTCTCTGATTATACACATGCTATTTCCATAGGCCAGCATGCGACTATACACAATGCATTATTCATCTACAACGACATTTTCGACCACATCGAAAAACAACGCAAACGTATACGCAAACTTCCAGCCAGCGCGACGTGGGCACCAGGATTTTTGTGCGCAACGAAAGGCTGTCACCTCATATTGCAGAAGTATTATTCGAGAACGGAAAAACAATCACTCATCTACAATCTAGCGACTATTCTGGATCCATCTAAGAAGTTATCCTTGTACGCGGATTGGGGAAATGTCTCGGTACAGGATCCTACCATGAATCAGGAGGCTGTTGACTGCATACCATACACAGAATATTACCAGTAAGTATCAATTCTACGAACGTTATGGAGTACATTCCGTGACAACAGATGCATCCGTGACAACAGATGCATCCGTGACAACAGATGCATCCGTGACAACAGATGCATCCGTGACAACAGATGCATCCGTGACAACAGATGTATCCGTGACATTATGAAACGAATGAGAATCTGACCTTATTGGGTACTTAGAGTACAGTTTGAGGAATATTTTGATATCAACTACGCCAGGTACGCACCGGAGCCCCAGGCTCAGAAGAGTCGCCTCGATGATTCAGAGCAATCCTACATCATGTGTCGACTACAAAGCGGACAGTGACCAAATCAGAGAATATTCGGAGGTCAAGAGATACTTAACCAGTGGTCTGGCCATACTAGATGGGCAGTGTCCCCTATCCTGGTGGAAGGTTCATGCCATTGAATACCCGACGCTAGCACGAATGGCAAGGGACATATTGAGTATTCCACTGACATCTATGGCTGTTGAGCGTATATTCAGCGGTGCTCGAGATATTTTGCCTTACCGCCGGATCCGAATGGGTCACCAGATGATACAGCGCTAATGTTGACGAAATCTTGGGACTCGATACACGCAAAATATACAGAACCAGACCCTGAGAACACTCCTGCACATGTGGAAGAAGGATTAGCTGATCATGATGAAATTGATGTGAGCCAGGAGAGACAGGCTCTCAGATATGACGCAGAATTCTCTGCCGCATGATGCCAGTCACTCTAGATGGACCATCAGGAAATGGTGATACGGTGTCAGAGTATGAGAGTAGCGTGGAGGGAGAGGAAGAGTTTGAGGGAGATGATCTTGATGTGGGAGATACAACTTCTCAGATTTCTAGCCCATTCAACAATTTCAGTGCGCAGTCAGCGGGAGGAATTGGCTTATTCCAAGGCAGCCTATTGAGGGAGGAAAGAGGGACCCCAACACCCTGCACCCCACATCGCGGGACTAAGCGCCCTGCCTCTCCATCCGTCAACCTGACGCCTTCAATGGCAACGAGGCTCTAGAAAAAGTTACGGCCCACTCAGCGTAGGAATTACAAAGGGTGAGCCTGCATACTTGAGGGGGCGCAAACCGAGGTAGGTATGGTCAATTATCCTTTGTTCATTGTTTTTTTCCTTTGTCCATTGTACCTGAGTTTTGCTTTTTCCTATTAGCTTCCCTTGAATGGGTGGGTTTCTTTTTGTGTGTGGGTTTCCTTAATGTGTTGTTTTTTTGGTTGAATTGTGATTATTATGACGAGCGACACCAGGGTGGATTAGTTCTCATGATGAATCCGCGGTTGATACTCTTTTTTATTTTTTTTATTTTGGTCATTGATTACTTACGGGATGTAAATTGAGTTTGGGGAGAATGGGAATAATTCACGATGTGGAACTGTGGGCACTTCTTGGGTGGACGTAGGAATCTTGAGAGCATTTATGTATGAATTATTATTAAGATAGGGCGGATGGAGGGTTTAGGGATTAGAAGCAAATGTGAGAAATTTGGGTGCAAGGAAAAGGATAACATGGGGACGAGTAGGTAGGACGTTTGATATAGAATGTGTGGACGTATGGCAGCACAAACAGAGCATAGAGAACGTGAGAGAGAAATTTGAAAGAATGGTTCTAAAAATCGTGACAGCAGAAGCAATCCGTGGCTAAGAATGGTGACATTGGCAAAAACCATACAAAGGGACAGGAACGGGGTTTGGTGGGATCGGTGCCATGCTGGAAGACGAAACGAGCGATCCGTGACAAGACTGGCAATCCGTGACAAGACTGGCAATCCGTGACAAGAGTGGCAATCCGTAACAAGACGGGCAATCTGTGACAAGCCGTATGCATAGACGAATAGGGGAAAGAACGGAAAACCCTGGACTTGGCAAATGCACAAGTGTGAACGATGTTAGTAAGGGATCTTGGCGAGTAATCTGTAGATCACCGATTAATCGGCGAAGTGGTCCGAGGCGAGTTGCAGTAGGCAGAGACCGAGGCGAGTTGATAGCCGAACGAGTTGTAAGGGCCAGAAACTCGGACCGACTCGCCCCGTAGCGCACACTACTCGTTGGATCCCCATCCAACGTCTTGTATACACAATACAGGACCTTGCTTCCCCCAGCGCTTGTGCACCTCCCTTGTGCATATCCTTGTCTCAAACATACAACTCTGCAGTACAGCTGCCTCCCTTGACACATGTGGCAACTGCCTCCACGTGTCTCGTGTCCCTTGCCCTCTGCCTCTCTTGCCTCTTGCCCTTGCCCCCCCATCTCAGTCTTCCCCTAGTCACACACGTAGCGTTCCTACGTATGTCTTACCCTAGCCTTTCCCCAGATTACACATGTAGCGCTCCTACGTGTGCGATTGCCCCTTGCCACTTCCCCGGCGTACCCCTTGGTCGCCTTGTCCCCCAGAGCCCTCGTTACACTACGTTGGATCTTTCAGACCAACCGGTACGATGTCCGCGAATATTCCACTACCCACCGATAGATTCGCAGCCTGGAGGGCGACTCCGATTCCATCAGACCCGACAGAACTATCAGCATACCGAAGAACTGTGATCGAAATATTCACAGAGACTCATGCCATTGGCGAACAACAAGGAGCGGACCTTCAGAAAGCCGAAAAGCGAATCCGAGAAGCCGAAGACGAAATAACCCTCCTTCGAGAAGATGCAGCAGAGGACAGGATAACCATTCGGAGACTGACTTATACCTTGGACCTGGCCGACAGTCCAAAGAACCAGAAAACACAAGACCTACCAACCCCGCCCAAGTTTAATGGGGACCGGGGCCGGTTACGAGTATTGAAGAACTCTATACAAATAAAACTCTCTGGAGACTCGGCGAAGTTCCCCACTGTCCACCACCAGCTCTCATACGTCTATGGCCTCCTGGAGGGTAAGGCCATGGACCAGGTACAGCCCTTCGTCAAGGCAACGGGGATTGATCTGTTAGACATCCCGGCACTAATGGCAATCTTGGACCGAGCCTTCGGGGACCCGGATCCTAAAGGAACCGCCAGCAGGGCCCTGCGAGACCTCAAGCAAAAACACAAAGAACTATCAACCTATGTCGCCGAGTTCTCCAGGCTGGCAGTAGAGCTCAATTAGAATGACGAAGCCAAGCTCGACCAGTTCAAAGACGGGCTTACCTTCGAGCTGAAAAAGGCTCTGGTCTACTGCCCACCGACCAAGACCCTGGAGGAACTTATTGAGCAAGCTAGCTGGGTGGAACAGCAGATAGCGTCACTAAAAGCCCCCCAAAAGACACTCCCGACCTCGACTCCCCGTACCCCCTTCCTGATAGCACGCACCCAACAACAACCCACACCGGTCAACAAGCCTGCACACCCCTCCCTGGTAGCGGGTGGGGCTGCCCCCATGGACCTGTCAGCAGGTAGACCTCGTCTTACCCACGAGGAAAGGGACCGTCGCCGCACTCAGGGTTTGTGCATTGCATGCAGAAAGGGGGACCATTTTATCGCGGCATGTCCCCTCTGCAAAAACCACTCGATGGCCGCCCACGCCATCTCCGAATCTAGGATTGAAGAGGTGGAGGAGTCAGGAAAAGCCCTGTCCCTTGCATAGTTACTGACACTAGCAAGGGACCTGCACTAGGTCATTTGTCTTTGTCGTCTTTCTCTGTTCCTGCATCTATGTCTGTTGATGAATCTCGCTTGTTTGGCGAGCACTTTGTAGTACCAATAACTATTGAATTCAATGGTAAAACAGTGGTAACATCAGCTCTCATAGATTGTGGTGCTTTGGGAATGGCCTTCATTGATCAGACCTTTGTCAGTAAAAATTCTATACCAACAGCCAAACTCAAGACCCCCCGCCGTCTTGATGTTATTGATGGCCGTCCAATCTCTTCTGGGGCTATCACCGATCTTGCTTGCCTGCCCAGCGCCATTGGGGACCATTCGGAGAGTTTACCGATGTTTGTGACCAAGCTCAAATACCCCATTGTTCTGGGGATTCCTTGGCTCCGAATGCATGATGTCTCCGTTAACTTTGGCTCTTACACCTTGACATTCAATAGTGGGTATTGCAAGAGGCACTGTGGTGCTCCACGAACTGCCGTTAAAGGGTTATGTGCACTACCCCCCCCGGTAGAGAACCCTGCCCAGGTAGTACACCAGACCGCATATATCAACGTTGACAACCCTCCTGCTTCTGTTCCTGTTCCCCCTGTTTCCCCAAAACCCCTGAGTGTTAGCTTTATTGGTGCAGGGGCTTTCGCTTACCTCACCAGGAGGCACAAGCTGAAGGCACATGCCCTCTCTATACATGATATAAACCTGGAAATCAACAAGACAAGGTCCAAAGAAGAATGGAAGTCCATGGTCCCAGATGAATACCACGAGTTTATCGACCTATTCTCGGAAAAGGCTGCGGAAAAGCTTGCCCCCCACTGACCATACGACCACACAATCCCGCTGATCGAAGGAAAAACTCCCCCTTATGGCCCTCTCTATGGAATGTCCCGAGCGGAATTGGAGGCCTTGAAGAAGTACCTAGAAGAAAACCTCAACAAGAGCTTCATTCGCCATAGCTCTTCTCCAGCAGGTGCCCCTGTGCTATTTGTGAAAAAATCGGACGGCTCTCTTCAGTTGTGTGTGGACTATCGTGGCCTGAACGAGATAACGGTCAAGAACAGGTATCCCCTACCTCTGATCCAGGAAACATTAGCCAGGCTCTCCAAGGCAAAATGGTTCACTAAACTGGATTTGAGGGGAGCCTATAACCTGGTCCGAATAGCTGAAGGTGAAGAGTGGAAAACAGCCTTCCGCACCCGGTACGGCCACTTCGAGTACAACGTCATGCCCTTCGGATTAACCAATGCCCCGGCCTCCTTTCAACACTTTATTAATGACACCCTACGAGACTTCCTGGATGTGTTCTGTACGGCTTACTTAGACGATATCCTAATCTATTCGGATACCCTAGCAGAGCACAAAATCCATGTCCGGCAGGTATTGGAGAAGCTGGAGCAAGCTGGGTTGTACCTCAAGCCCGAGAAATGCGAGTTCCATGTGCAGGAGGTTAAGTATCTAGGGTTGATCATCACCACGGAAGGTATTAGAATGGACCCTGCCAAGGTCACCGCTTTCAGGAATGGGAAATCCCAGCAAATCTCAAGGATGTCCAGGCCTTCCTGGATTCGCCAACTTTTACCGACGGTTCATTCTAGGATATTCCAAGATCGTGGCCCCCCTCACAGCCCTGACCAAAAAGGACCGGCGATTCCACTGGAGTCCAGAAGCCCAATCCGCCTTCCAGAACCTCAAGGAAGCCTTCTGCTCAGCTCCCATACTAGCTCACTTTGATCCCGATAGCAGTGTATCGTGGAAACAGATGCCTCCGACTATGTCTCCGCCGGAATCCTGTCCCAGTATGTCAATGGAGTCCTCCACCCGGTGGCCTATTTCTCCAAAAAGCACTCCCCGGGGAGTGTAATTACGAGATCTATGATAAGGAGTTAATGGCCATTGTGCGAGCATTCGAGGAGTGGAGGCCACACCTAGAGTCAGCCAAGGGGATCATCGAGGTGCTATCCGATCATAAGAATCTTGAGTACTTCACCACTACTAAGCTGCTGAACTGATGGCAGGCTAGGTGGTCGGAGTTCTTATCTCGATTCAACTTCAAGATCAAGTATTGGCCTGGAAAAGCTGGGGGTAAGCCGGACGCACTGACCAGGAGATCAGGAGATCTCCCTAAAGGGGGGGATGAAAGGCTGAAGTACCAAAATCAGGTGGTACTGAAACCTGAAAATCTCGACCTAGTGGCTAATAGCCTTGCTGAGGCTGATGCTAAAGCTGAAGCGAACCCCGGAACAGATCTCCTTCTGCGGATACACGGCATATGCGGAGGACGACCTGGTTAAGGATAAATCGCCGCAGTGGAGTCTGGACAGCGCCGTCACACCAAGATTTCCCTAGCCGAGTGCACCACTCACGACAGCCTCCTATACCACCTAGATCGGCTCTATATACCTGAAGGGGAGCTGCGGATGCAGCTGATCAAGGAACACCATGATACCCTGGCTGCAGGTCACCCTGGAGTGGCTAAGACGTTAGAACTACTAGCTAGACAATACACATGGATCGACTGGCAAAAGGAGGTAGAACAGTACATACGGAACTGCCATATCTGCAAGCGTGCAAAACCCACTCGTCATGCCTCCTATGGAACCTTGAAGCCCCTGGAGATCCCGGATCGGCCCTGGCAACACCTGACCATGGACTTTGTAACTGGGTTGCCGAAGGACTCGGGATTCAATGCCATCCTGATGGTGGTGGATCGGTTGACGAAGATGAGGCATGTTATACCTTGCCGAGATACCTGCTCCGCTCCGGAGTTAGCCAACCTCTACCTCAATAATGTATTCCGGTACCATGGCCTCCCTGAATCGATCGTGTCAAACCGTAGCCCTCAGTTTACCTCAGAATTCTAGCAAGCCTTCTGCGAACTTCTGGGGATCAAAGTTCGTCTGTCAACAGCTTACCACCCCCAGACGGACGGCCAATCGGAAAGAATGAATGCAATTATGGAACAGTATCTGCGGGCCTTCGTCAGCTACCAGCAGAACAACTGGGTTTCGTTGCTAGCAACCTGTGAATTTGCCGCCAACAACCAGTTCTCCGAGTCGCTGAAAACGTCCCTATTTGTGGCCAATTATGGCTGGCACCCTCAGTTCGTAGACTCCCTAGCACATCTGCGCAAGGCCAGGGAGAATGCCCCAGCCAAGGAGTTCACCACGCAGATTTCTGAACTCCACTCTACCCTGAAGACTGAGTTGGGTTATGCTCAGGTCAGACAAGCAGAATATGCCAACGGGTCTAGGTTACTGGCCCCCAAATACCAACCAGGAGACAAGGTATGGCTCTCTAGCAGACACTTCCAGACAGAACGACCCTCTCGTAAGTTGGATCACAAGTTCCTAGGCCCCTATGAGGTGTTAGCAGCTGTGGGCACTCATGCTTACTGGCTGAGATTTCCCAAGGATATCAAGCGCCATCTGGTCGTTCATGTCTCGGAGATCAAGCCAGCTGCCGACGATCCCCTTCCCGGGCAAAAGCACCCCCCACCTTCTCCAGTGGTGATCGCAGGTGAAGAGAAGTGGGAGGTTGAGGAGGTACTGGACTCCAGAAAACGCTATGGGTGAGTTCAGTATAAGGTCAAGTGGGTAGGGGACTAGGAGACTACCTGGCAACCTGTAGAGGACTTGGAGAATGCGCAGGATTTGGTTACCCTATTCCACCAGCGTTACCCTTTCAAGCCTCGCCCAGCTGAATAATATTTTTGTCTTGTCTTCGTTGATTTGGAGTTGGAATTATGATTGTTGTTTCTGTTGTTGTCAGGTTGTCCGGCGTTGGGGTTGTGTTATGGGTTATTGGTTATTCGCCTGTCTTGTTTGTTTGTTTTTTTTTCGCCTTGCCTTACGCCGCTGGGGCTCCGAGCCTAAAGGGGGGATAGTGTCACAACCGTCCTTTCCTAGCCAGGTTTGAGAGTCAGACGGGATTCTGTCCGACTCTCGTTATTGTTGATTGATTGATATCGTTGTTATCTCTGTTCCCGAGATAAGGGGTCTCGGGAACCTTATTCCTTCCGGTGGCCTTGGCCAGGAAGGAAGCCTGTATATATAGCTTGCTCTCTCCGCCCTCTCGTTGGATCCCCATCCAACATCTTATATACCCAATACAGGACCTTGCTTCCCCCAGCACTTGTGCACCTCCCTTGTGCACATCCTTGTCTCGAACATACAACTCTGCAGTACAGCTGCCTCCCTTGACACACGCGGCAACTGCCTCCACGTGTCTCGTATCCCTTGCCCTCTGCCTCTCTTGCCTCTTGCCCTTGCTCCCCCATCTCAGTCTTCCCCTAGTCACATACGTAGCGTTCCTACGTGTGTCTTACCCTAGCCTTTCCCCAGATCACACATGTAGAGCTCCTACGTGTGCGATTGCCCCTTGCCACTTCCCCGGTGTACCCCTTGGTCGCCTTGTCCCCCAGAGCCCTCATTACACCCAATGCCAGTTTGCTAAGATAAGGAGCATGTGCAGGGTTAATTGCAGGTGGCATACTAGCTCATCACATTTGTCGTAGACCTGTCCCAGCTGGTGGTGCACCAGCTACGGCAGGCCCACCAATATCTATCAGAATCTACATCATAACCCTCTAAGATCATGTGCAGGATGTGGATTGTAGGGGTTGGTTGTTTCAGCCCAACACCCAGTCACAGACTGTAATAATCTATGCACATACAATGGCTGAGCTATAGTTGCGGTGCCAGCTGTTCTTACTATCGGAACTAGGTACTGTTCGAGAGATAGCTCGCTATTATGTGCTTGACAATATACAGAGGTGGATGCTCTTGGCATTGGGGTTGAGTAGAAACTTTTGGCTGGGGGTACACATCATAGCTGGGTACTCTGGAGGTATGATACTGGACATACAAGTAGAGGTAAAGCCTCCAGGACTTGTAAGAGCTCTAGCTGGAGGTAGTGAAGGGCAGGGAGTAAATCATGAGAGACAGGGTGCAGGTCCTGGAGCAGCCCATGAAGGGTCCGGCAAAGACTATAGGCATCCGGATACAGCTGCAATGGGAGGTTTGTCGGGTTCAGCTTTGGATTCAGGGTCGGATTTGGACTAGGGTATTTCTAGTTACTTATGTTATATGTTTCTTTTTTTTAAATTTTTTTTTTAACATCTGTGAATAAATCAGTGAGCTTATCTCAATTTTTGTAATTCTGCCCAACTCCACAGAATAAGCTCAAACAAAACCAAAGGTAAATGCTGAACGTAGACGAGGAATACACTAACACAGATACAAAGGGGCCAGTGACTTGTAACGTTATCAGCAACAGAACTGAGTATGGTCTTGTCCAAAAGGTTACATAAATGGAGTCCACCACCTTACCTTCAAGATCTATATCCGCTCTTTCATTATCACGGATGCAGCAATGGTAAACAAAGAAAATAGGAAGCAAACGCAACCCAGCAGAAAACGTGCTGCCTCAGCCAATGATCTCTACGATGCGCGACCGAATCCCAATTTACGCTTGAGAAGGTCCTTACAGTCTACCACGATCTCTATACCAAGTGTTCCAGCCTTAGGTGGAGATGCGTATACCACCTTGGTCCCAGAAATGCAGGATTTTGCCAGCAAAGTAAACTTTCCGGAGGTAGGAGCAACTAATGATCCAAGTTGATAATATGCTAGAATGCTAATCTACGAGTTTGGCAACAGATGAGCTCACATGCTGGCCCCTCCAGATCCTCCTTGAACTCATCAAAGACTAGGATAAGCCCTACTGCAAGTAGGCAAGCATCTGCTGTAGTCCTTCGAACATCCTTTAGTGTAGGGTTACATTGCCAAAGTGAAGCCTCAAAAATAAGCTGACAAGATAGGATCTTGAGTCTTCGGGAGACAGCTTGCCATCCTTAACACAACGGCAACTGCAGTACGATTGCAAGAAGGTAACAGATGGAGAAGATCTGTTGGAGAACATCTAGGCAAGTGGGGTAAAGAAGAGGGGTAGGGTAACTACAGGAAACTAGAGTATTAACCAATTCACTGGGAATCTGTGGGATATGATAGAAGCGGCAGCCAATGAGGTGGAATCTACAATGCTGTTTGAGGATCCATTACCAGACCCTTAGTGTTCACTGGTCATTCTGGACATGGTATGGTCTAAGATTGAAGTTAGGTTTGAGATTGATTGTATTAGGGACCAACAGGAGGATGCCTATGTACGTTATGGCACGGTACCTGCATGAAAGATTTAGATACTAATCAGCCAGCTATAGCTATGGAGCGTACAGTCATGTACACGAGTATACCTCACCTATAATGCAAAGAAGCGAGTAGCCTACCTTTATGGATTTGACAAGAATTGCTCTCTAGAATTCATTAGGAAATGTATCAAGTGGCTACTAGGAAGGGACCGATTCACATGTGCACAGGAGTGGCGAAAGGTATGTTCAGAGTTTGTGGAACCCGATGTGAGACGCAGAATGACTGATCAAATCTAGAGCTATGGGTTCCATTTTCAAGTACAAGAGGCAATCACTTTCATTTACCAGGAGTTCTTCAGCAGCCCAAAGAAATTGGAGAACCAGGATAGAGACTTTATCATGAATATCAGTGGTCCATTTATTTGTCTGATCTTTACAGTCCTCTACCACAACCTGCAGTGTTGTGAGACTGGAGAATATGTCGTGAGTGAGGACTTCAACTATACGAATGCAATCCGTAAGTTAGGGGATCCTGAGAAGCACTACGTTGGCACTGACAAACCACATAGGGCACTTTACGAGACTGATCAAACAATGGGGGGGAATACTAACTAGCGTACGGAGCACACTGCTTAGTGTAATAAAAGCCGACATAGTAAGGAAGAGCCAGAAATTCGGTCTCCGGGTAAGGTGGGTATCAGACACTATATATGAGGTTGATGCGGAGGAGATGAAGAAGTATGCCAAACAACTTCAGGCGGATCTTCAGAAGGCTACAGCGGAAGATCTTGTTCTAGATTATGAGGATAGTACAACGGAAAAGAATTCCAGTGAGGATGAGCAGAAGCCGACTAGAATACATACTGCAGAAGACAGATCGGAAGTAATTAGGAGACTGGAACAGGCTTATGGTGAGGATGTTGAGGGTATGGATAGGTATGGAGGGAATGGCGCAGGAGATATAAGTAGACATGCGGGACATGAGCTATAGGAGAAAGATCCGGAGGTGGAAGTGGCGGACAAGGGGGAAGAGGCGGATGAGGACCATGAGGAGGATGAGGAGGATGAGGAGGATAAGGATGAAGAGGATGAGGAGGAGGAGAATAAGGAGGATGAGGAGGATGAGGAGGATAAATAAGGTTAGGAAGGGTAATGGGTGTCAGGTACGGGTTTAATAGTGAGCGGTAAAAGGCAATGGGGAGGCGAGGAATTTCTCTTGTTAGCTAGATGATCTTTCTAATGTTCCTCTTTTGTTAATTTGTTTGTATATGGGGCAGGAAATTGGGCTTGGGAGAGGCTTGGAATGTAATGGATAGAAGGGTGATAGGGATATTGCATAGGGAACGAATAAATGGGGAGCGATTTATCATGGTAATGCGGTGGTTCCAGATGGCCACCAATGGGTGCAAGAGTAACTCAGGCAATTTGCAAGTTAGAGGTCACTGAGGGACCAATACCAGACAACAGGAAAGCGGAATCCAAGATTGTTTGGGGTCACAGATGGTACAACGTCCGGGAAGACAGTATACCTGGAGCAATGTCGAGGACAGGCCAGAGGAGATTATGGACCGCTAAAGGCAGGTAGTCAACAGGAAGTAATCGGAGGCAGACGACAAAGGGCCGGCTCTAGGAGAAAGGAGTGTGGGAGGTGTCTCCCACAGGAAGTAGATAGATATGAGTATCCTGGAGACAGACAATAAAAGGACACCTCCAGGAGAATCCATCGGAGTGGTGTCTCCTAGAGACGGACTATGAAGGGCCGGCTCTGGGTATGGGGGGTGTCTCCTAGAGGAAGTGGACGGCCTGGGTATCTCGGAGACAGACTACTAAAGAGCCGGCTCCAGGAGACAGACTACTAAGGGCCGGCTCTGAGAGACAGACTACTAAGGGCTGGCTCTGGGAGTATGGGAGGTGTCTCCTAGAGGAATTGGACGGGCCTGTATCTCCCAGAGACAGACAACGTGAGGCTGTTCTCAGAGAGGACCGTCACAGGAGGAGTGGAATCAGGAGACGCGACATCCAGAGGACGTCATCCCCAAGTGGCAGTTTGGCTCCGGTAGCATCAGTGGCATCTGACGCTCGGGAGACAAAGTACTTTCTTTCCTGATATAAGATATTTCATCGTTTTTTCAATGCCACCATAAGCGGTTGCCTCATGTGCATCTTTAATAACCAATTCGAGATAGTTCTTACCTTTGATGTTAAAGGTAGAGGGCAAGACTAATCTCCATTGTCCTTGTCGGTTCTTGACATACAAAAATCCATCTCTTTTTCTATAATCCTTACTGTCACAACCGTGTTTTTAGTCTTGTTTTTGACACTCGAACAGGCTCGTTCGAGTGTCGTTGATAGGTGATTGTTATCTTGGCTTCCGAGCTAAGAGTCTCGGGAAGCTTATTCCTTCTACGGCCTTAGCTTAGAATCATGTATATATATCTCCGTCTCTCCGCCCTCTGGTTGGATCCCCATCCATGTCTTGTATATCCAATATAGGGCCTTGCCTCTCCCAGTGCTTGTGCACCTCTCTTGTGCACCCCCTTTTTTCGTGAACAGCTCTGCAGCACCGCTGCCCACCTCCGACACACGCGGCAACTGCCTCCGCATGTCTCGTGCCCCTTGCCCTCTGCCTCTCTTGCCTCTTGCCCTTACCCCCCATCCCAGCCTTCCCCTGATCACATACGTAGTGTTCCTACGTGTGTCTTGCCCTAGCCCCGGCTTTCCGAATGTCCTGCCCCCCCGTGACATCATCCATGACATCCGTGACAGGTGTCCGTGACAAGCCTAGTTTTCCTAGTCACACACATAGCGCTCCTACGTGTGTCTCACCTCATTCCTACCCTCGCCCCGGCGTACCCCTTGGTCGCCTTGTCCCAGAGCCATCATTACACTACGTTGGATCTCTCAGACCAACTGGTACGATGTCCGCGAATATTCCACTACCCACTGATAGATTCGCAGCCTGGAGGGCGACTCCGATTCCATCAGACCCGACAGAACTATCAGCATACCGAAGAACTGTGATCGAAATATTCACAGAGACTAATGCCATTGTTGAACAACAAGGAGCGGACCTTCAGAAAGCCGAAAAGTGAATCCGAGAAGCCGAAGACGAAATAACCCTCCTTCGAGAAGATGCAGCAGAGGACAGGATAACCATCCGGAGACTGACTCATGCCTTGCACCTGGCCGACGGTCCAAAGAACCAGAAAACACAAGACCTACCAACACCACCCAAGTTTAATGGGGACCGGGGCTGGTTACAAACATGGAAGAACTCTGTACAAATAAAACTCTCTGGGGACTCGGCGAAGTTCCCCACTGTCCACCACCAGCTCTCATATATCTATGGCCTCCTGGAGGGTAAGGCCATGGACCAGGTACAGCCCTTCGTTAAGGCAACGGGGATTGATCTGTTAGACATCCCGGCACTAATGGCAATCTTGGACCGAGCCTTCGGGGACCCGGATCCTAAAGGAACCGCCAGCAGGGCCCTGCGAGACCTCAAGCAAAAACACAACGAACTGTTAACCTATGTCGCCGAGTTCTCCAGGCTGGCAGCAGAGCTCAATTAGAATGACGAAGCCAAGCTCGACCAGTTCAAAGACGGGCTTACCTTCGAGCTGAAAAAGGCTCTGGTCTACTGCCCACCGACCAAGACCCTGGAGGAACTTATTGAGCAAGCTAGCTGGGTGGAACAGCAGACAGCGGCACTAAGAGCCCCCCAAAAGATACTCCCGACCTCGACTCCCCATACCCCCTTCCCAATAGCACCCACCCAACAACAACCCACACCGGTCAACAAGCCTGCACACCCCTCCCTAGTAGCGGGTGGGGCTGCCCCCATGGATCTGTCAGCAGGTAGACCTCGTCTTACCTAGGAGAAAAGGGACCGTCGCTGCACTCAGGGTTTGTGCATTGCATGCGGAAAGGGGGGCCATTTTATCGCGGCATGTCCCCTCCGCAAAAACCACTCGATAGCTGCCTACGCCATCTCCGAATCCAGGATTGAAGAGGTGGATGAGTCGGGAAAAGCCCTGTCCCTTATATAGTCACTGACACTAGCAAGGGACCTACCCTAGGTCACCTATCTTTGTCGTCTTTTTCTGTTCCTTCTATGTCTGTTGACGAGTCTCACCTATTTGGTGAGCATTTTGTTGTATCTATCACGATATCCTTCAATGGTAAAACACTCGTCACATCAGCTCTCGTAGACTATGGAGCTTCAGGAATTGCCTTCATTAACCAGGCCTTAGTCAGTAAACATGCCATACCCACCTCTAAGCTCAAAACCCCCCGCCTCCTCGATGTCATTGATGGCCGACCTATCTCTTCTGGAGCCATTACCGATATCGCATGTACTCCTGCCCAGATTGGTGACCACTCCGAAAGCCTCCCTATGTTAGTTACTAAGCTCAAGTATCCAATTGTCCTCGGATTCCCATGGCTTCGAATGCATAATGTATCGGTCAGCTTCGGCTCGTATACCCTGCGTTTTAACAGCCCTTACTGCAAAAAACATTGGGGACAACTGAAGGCCACTGTTACTGGGTTGTGTGCGTTACCGCCCCCAATAATCCACCCAACTCAGGTGGTACACCAGCCTGCGCATATCGATGCCACCAATCCTCCTGTTCTTCCTACTCCCCCTGCTCCCTCTGTTCCCCCTGTTTCCCCTGTTCCCTCTGTCCCCCTGACGCCCCCAAAACCCCTGAACATTAGCTTTATCGGGGCAGGGGCTTTTGCTTACCTCACCCGGAGGCACAAGCTGAAGGTACACACTCTCTCCATATATGAGGTGAACCTAGAGATCAACAAGACGAGATCCAAGGAGGAGTGGAAATCCATGGTTCCGGATGAATACTATGAATTCATTGACCTGTTCTCGGAAAAAGCAGCAAAAAAGCTTGCCCCCTATCGACCATACGACCACACAATCCCGCTGGTAGAAGGTAAGACCCCCCCTTATGGACCTCTCTATAGGATGTCTCGAGTGGAACTGGAAGCTCTGAAAAAGTATCTGGAGGAAAACCTCAACAAGAGCTTCATTCGCCACAGTTCCTCTCCAGCGGGTGCCCCGGTACTGTTCGTGAAGAAGTCAGACGGCTCTCTTCAGTTGTGTGTTGATTATCGTGGCCTAAACGAGATAACAGTCAAGAACAGATACCCCTTACCCCTGATCCAGGAGACATTAGCCAGGCTTTCCAAGGCAAAGTGGTTCACCAAATTGGATCTGAGAGGGGCATACAACTTGGTACGAATTGCTGAGGGAGAGGAGTATAAAACTGCCTTCCGGACGCGATATGGCCATTTTGAGTACAATGTGATGCCTTTCGGCTTAACCAACGCCCCCGCCTCTTTTCAACACTTTATCAATGACACTCTGCGGGACTTTCTGGACGTGTTCTGCACCAGCTACCTGGACGATATCCTCATCTACTCGGATACCCTAGCGGAACACAAGATCCACGTCTGACAAGTGCTGGAGAAGCTGGAGGGAGCTGGGTTATATCTGAAGCTGGAAAAGTGCGAGTTCCATGTGCAGAAGGTCAAGTATCTGGGGCTGATTATCACCACGGAGGGCATCCAGATGGACCCTGCGAAGGTTGCTGCGATCTAAGAGTGGGAAACTCCAGCCAACCTCAAAGATTTACAGGCCTTCCTGGGATTCGCTAACTTTTACCGCCGGTTTATCCTGGGATACTCGAAGATCGTGGCACCCTTGACGGCGTTGACAAGGACAAAGGGTATGGACAAAAGCCAGCGCTTCCAGTGGAGTTTAGATGCCCAATCTGCCTTCGAGAAGCTCAAGGAAGCCTTCTGCTCAGCCCCAATCCTGGCCCATTTTGACCCCGATAGCGAGTGCATCATAGAAACGGACACCTCCGACTATGTCTCTGCTGGAATCCTGTCCCAGTATGTCAATGGAGTCCTCCACCCAGTGGCCTATTTCTCCAAAAAGCACTCCCCGGCGGAGTATAATTACGAGATCTATGATAAGGAGTTAATGGCTATTGTGCGGGCTTTTGAGGAATGGAGGCCCAACCTGGAGTCAGCGAAGGGGGTTATTGAGGTCCTTTCTGACCACAAGAACCTGGAATACTTCACAACTACCAAGTTGCTGAATCGCCGGCAGGCTAGGTGGTTGGAATTCCTGTCCCGGTTCAACTTCAAAATCAAGTACCGGCCAGGAAAGGCTGGTGGGAAGCCAGACGCACTGACTAGGAGATCAGGAGATCTCCCTAAGAGGGGGGATGAAAGGCTGAAGTACCAGAACCAGGTGGTACTGAAACTGGAAAATCTTGACCTGGCCACCAATGTTCTGGCTGAGGCTGAGGCTGAAGCTGACATTGTGGATATCGAGGCCAATGCAGATGCTGGAAGTGATCTCCAACAACAGGTAAAAAGGGCATACGCGGATGACCCACTGACCAAAGACATTATCACTGCAGTGGATTCCGGCCAGCGCTGCTATCCCAAGAGTTCCCTGGCCGAGTGTACCGTCCAGGAGGGTATCCTCTATCACCTCGAATGGCTCTATGTACCGGAAGGAGAGCTGCGCCTGCGATTGATCAAGGAACACCATGACAGCCTAATTGCAGGTTACCTTGTGGTGGCTAAAACGTTGGAGCTGCTAGCTAGAGAATACACATAGATTGACCAGTGGAAGGACATGGAACGGTACGTATGGAATTGCCATGTTTGCAAACGTTCTAAGCCTGTCCACCACGCCCCATATGGGACCCTGAAACCTCTGAACATCCCGGATCGACCCTGGCTGCACCTGACCATGGACTTCGTGACGGGATTGCCGGAAGACGCAGGGTTCAATGCCATCCTGATGGTGGTAGACCGGTTGACGAAGATGAGGCATGTTATACCTTGCCGGGATACCTGCTCCGCTCCGGAGTAAGCCAACCTCTACCTCAATAATATATTCCGGTACCATGGCCTTCCTGAATCGATCGTGTCCGACCGTGGCCCCCAGTTTACCTCAGAATTCTGGCAAGCCTTCTGCGAACTTCTGGGGATCAAAGTTTGTCTGTCAACAGCTTACTACCCCCAGACGAACGGCCAATCAGAGATGATGAATGCCATTATGGAGCAATATTTAAGGGCTTTCATCAATTACCAGCAGGACAACTGGGTTTCATTGCTAGCGACCTGCGAATTTGCTGCCAATAACCAGTTCTTGGAGTCCTCGAAAACCTCTCCCTTCCTGGCCAATTACGGTTGGCACTCCCGATTCGTGGATACCTTAGCACCCCCGCAGAAAGCCTATCCCCGGCTAAGGAATTCGCAGCTAGAATCGCTGAACTCCACCGTACCCTGAAGGCTGAGCTAGGATATGCCCAGGCCAGGCAAGCAGAATATGCCAACGGATCACGGTTGCCAGCCCCAAGGTACTAGCCTGGAGACAAGGTATGGCTTTCTAGCCGACACTTCCGGACAGAACGGCCCTCCCGTAAGCTGGATCACAAGTTCCTAGGCCCCTACGAGGTGTTAGCAGCTGTGGGCACTCATGCTTACCATCTGAGATTTTCCTGGAATCTCAAGCGCCATCCGGTCGTTCATATCTCGGAGATTCAGCCAGCCGCCGACGATCCCCTTCCAGGGCAAAAGCACCCCCCACCTCCTCCCGTGGTGATTGCAAGTGAAGAGAAGTGGGAGGTTGAGGAGGTACTGGACTCCAGGAAGCGCTATAGACGAGTTCAGTACAAGGTCAAATGGTTAGGGGACGAGGAGGTTACCTGGCAACCTACAGAGGACTTGGAGAATGCACAGGATTTGGTCACCCTGTTTCACCAACGATACTCGAGGAAGCCTCGCCCAGTTGAATGATGTCGTACCTTTGTGCTCTTGTTGTTGTTTGGAGTTGTGGATCTTATTCTTACCTTTGTTGTTGTTTCCTATATTGATTTTGCCGGTTGCCATGCCTAGGCCTCCTGGTCACTGGAGCTCCAGCCTAAAGGGGGGATAGTGTCACAACCGTGTTCTTAGTCTTGTTTTTGACACTCGAACAGGCTCGTTTGGGTGTCGTTGATAGGTGATTGTTATCTTGGCTTCCGAGCTAAGAGTCTCGGGAAGCTTATTCCTTCCACGGCCTTGGCTTGGAATCATGTATATATATCTCCGTCTCTCCGCCCTCTCATTGGATCCCCATCCAACGTCTTGTATATCCAATACAGGGCCTTGCCTCTCCCAGCGCTTGTGCACCTCCCTTGTGCACCTCCTTGTCTCGTGAACAGCTCTGCAGCACCACTGCCCACCTCCGATACACACGGCAACTGCCTCCGCGTGTCTCGTGCCCCTTGCCCTCTGCCTCTCTTGCCTCTTGCCCTTGCCCCCCGTCCCAGCCTTCCCCTGATTACACACGTAGCGTTCCTACGTGTGTCTTGCCCTAGCTCCGGCTTTCCGAACGTCCTGCCCCCCGTAACATCGTCCGTGACATCCGTGACAGGTGTCCGTGACAAGCCTAGTTTTCCTAGTCACACACATAGCGCTCCTACGTGTGTCTCACCTCGTTCCTGCCCTCGCCCTGGCGTACCCCTTGGTCGCCTTGTCCTAGAGCCGTCGTTACACTTACGGTTCACAAAGGTATCATAGTAGTTCTTCCAGATAGGACATACTTTCATACATGATTGATATGCGGCTTTCATACCTGTACCTTAGTCAAGCCACTGTGTGATAAAGTAGTCCTTGTCATCTTCCCATCCGTCGCTGATGTGTCTCTCTTCAATGAGCTTGTTGAGGGTCGGTTCGATCCTTATGTTGAAGTTATTGATAGTAGGTTTCTTCTCCTTGCATATAGAAGCATTATGTCCTGAGAACTTACAGAAATCACAACGCAGTCTAGAGATTTTGGTGTCCTGAATGAAAGAGGGTGAACCTTTGTCAATAGCTACTTGTTTTTTAGAACGAGTGGTGATGGTAGTGGTGTTGATTGGAATCGCATTGCTACTGCTAGCGGTTACAGCTAGTTGTTGAGGTGTATTCCATGGTTGTTGTAGGGCAAAAGGAGTATCGATGATCTCCTGTTCCATTTGTTGGTTGCTCATCCATTCGGTAGGGTTACTAAACTGAATGCTAGGTTGGAGAGTAGGTTGTGTCGGCTTGTTGGTAATCTATCTTTTTGCCCATTCTCCGATTTCTTAGATAGCTTCTTCGAGGCTAAGAGCTTGTGGATATAGATAAGCTGGCATTTGTTGTACTGGTGCTAGTTCCTTTTGAGGCTCATTTGTGGATATGAGATACGCAATACGAGTCATAAGGAATTCCTTCTCCTTCTTAAGAACTGAGGCTGACAGGTCACAGTTCAAACTGCCATATCCGTGGTGGTTGTAGATTGCACATGTTTCGACGGTGAGCATACGGTTGTTTATGGCGTGGGAGCTACCATGAGCTGGACAGTAAAAATCTCGGCAAAAGGAGCAGTGCATTCTTTTGTGTTGTTGCCAATTACTATGAGCCAGGTCAATTGCAATTTCCTTCGCTTTTTCGGGAGGGAGAGATTTTTGTTGAATGTTTTGAGAAAATGAAGGCCTATATCTTAGTTCAAGAACTGTTAAAGGTTTGTTCTTATTTATATTGGGTACAAGATCATACCCGCTGAAAACTTCTTCTGGTATGGTAGTGTAACGGCGTAAGTCGATGGCTGTGGCTATAACTAAAGACATGACTTCAAGGAGCGCACGAAGACGAAACTATAACCGTAGATTGGAGTATCAGGACAAAAGGCAGAGTCTGTATTACCAAGGTTATAATACAAGACGTTGCATAAGGAACAAGAACAAGAAACGACAACTAAGGCTTCCTATATACACGATGTAACAACCGTCCCTTTGGCCTTTCTGAGAGTCAGACGGATTCCTGTCTGACTCTCGTTATTCTCGTTATTGTTATGTGTTTGCATTTGGTTGTCGTTGTCTAGCGTTCTTCGTTGTCGTTATCGTCGGAAAGTCTATTAGTCGCTATGTATATATAGACCCCGGCTCTCGCACTCTTGTTGGATCCCCATCCAATATCTTGTATATCCAATACAGGGCCTTGCTTCTCTCCACGCTGGTGCATCTCCCTTGTGCACCTTCTTGTCTCGCCTCGACTCTGCAGCCCTGCTGCCCACCCCGCGAACCTCCTGTCCTTGCCTTGCCTCGCCTTGTGTTTGCAGCCCAGCTGCCTCCCTTGACACATGCGGCAACTGCTTCCGCGTGTCTCGTGTCCCTTGCCCTCTGCCCCTCTTGCCTCTTGCCCTTGCCCCCCGTCCCAGCCTTCCCCTAGTCACACACGTAGCGTTCCTACGTGTGTCTTGCCCTAGCCTCTGCCCTCTCCCCGGCGTACCCCTTGGTCGCCTTGTTCCCAGAGCCCATGTTACACTACGTTGGATCACTCTGATCAACCGGTACGCTCAATGGCTGCCCAAGACACCACCCCCGCGCTCGCAGCCAGATTTCGAGCCTGGCAAGCTCTACCTATTCCCATGAACCAGGACGATTTCGGCAGCTATCGTCAGACCATTATCGATATATACCTGGTGGCGGATGCCTTAGGCCAACGACTGGAATTAGCCATCCATGAAGGCCAACAAAAACAGACCAGAACCAATGACGAGGTCATGATACTCACCGAAGACCTCCTCTCCTGCCAGGCTGACCTCGCAACCGCCCAGAACGACTTGATCAATGAAAGAAGGACCATCCAAAGCCTGAATAGAGCCCTGGACACAATCCAAGCAGCCCCAGCACCCCAAGCACTACAGGCACCCAAGACCCAGGATCTCCCTACCCCGCCAAAGTTCAATGGCGACAGGACTCGCCTGAAAGCCTGGAAAAATTCCATCAAAATCAAACTAACTGGGGATGCTGCAAAATTCCCTACCGTTCAGTACTGATTAGCTTATGTATACGGCCTATTGGAGGGCAGAGCTTTGGACCAGGTCCAACCCTATGTGCTCGATGACCGCTTCAACCTCCCTGATGTTGCTGCTCTGCTCATAATCCTCGACCGTGCCTTCGGAGACCCAGACCCCGTGGGTACGGCAACTCGCGCTCTCCGAGCACTAAAACAGAAGGGCCATGACCTCTCAACATACGTGGCAGAATTCTCAAGGTTGGCAGCAGAGGTGGAGTGGAATGATCGGGTGAAGCTGGAACAGTTCGAGGAAGGCCTCAATATTGAGCTCAAACAGGCCCTCCTCCAATCTCCAGATATTAAAACCCTGGATGAATTCATTGATCAGGCATCCAAGATGGAGCAAAAGATGGCTAGGTTGAGAGTCCACGTCAGCGCCCCCAGTACCTATCGGCCTCCTGTTAGAGCCCAGCACCTCCAGCAACAAACTTGACCCTAGAACCCTAGCCCTCAGACGCAAGCTACAGCCAATAAGCCAGCCCACCCATCCCTGGTGGCGGGCGGCACCACCCCCATGGATTTATCATCAGGAAGGCCCCGCCTGACACAAGAAGAGAGGGAACGTCGCCACAACAATGGGTTATGCATTGCGTGTGGAAAAGGGGATCATTTCATTGCAGCCTGTCCTTTGAGAAAGAATCGCCCCCTGGCAGCCCACGCCATCTCCGAATCCAGGATTGAAGAACTTGGGGAGGAGTCGGGAAAAGGGGGGTCCCTTGTCTAGTTACTGACACTAGCAAGGTACCTGCCCCAGGTCGCTTATCTTTGTCTGTGTTTTCTTTGCCTACATCTATGTCTGTTGATGAGTCTCGCCTGTTTGGCGAGCACTTCATTGTACCTATAACTGTCAAGTTCAATGATAAAACAGTGGTTACATCAGCTCTCATAGATTGTGGTGCTTCGGGAATAGCATTCATTGACCAGACCTTCGTCAGTAAGAACTCTATACCAACCTCCAAGCTAATAACCCCCGCCTTCTTGATGTCATTGACGGCCGCCCTATCTCTTCTGGGGCGATTACCGACCTCGCATGCCTGCCCAGTGCTATTGGTGATCACTCGGAAGATCTCCCAATGTTCGTAACCAAGCTAAAGTATCCAATTGTCCTTGGGATCCCCTGGCTTAGAATGCATGATGTATCAGTCAGCTTCGGCTCTTACACCTTGCAATTCAACAGCCCTTATTGCAAAAAACACTGTGGAGATCCAAAAACCACTGTCACCGGGCTGTGCGCATTGCCACCCCCAATAATCCACCCGACTCAGGTGGTACTACCACCTGCACATATCGATGCCATTCCCCCGGTTTCCCCGATATCCCCCACCCCCGCGAAACCCCTGAATATTAACTTTATTGGAGCAGGGGCCTTCGCTTATCTCACCAGGAGGCATAAGCTCAAGGCGCATACCCTCTCAATTTATGAGATCAATCTGGAGATTAATAAGACAAGGTCTAAGGATGAGTGGAAATCCCTGGTCCCAGACGAATACCACGAGTTCATTGACCTATTCTCGGAAAAAGCCGTGGAAAAGCTTGCCCCCCATCGACCATATGACCACACAATTCCGCTAGTAGAGGGCAAGACCCCCCTTATGGCCCTTTCTATGGAATGTCCCGAGCGGAATTGGAGGCCCTGAAGAAGTACCTGGAGGAGAATTTGAATAAGAGCTTCATTCGGCATAGCTCTTCCCTGGCGGGTGCTCCTGTACTGTTCATTAAGAAATCAGATGGCTCCCTTCGATTGTGCGTGGACTATCGTGGATTGAATGAAATAACGGTGAAAAACAGGTACCCCTTGCCCCTAATCCAGGAGACGTTAGCTAGGCTCTCCAAGGCAAAATGGTTTACCAAATTGGATCTAAGAGGGGCTTATAACCTAGTACGGATCGCTGAAGGGGAGGAGTGGAAAACTGCCTTCCGGACACGTTATAGCCATTTCGAGTACAATGTCATGCCCTTTGGATTAACCAATGCCCCGGCCTCCTTCCAGCACTTTATTAACGACACCCTACGGGACTTCCTAGATGTGTTCTGTACGGCTTACCTTGATGATATCTTGATTTACTCGGACTCTCTGGCAGAACACAAGATCCATGTCAGGCAGGTCTTAGAGAAGCTGGAGCAGGCTGGACTGTACCTTAAGCCTGAAAAATGCGAATTCCACGTCCAAGAGGTAAAGTACTTGGGCTTGATTATAACCATGGAAGGTATTGGGATGGACCCTGCCAAGGTCGCGGCAATCCAGGAATGGGAAATCCCCGCCAATCTGAAGGACGTACAGGCCTTCCTGGGTTTTGCTAACTTCTATCGCCGGTTCATTCTGGGTTATTCGAAAATTGTGGCACCTCTAACAGCCCTAACCAAGACCAAGATGGAAGCTGGAACACCGAAAAAGGCTTTTCAGTGGAATCCAGCAGCCCAGGCCGCTTTCGAGGACCTCAAGAAAGTCTTCTGTTCAGCTCCAATCCTTGCCCACTTCGATCCCGATCGAGAATGCATTGTCGAAACTGATGCCTCCGACTACGTCTCCGCTGGAATACTGTCTCAAAATGATGATAATGGTATCCTCCATCCAGTGGCTTACTTCTCCAAAAAGCACTCCCCGGCGGAGTGTAACTATGAGATCTATGACAAAGAATTGATGCCATCATAAGGGCGTTCGAGGAATGGAGACCACACCTGGAATCGGCAACGGGGGTTATCGAGGTCCTTTCCGACCACAAGAACCTGGAATACTTCACAACCACCAAGTTGCTAAATCGCCGGCAGGCTAGGTGGTCGGAATTCCTATCCCGTTTTAACTTCAAGATCAGGTATCGGCCTGGAAAGGCTGGGGGTAAGCCGGATGCACTGACCAGGAGATCAGGAGATCTCCCTAAAGGGGGGATGAAAGGCTGAAATACCAGAATCAGGTGGTATTGAAACCTGAAAATCTCGACCTGGCGGCCAATACCCTTGCTGATGCTGATGCGGAAGCTAGAGCGAACCTCGGAGTGGACCTCCTTCGGCAGGTACGGCAGGCATACGCGGAGGACCCCCTGGTTAAAGATGTAATTGCCGCGGTGGAATCTGGATAGCGTCACCACACGAAGATTTCCCTCACGGAATGCTCGATCCAGGACGGCCTCCTCTACCACCTAGATCACCTCTATATTCCTGCAGACGATGAGCTCCGCCTGAGGTTAATTAAGGAGCACCATGATACCTTGGCGGCAGGTCACCCTGGAGTGGCTAAGACGTTAGAACTACTAGCCAGACAATACACATGGATCGACCAGTGGAAGGAGGTAGAACGGTACATACGGAACTGCCATATCTGCAAGCGTGCAAAACCCACTCGTCATGCTCCGTATGGGACCCTGAAGCCCTGGAGATTCCGGATCGACCTTGGCAACACCTAACTATGGACTTCGTGACTGGGTTGCCAGAAGATTCAGGGTCTAATGCCATTCTCATGGTAGTAGATCGACTGACCAAGATGCGGCATGTGATACCCTATCGAGATACCTGCTCTGCCCAAGAATTAGCTGACCTCTACCTCAACACTGTATTCCACTACCATGGCCTTCCTGAATCAATTGTCTCTGACCGTGGCCCCCAGTTCACATCCGAGTTCTGGAAGGCATTCTGTGGGCTACTAGGGATTGAAGTGCGCCTCTCTACGGCATACCACCCTCAAACAGATGGCCAATCAGAACGAATGAATGCCGTCATGGAGCAGTACCTACGGGCCTACGTCAACTATCAGCAGAACAACTGGGTATCTTTGTTGGCAACCTGTGAATTCGCAGCCAACAACCTGTTCTCGGAGTCGCTGAAAACGTCCCATTCATGGCCAATTATGGCTGGCACCCTCGGTTTGTGGACTCCCTAGCACCCCTGCGGAAGGCCAAGGAAAATGCTCCTGCCAAGGAGTTCGCCACAGAGATTGCTGGACTCCACTTGACTCTGAAGGCTGAGCTAGGATATGCCCAAGCCAGGCAAGCAGAATATGCCAATGGGTCTCGGTTGCCGGCCCCCAAATACCAACCGGGAGATCAGGTATGGTTATCCAGTAGGCACTTCCGGATGGAACGACCCTCGCGGAAACTGGACCATAAGTTCTTAGGGCCATACGAAGTATTGGGAAGTGTAGGCACTCACGCTTATTGACTGAAGTTCCCCAGAGATATTAAGTGCCACCCTGTTGTTCATGTCTCGGAAATCGAGCCAGCCGCGGACGATCCCCTTCCCGGACAGAAACACCCCCCTCTTCCGCCGGTGGTAATCGACGGTGAAGAGGAATGGGAAGTCGAAGAAGTGCTGGACTCAAGAAAGAGGTATGGCAGGTTGCAGTATAAGGTAAAATGGACCGGAGACGAGGAAACCACCTGGCAACCAGCAGAGGATCTGGAAACGCCCCTGATCTAGTGGCCCTATTCCACCAGCGTTACCTCGGAAAGCCCCACCCCGTCGAATAATACCTCATCGTACTTTTGTTCTTGTCATTTGGAGTTGGAGTTAAGGTTGTCGTTTTTGTCATTCTTCAGGGTTAGGTTGTGTGGGTCATGGTTATTATTGT
>WHUX01000411.1:0-30868 GCA_015179025.1 Terfezia claveryi | reverse complement strand
GCTTTAGTCTTACAACATGGTGATGAACCTCGAACCTTTAAACAGGCTGTTAATTCACCTGATGAAGAAAATGGAGAAAGGCTATGAACGATGAGTTGGAAGCTATGAAGGATCAAGATGTTTGGAAAGTGGTTCCAACAACACAGGATAGGAATATTATTGGAAGCAAGTGGGTATTTAAGATTAAGCGAGATGCTAATGGGAATATCGATCGGTACAAGGCTCGTCTAGTTGCTCAAGGTTTCTCACAACAACCCGGCACAGACTTCGACGAAATCTTCTCTCCTGTTGTCCGATATGACTCTCTCCGCCTTCTTATTGCTTTATCTGCCCACTTCCAATGGGAACCTCAACAAATGGATATCAAAGCAGCCTTCCTTTACGGCTCTTTGAATGAAATTATCTACATGCAACTCCCGGAAGGCACCCGGATTGACGGCATGTGTGCTAAACTTAACTGATCCATTTATGGATTAAAGCAGTCTCTTCGTCAGTGGTATGGACGATTAACATCTTTCCTCTTGACAATAGGTTTCTCTGCTTGTGCCTTTGACCCCTGCATGTTCGTCCATAAGTCTGGCACAATTATACTCGCCCTTTATGTCGACGACATTACTTTATTTGGATATAAAGACTCAGCCATTATGAAGTCTACCAAACAGTCACTCAAACGAGAGTTCAAGTTAACTGATATGGGTAACTTACATTGGCTTCTAGGAATTCGAATTGAGTACTCCAAGCACAGTATCACACTATCCTAATCCTCCTACATCGATAAGATCCTCGAACGTTTCGGTATGATGGACTGCAACCCCGTCACTCTTCCTCTTGACTCGAACCATATTCTTCGACAATGCACAGATGAAGATGAGGTTACCGACATCTCCCTCTATCAACAAATTGTTGGATCACTCATGTATGCAGTTATTGGAACACGTCCTGACCTGGCTTACTCTGTAACACTTCTCTCACAATTCTCTCACAAACCATCGAAGGATCACCTCGGAGCAGTTAAACGAGTCCTACGCTACCTTAAGGGTACTCGCGATCTTACCTTGACCTACAAACTCGGACAACCTCTCTCACTCGAAGGATTTACTGATTCAGACTGTTAGAAGGTTGCTCGTGTCATTCCAGCCCATACCTATTAGCTTAACCTTCGGCTCAACCTTCATGTGATCTTCCATATGAACTCACACATGAACTCACACATGAACTCACATGTACGTTCATTCATGTATATATAGCTGTGTAATTCCCACCTTACTGGGAGATCTCTCAGGATATCGATCTATCTCATAGCTGCTCAATACAAAGCTATTTGCTCATTCACTGTGCTTCTCGACCGCTCTTCCACATTCGTATCTTCCTTCGTTGGACTCACGGCTCTCACCGCTCACCTATTCTCATAGGTTATGAGCCCGGATCACGCGCTCTGAGCCGCATACGAATAACGCAAAAATGTCTTCTCAAGCTGGACCCTCCAGATCGCGTGCTCGCTCTAAAATGCCTGCACAGCGTCCTCAACATCTGTACGATGATGATGATAGTGATGAGGAAATATTGGACACTGTACATGTGTCTAAAGCAGCTCAAAGAACACCACCACCACCACCACCACCTCCACCTCCCCCAGATTTCTCCACGTCTGCAGCGGAAGCTCCCGTTCCGATGCCACCACCAAGAGACTTCAAGTCAAGCGTGAAAATCGAATGCCTGACTATATTAGAAGGCTCCAAAAACTACGATCTATGGTCGCAACAGATGTTGATGGTTTTCGATGCTCTAGAAGCCACTCAGGTAGTTGTCAATGGTTACCAACCACCTGTGAACGCAACAGCTGCAGAACGAGCGAGGCACAAGCATATTGAGACAGAATCTCTGCTTCTCATAATTCAAGTAGTCTCTGACCAAATCATGCTACAAATTGGACGACATAGAACAGCACACAACATCTGGTAATACTTGCGAAAGACTTATTATAAGGACACTCCACTGTCCTTCGTTCATGAAATTCATGCCTTCAATTCGCTCTCTTCCACTCTTGACCCTTCTCAGTCAACCTCCGACTTTATTGAAACCTTTGAAACACGGTGGATGCGCCTCCATGCGCTTACGTCTAACGCTCGTCCAGCTAGCTTCAAAGCTATCTACAGAATGATGTTAGAGAATGAAGAAGCCAAAAGAGAATATCTCCTTGCTTCTCTAGTAACGCACTATCCCAATGTCGTAGACAATCTAACAACAAAAGATCATCTTACTTATGAAGATCTAAAAGAGAGACTTATTGGCCTTGCCATTAACAACCAGCTCTCTAACTACAATGGCGGTAACAACACCAACGGCACCAAAAACAATAACAATACAGCCCTTGCCGCCAATACCGCCAAAAACAGTAAGGCCAGAAGAAAGAAATCCGAGCAAGACACAAAAGAAACCACCGAACCCGGTACTAGAGTGTGTACTTACTGCAAGAAACACAGACATCGATCCAAGGGACACGTCTGGCAAGACTGCAGAAAGCTTAAGCAGGATCAACAAAGCAAGAAAACCACAGCGGCCAAACAAGCTGCTAAAACCAATCAAGCTGCTACGACTGAAACAGTTCAGGTAGCTCAGGCTTCCTTCGCTTTCGCTGAAGCATTAGTCTCCACTGCAAATGATCAATCTGAAGCATTAGCAACTTCTCAGCCTAACCAAGGCTCGTACACCTGGAAACTAGACACATGTGCAACGGCACATATGACTTCAGATATAGGACTATTCCACATGATTGAACTACATTCTGGAGTTGTCAAAGTTGGGGGTAATAACCTATTACCAGTAGAAGGAAAGGGCACCGTCATACTCAATGCTGCTCTACCTAACACAACCAAAGCAATACTGCTTACCAACGTCCTATATGTTCCTACTCTAAATCACAGCTTATTTGCTTGGAACGCCATCAAATATAAGGCAGTACTGGTCGCAAGAGACAATGATATTCATATATTCAATAAGAACAATCTAACATCGCCGATATTGGTTGCGGATATAATGAATAAGTTGCCTTGGATACGTGAAAGTACACTGACTCCGCAAACTCATATAAGCCATGTGAGCAACTAATAACCTATTACAGTAGAAGAAAGGCACCATCATACTCAATGCTGCTCTACCTAACACAACCAAAGCAATACTGCTACCAACGTCCTATATGTTCCTACTCTAAATCACAGCTTATTTGCTTGAACGCCATCAAATAAGCCATATTGGCCTTATGAATCCGCAAACTCATATAAGCCATATGAGCAACTCGCAAGCCCATATTGGCCTTATGAATCCGCAAACTCATATAAGCCATGTGAGCAACTCGCAAGCCCATATTGGCCTTATGAGCTCCTCCGACCTGCCAAATTCATATATACACTGGCATACAGCGCTGGGGCATATAGCCAAACTCGACCCAATGGTATATTCAGACGGCGAACTCCTACCTAAGACACCGTCTAAGTTCGTATGCCATGCATGTATTCTCTCAAAATCTACAAATAAAACACCCTCCGCTCTTTCCGACGTCCGCTCTTCTAGACCTTTCGAGCTCATTCATAGTGACCTAAGCGGAAAACAGCCTACACCATCCTACGGTAACTCTCTATACTACATCACCTTTATAGACGACCTTACCCGCATGTCATGGATGTATTACTTAAAAGCAAAGTCGGATGCATATCAAGTGATTATTGACTTTATCTCGTTCATCCAGAGACAGTTCAATACCACTGTATTATCAGTTTTAACTGACAATGGCGGGGAGTACACTAAAGTAGATACCTACTTCAAACAACATGGAATACGGCATATAAGGACACCACCTTATTCCCACGAATCCAATGGTGTTGCTGAAAGGTATAACCGGTCAATACAGACAATGGTCAGAGGTATGCTCACCTATATCTCCGACAAGAGATTATGGGCAGAAGCATGCTCAACCGCAGTCCATTTGAAAAACCGTCTGCTGCATAAGCATCTGCAAGGCAAAACCCCTATATGAAGTCCTCTATAAAGCAAAGCCATCAATTAGACACTTACAACCCTTTGGACAGCATTGCTTTGTCCACATCTACGAGGAAAATAGACCTAGTGGCAGCAAACTATATCCACGGCAGAAAGTGCAATATTTGTTGGCTATACGGACAGCACCTCCATATATAGAATTCAGCTGAACAGCAGCAAGCACATTAAGACAATAAGAGCGACTCTTTGCTTCTTCTTACCAGCGAGCGTACCAGCAAGCTTACCAGCGAGCGTACCAGCAAGCTTACCAGCGAGCGTACCAGCAAGCTTACCAGCGAGCTTACCGGCGAGCATACCAGCAAGCTTACCAGCGAGCTTACCAGCAAGCCAACAAGCGAGCTTACCAGCGAACGTACCCTCCAGCTCCAGTGTACAACCGAAAGTACAAGCAAGCTTACCCGCAAATTTACCACTGCCTACAAGTCTACCTCCTACCAGGTCGAACTACGACTTGAGACCTAGAAAAAAGCCGAAAATAGCTGTTATAGCTCAAAATGTCTCTTCATCTCAGCCTTCCGATCCCACTGAGCTTCCAAAGGGAATTAATTTCGAGCTAGCTTTCCTTGCAGCCGATATCACTAAAGAGCCTAAAACATTCAAGCAAGCCACAACTGGCCCTGAAGCTCCAAAATGGTTTGCAGCCATGGAGGCAGAACTCAAAGTATTAGCAGATCAAGGCGTTTGGGAAATAGTGCCCAAGCCACCAAACCGCAACATTGTCGGCTCCAAATGGGTATACAAAGTAAAAAGAGATGCAGCCGGAAATATCAGCCGCTACAAAGCAAGGCTAGTAGCACAAGGTTTTTCTCAACAAAACGGCACCGACTTCAATGAGGTCTTCTCCCCAGTGGTTAGATACGACTCTCTTCGCTTACTTATTGCTTTATCAATATGTTCAAACTGGCCTAGGCCAGACCAGCTGGATATCAAAGGTGCTTTTCTATACGGTTATCTTAATGAAGAAGTATATATGCTTCTACCTCCTGGCTATTTCGATGATCAACCTAATTCCTGCGCTCGGCTCAAAAGATCTATATATGGACTAAAACAAAGCCCTAGACAGTGGTACGGAAGGTTGACAGGCTTTCTTATACCACTTGGCTACAAGCAAGCGAATTTCGACCCCTGTGTCTTAATCCATTGCACTCATAATATCATTATTGCTATATATGTTGATGATATTACTATATTTGGTGCCAGTCCATTTAGACACGAACTACAACAATCACTTAAGAGTGAATTCGATCTTAGTGATATGGGTTCTCTAAATTGGTTACTTGGTATACAAATAGAATGGCAGCAGAATTCGGTTTCCCTATCACAACAAGCATATATAGACCAATTACTGGCGAAATTTGGGATGGACACATGCAACTCAATTACTCTTCCACTCAATCCTCACCATAAACTGGTTAAGGCAAATGAAGAAGATGATCTTGCTGATGTTTCCCTATACCAACAGATAATTGGCTCTCTTATGTACCTTGTCATAGGAACTAGACCTGACCTGGCATTTACAGTCTCGGCCCTTTCCCAGTTCGCATCTAAGCCAACAACAGCTCATATGGGGGCACTGAAACAAGTGCTGCGATACCTTAAAGGAACTCGCAAAATGAAGCTTACCTATCACAAGTGTTCCACTATTAAGTTATCTGGCTATGCCAAAGGCATGCGTAATTCAGAACATATACACTTGGCTGGCTATTCAGATGCGGATTATGCAGGTGACCGATCCGACCGAAAATCTACTACGGGCTACATATTCCAAATAGCAACTAACACCATCTGCTGGCGCGCTATTAAACAACGATGTACAGCTACATCTACTGTCGAAGCTGAATACGTCGCTCTGTCTACAACCGCCAAGCATCATGTGTGGCTACTGCTTGCCTTGGAAGAGCTGAGAATTTACGCACCAGCTGCGTTAAGCACTGACAACGATGGTACTATCGATCTGACTTCCAATCCTCGAATCAGCGATAAAAGCAAGCACATCGATGTTGCATATCACCATGTGCGAGATCTAGTGGAAACTGGGAAAATCACTGTTCTTCACATTCCAACTCATGATAACTTAGCCGACTTATGCACCAAAGCATTACCACGTCCAAGACTCTGCATGCTAAGAGACATTGTCCTAGGCAAATCATGATCACAATTCAATCTCAGTAATCTTTTACCTATGCATTTTTTTTTCCATCTTCGCATGGTTTTTTATAGGTTTTTTAATGAGGCTGACTTGATTACCTACATCAGCGTAGGAGGGGCTGGTATGTGCTGAGGAGGGGTGTTAGAAGGTTGCTCGTGTCATTCCAGCCCATACCTATTAGCTTAACCTTCGGCTCAACCTTCATGTGATCTTCCATATGAACTTACACATGAACTCACACATGAACTCACATGTACGTTCATTCATGTATATATAGCTGTGTAATTCCCACCTTACTGGGAGATCTCTCAGGATATCGATCTATCTCATAGCTGCTCAATACAAAGCTATTTGCTCATTCACTGTGCTTCTCGACCGCTCTTCCACATTCGTATCTTCCTTCGTTGGACTCACGGCTCTCACCGCTCACCTATTCTCATACAGACTTTGCTGGATGTCGTGACACTCGACGGTCGACCTCAGGATATATCTTCAAGCTCGCCTCTTGTACTATCTGCTGGAGATCACAAAAACAAAAATGCGTGACAACCTCCACTACCGAAGCAGAATACATTGCTGGTTCTACTACTGCTAAACAACAAATTTGGCTTCAGAATGCACTAAGTGAGCTCTCTATCAAAGATATTCCCTCTGCCCTCTCTTGTGACAATAATGGCTCTATCGACCTGTCTTATAATCCTCGAATCTCCGATAAGTCAAAGCATATCGACGTTTCTTACCACTTCGTCCGCGAACTCGTTAACTCCGGCACTATCATGCTGTTGCACATTCCTGGTGAACACAATCCAGCGGACATATGCACAAAGGCCTTTCCTGGTCCACGGTTCTCCTATCTCAAAGAATTAATCATGGGATAACAAGTGAGAAGGGGTGTTGAAAATAATCATTTCCTTTCGATATAGTTAAGTATTTCCATACAATACATTGTTCTCTCTTACGATCACTTCCACATCATGCTGATACCCAATATGGACACTTGCTACCCGATTAAGGACTTCTGTATTATTTCTTTCACATGTATTCACATATCGTTCACATGTTCTTATTATCTCTGCTTACTTTCCTAACTTAGTATCTATTATCGTTGCATGATGCTGCTTTACTACTTAAGGTTACTGCTTACTTGTCTCAGTTGTCATAACTCAACGATTATATCTTCTATGACTTTCTGTTATATTCGTTTGACTCATATTACTGTCTCAGTCGCACACCTCCATGTATTTCTTCATTCACATATGCACGATATACTATTCTTAAGTTATGTAACTTAGACTTTCTTACTAGATCTTTACCCTCAACTCGTACTATTATATACGAGTTTCCTACTCCTGTATCTAGTTCTACACACTTCTCGATTAGACTCAATAGACTGTCTACTCTCGACATAGTTCAACCATCTGCTCTCTCGCACTTCTGCTTGCTCGCACTCTCTGCTTAATAGCACTACTGTCCACCGCTACTACCTCCGTAATTACTACCGCGATACCTCCGCTCATAGTAACCTTTCAATAGTAACTAGGCAAGGGACTCCGCTTTTCCTGACTCCTCTGGGGTCTCGGACACCGCATGTATGGCCAGGGAGCGATTCTTTCGAAGGGGGCAAGCCGCAATGAAGTGGTCGGCCTTCCTACAGGCTATGCATAGCCCATTATTCCGGCAGCGATCTCTCTCCTCCTGGGTTAACCGTGGCCTACCTGCGGATAGGTCCATAGGTGCGGCACCACCTGCCACGAGAGAGGGGTGCGCGGGTTTGTTGGCCGAGGCCGGGACTTGGACAGGCTTGGGGGTCAATTGATGTAGTTGGTATTGCTGTAGTTGCTGAGGTGAGCGGGTGGCAGGGCGGAAGGTAAGGTGGTGTCTCAACCTAGCCATCCGTTGTTCCACCCTGGATGCCTGGTCGATTAATTTGTCGAGACTCTTGGTCTCTGGGAGGGTGACCATGGCCTGTTGAAGTTCGTCATTCAGTCCCTCCTGGAACTGCTCAACCTTTGACTGGTCGTTCCACAATACTTCTGCTGCCAGCCTGGAGAACTCTGCCACATATGTGGACAGATCTGAATTACGTTGTTTCAGGGCTTGGAGGGCTCGGCTAGCCATGCCCACGGCATCGGGGTCCCCAAAAGCCCTGTCTAGAATAGCGAAGAGTGCCAGGATGCCGTTCAGCTTAATCCCAGTCTCGAGGACATATGGCTGGATTTGATCTACTGCCTTACCCTCCAACAGGGCAAAGACATAAGCCAATCGGTGTTGCTCGGATGGGAATCTGGCTGAGTCCCCATTGAGTTTGAGGTTTACAAAGTTCTTCCAAGCTCGGAGGCGAGCCCTATCCCCATTGAATTTGGGGGGGGTTGGAATACTTTCGGTTTTGGCGGTTGGTGCGGATGGTGGGGTTGCCGACATAGCGGCCATAGCGCGGTTGAGGGTCTGGATCATGGTTCACTCGTTGGCCAGAGCGATGGTGGCATTGTCAAGGTCGTTTTGGAGTACTGTGATTTCTTCATCGGCGGATCTTAGTTTTCGTTCAGCCACGGCCAAGCTATTGCCGAGTTCGGCCCCAATGGCATCCATGGCTTCGAAGATGTCGATGATCTCTCGACGATAGGCATTCAATTCGTTCGGTCCTGAGGGTATAGGGGAGTTCCTCCAGGTTTGAAACCTGACAGCGGGTGGAGGGGTTCCGGACATGATAGCGTACCAGTTGGTCGAGAAGATCCAACGTAGTGTAACGAGGGCTCTGGGGGACAAGGCGACCAAGGGGTACGCCGGGGAAGTGGCAAGGGGCAATCGCACACGTAGGAGCGCTATGTGTGTGATCGGGGGAAAGGCTAGGGTAAGACACACTTAGGAACGCTATATGTGTGACCAGGGGAAGACTGAGATGGGGGCAAGGGCAAGAGGCAAGAGGCAAAGGGCAAGGGACACGAGACACGCGGAGGTAGTTGCCGCGTGTATCAAGGGAGGCAGCTGTACTGCAGAGTTGTTTGTTCGAGACAAGGATGTGCACAAGGGAGGTGCACAAGCGCTGGGGGAAGCAAGGTCCTGTATTGGGTATACAAGACATTGGATGGGGATCCAACGAGAGGGCGGAGGGATGAAGATATAGATACATGATTCCAGGCCAAGGCCGTGGAAGGAATAAGCTTCCTGAGATTCCTATCTCAGAAGCTAAGATAACAATCACCTATCGACGACACCCGAACAAGCCTGTTTGAGTGTCAAAACAGCACGATACCCGAACAAGCCTGTTCGAGTGTCAAATCAAGACTACAATCAACAATAACGAGAGTCGGACGGAATCCCGTCTGACTCTCAAACCCGGCTAGGAAAGGACGGGTGTGACATTTATCTCAAGTTTAGTTATAATACTTCATACTATTGTAATAGAAGTAGATATGTCTATTACTTTTCATAAAAGCTTACTAATGTTACCACTTGAGACTTAAATAATAAAGTACTATATCCTATTAAAAAATATAAAGTAAGGCAGCATGCTTCATAACTAACTCTCTACTACCAAGCGGCAATATCAGAGTTTACTATACTAAACTATAGGTGCATGGAACCTATAGCTTCTGTTTAAGTATATCTTGCTTATATATTTATTCTATTATCACTCTAGTTGTAAAAGGTAGGCCCGACTGGCTTATAACTTGTTATTGGAACATAGAGGGAGATGGGCCCAAACGGGCCCAGAATATAATAGCTTAATACTTTATTATTAGTAGATATCTATTACTCTATTTCTGTTTCTATCACTAGCTTAAATGCTCCTCCAACTGAGGGGAATTCAGGAGACTATATACTGTCCAGAGTGGGGTAGTGCTGGGGCAGTGCTGGGGCAGTACACTATCATTTGACCCATTATATAATTTGAAATTAATATGATAGAAACTTCTAGAAACTATTAGGAAATATAACTACAAGTACTGTGTAACTCATCAATTGAGTCACACTCATTATTTTAATGAAATATATGAGTTACTATACCTATTATTATCATCTGCCGGTTGACACTAATAGCCTAATAATATCTTATTCTATTAGGTTAAAAGTTGGGATATAACGGGAGTTATATTTCATTAGGAAATGGAATTTGACTTCCTTATATATATTCTCATCTACTCGGACTCCCTGGCAAAATACAGGATCTATGTCAGGCAGGTCCTCGAGAAGTTAGAGCAAGCTAGGTTGTACCAGAAGTCAGAAAAATATAAGTTCTATATGCAGGAGGTCAAGTATCTAGGATTGATTATCACCACCGAGGGCATTAGAATGGACCCAACTAAGGTTGCTATAATCTAGGAATAGAAAACCCCAGCTAACCTGTAAGATGTACAAGCCTTCCTAAGATTTACCAACTTCTACCATCGGTTTATATTGGGCTATTCGAAGATCATAGCACCCCTGATAGCATTGACAAAGACAAAAGGCTTGGAGAAGAATCTGCGATTTCAGTAGAACCCAGTAGCCTAAGCCACCTTCGAAAACCTTAAGTCAGCCTTCTGCTTAGCCCTAAACCTGGCTCATTTCGACCTTAACTATGAGTGTATTGTCGAAACTAATGCCTCTGACTACGTATGTGCAGGAATTCTATCCCAGAACGATAACAATGGGATCCTTTACCTAGTGGCCTATTTCTCAAAGAAATACTCCCCTACAAAGTGCAATTATGAGATCTATAATAAGGAATTAATAGCCATTATATGGGCATTCGAAGTATAGAGGCCCCACTTGGAATTAGCAAAAGGGGTTATTAAGGTTCTTTCTAACCATAAAACCCTGGAATACTTTACAACCACCAAGTTGCTGAATCACCATCAGGCTAGATAGTTGAAATTCTTGTCCTGGTTTAACTTCAAAATTAGGTACTAGCTAGGGAGGGCTAATGGGAAACTAGACATACTAACCAGGAGATCAGAAGATCTTCCTGATCAGAACCAGGTGGTACTGAAGCTGGAAAATCTTGACCTAGCTGCCAACGTTCTAGCTGAGGCTGAGGCTGAGACTGATATTGGAGATATCGAGGCCAATGCAGGTACTAGAAGTGATCTCCGACAACAGGTAAAAAGGGTATATAGGAAGGACCCCCTAGCTAAAGAGATAATTGCTACAGTAGAGCCTGGATAGTGCCGCCATACCCAGATTTCTCTAGCTGAGTACCCAACTCAGAATGGTCTCCTATACCATCTGGATCAGCTTTATATATCTGAAAGGGAGCTACAAATGCACCTGATCAAGGAACATCATGACGCCCTAGGCACGGGCCATTCTAGAGTAGCCAAAACTTTAGAGCTGCTGGCCAGGCAATACACCTAGCTAGATCAGCAGAAAGATATAGAGAGTTATATATAGAACTAGGATACTTGTAAATGATCGAAGCCTACTTGTCATGCCCCCTATAGAACCTTGAAGCTCCTAGAGATTCCGGATCGACTCTAGTAATACTTGACCATGGACTTTATAACTGGATTGCCAGAAGACTTGGCATTTAATGCTATTCTAATGGTAGTAGACCGACTAACGAAGATAAGGCATGTTATACATTGCCGGGACATCTGCTCTACTTAGGAATTAGCTGGCCTCTACCTCAACAATGGATTCCAGTATTATGGCCTCCCCAAATTGATTATGTCCAACTATGGCCTCCAGTTTACCTCAAACTTCTGGAAGGCATTCTGTGAGCTCTTAGGGATTAAGATATACCTCTTAACTGCCTACCATCCCCAGATAGACAACCAGTCAGAATGGATGAAATATATCATAGAATAATATCTGCAGGCCTATGTCAATTAATAGCAGAATAACTGGGTCTCGCTACTGGCCATTTGTGAGTTTACTACTAACAACCAGTTCTCGAAGTCCTCGAAAACTTCTCCCTTCCTAGCTAATTATAGTTGGTACTCCCAATGCATGGATACCTTAGCACCTCTGCAGAAAGCCCATCCTCCAGCTAAGAAATTTGCAGCTGGAATTACTGAACTCCACTGTACCCTGAAGGCTAAGCTAGGTAATGCCTAAGCTTGGCAGGCTGAATATGTAAATGGATCTAGGTTGCTAGCCTCGAGATATCAGCCAAGAGACAAGGTATGGCTTTTTAGTCACTATTTCCATATAGAATGACTGTCATGCAAGCTCGACCACAAGTTCTTGGGCCCCTTTAAGGTATTGGCAGCTGTGGAAACCCATGCCTATTGATTGAGGTTTCTCAAAGATATTAAATGGCACTTAGTTGTTTATGTCTTCGAGATTGAGCTCACTGCGAATGACCCTCTCTGTAAAGTGTTGTTAGGGGGACTGGAAAATCAGATTAGATAAGATAAGGATCTTATCTAATCAGATAATCTCAGGCTAGTAATGTATACTACAAAGTAGATTACTAATAGTATATTGTTGATTCTCACTATTAAAGTTATTACCAGTAGCATAAGATTACTGTAATTGGTAAAGTAGTATAAGAGTACTAAAGGCACTTAGAAGATTAACCAGTGGAACTTCTATATTGATTGTACTCTAACTATGTTCTGAGTTCTAACTATCTGTCTAACTACAATGAATTTCAGGGGACTATATATGTTTTCAATGGAGCAGTGCTGGGGCAGTGCTAAGGCAGTACACTATTATCTGACCCTTACATGTAATTGAGATCAATATCATCTGACCTTCTAGATAGTACTTCCAAATACTATCTAGTACAAAATAGGTTAAGTCTTAACTTTAACTTATATATGTGAAAGCATATGAAAGCATGTGAAAGCATGTAATAACATATGAAAGCATATGAAATATTAGCAAGGCAGACAGCACACAGAATATTGTAGGTTTTGAGATGCTTGCTAAGTAAGAAAATACATAAGAAATACCTTTGTGAGGGAGAGGGTTAGTTATAGGGTATAAGTAAGCTACTTCCTTATACTCTCCTAGGATAGAAACACCCCCTACCTCTTCCAGTAGTTATCAAAGGTAAAGAGGAATAAGAGGTAGAGGAAGTGCTGGACTTGCTAAAGAGGTATGGGCATCTGCAGGACAAGGTTAAATGGGTAGGGGACGAGGAGGCTACCTAGCAACCTGCTGAGAACCTGGAAAATGTTCAGGATCTGGTCTCCCTATTCCATCAGCAATACCTGAGCAAGTCGCATCCGATTGAGTGATCTCCTTATGTCTAAGTTGGGGTTCTTGTCCTTGTTCTTATTATTGTTGTTTCTGTTATCACTTATGACGCAAGTAATGGGTCTTTGTTATTGTTTGGAGTTAGGGTTTTTATTCTTGTACTTGTTGTTGTTTCCTATATTGATTTTGCTAGTTGTTATGCCCAAAGCCTCCTTATTGCTGGAGCTCCACCCTAAATGGGGGATAGTATTACAACGACTTACTTAGTTGTCTTTGTCATCACCTGTGATTGCAGGTGATAGGGTGTTGCCTTTGTCCTAGGCATCACTTGCAACGCAGGTAATAGGTTATTGCTATCCTGCTTGGCTTCTAAGATAGGGATCTTGGGAAGCTTATTCCTTCCATTGCCTTGGCTCGGAATCATGTATAAATAGCCCCTGTCCCTTATACTGTTATTGGATCCTCACCTAATATCTTGTATACCCAATATAGGACCTTGCTTCTCCTAACACTTAGGCACCTCCCTTGTGCACCTTCTTGTCTAGTAAATAGCTCTACAGCCTAGCTGCCTCTCTCCGATATACATAGCAACCACTTCCATGTATCTCTTGTCCTTGCCTCTTACCTTCTGCCCTTGCTCTGTCTCAGCCTTCCCCTAGTCACATACTTAGCGTTCCTATATATATCTTGCCCTAGGCTCTACCTTCTGAACATTCTGCCCTCCATGATATCATTTGTGATATCTGTAACAGGTATCTATAACAAGCCTACTTTTCCTAGTTATATACATAGTGCTCCTATATGTATCTCACCTCATTCCTGTCCTCGCTCCAGCATACCCCTTTGTTATCTTATTCCCAAAGCTATTATTACATTCTCATTCTTGCAATTGTTGTTATTTCTTGTATTGATTTTGCCAGTTGTTATGCCTAAAGCCTCTTTGTTACTGGAGCTCTACTCTAAAGGGAGGATAGTGTTATAATAGTATGCTTAATTATCTTTATCATCACAAGCAATTGCAGATAATAGGGTATTGCCTTAGTCCTACTTGATACTCAAACAGTACCCTACCTAAGTGTCATATTATTATTCATTAGTTATCTTCTTGTTATTACTCTAGGTATCACCTGTAATGCAGGTGATAGGTTATTCCCTACAATGCAAGTGATAGGTTATTGCTATCCTGGTTGGCTCTAGAGATAGAGATTTTGGAAGTTTATTTTTTCTATTACCCTATTCCAGAATTATATATATATAGCCCCTATCCCTCGTACTGTTGTTGGATCCCTATCCAATGTCTTATATACCTAATACAGGACCTTGCTTTCCTTACATTGGTGTACCTTCTCTGTATACCCTCCTTGCCTTATAAACAACTACATAGCTGTCACGGCGTTAATTTACTTGCGAGCTATTTGACACCCGAACAGGCTTGTTCGAGTGTCAGCACGGTATTTGAATTTACTTGCTAGCTATTTGACACCCGAACAGGCTTGTTCGAGTGTCAGCACGGTATTTGAATTTACTTGCGAGGTATTTGACACCCGAACAGGCTTGTTCAAGTGTCAGCAGGCTTGTTCGAGTGTCTTAATACTAGAAGGGATTAGAGAGGTGGATCGCGGAGTATCACCTGTGATCACAGGTGACGTCAAGTTAGTCGGGCGCCACTCCTTTGGCCACGGCAATCGTGTATATAGGAAGCCTTAGTTGTCGTTTCTTGTTCTTGTTCCTTACGCAATGTCTTGTATTATAACCTTGGTAATACAGACTCTGCCTTTTGTCTTGATACTTCAATCTACAGTTATAGTCTCGTCTTCGTGCGCTCCTTGGAGTCATGTCTTTAGTTATAGCCACAGCCAACGACTTACGCTATTACACTACGTTGCGTCGATACACTCCACTGAGCGCAACCTCTAGCTATGAACAATGACTCAGCCCGTTGTTGAATTGCTGGCCGCTATTGTCGACCTAGTTCCTCTTTTGTAAACTGGGTTGAATTCAGCAAACTAGGATTACACCGGAATACTCAATGAAACCATTACCCTATTAGATCAGCTATTAGGGCTACCAGACCGACGACAAGATGTCGTAAGATTACGAACCCAAGTAACGAACTTAATGAATCAACTCACGGCACGGCAACAAGAAGACACGGCCTTACGCACAGCCACTCAAGAGTTATGAAATGAGGTAACTACTCAAGAGACAGTGATTAATGAGCTTCGAATACAGTTGGAAGATATGAGGGCTATCAATGTGACTTTGGCTCGGTTACAACCAGGAGAAGGAGGGGGTCGTTCAGAGAAGATACCCAACCTAGAAAAATTCTCTGGAAAAGACCGAAATAAGCTGCGTCCTTTCCTCACCCAACTACGACTAAAGGCTGCTACTTATAGTGATGAACAAGCAAAACTTCGACTAGCAGTAAATTCCTTAGCTGAAGATGCCCTAGATTAGGTTACCCCTTACGTTGAAAACAATACGGTGAACTTAACCAACCTAGCAGCACTTATTACCATTCTCGAAAATGCATTCGGCGATCCAAATCGAGTAGCCAACACAGAGTACAAACTACAAACGATGATTCAAGGGGCCAGGGAGTTCGCTGCTTATTTTGCCGAATTCCAATGATATGCAGCTGAAACGAGTTGGGGTAATACGGCTAAGTTGGCAGCTCTAAAGCGCGGACTTTCCTACCAACTACAACAAGATCTCCTCGCCATACATCCTGAGCCCACGGAGTTTAACGAGTATGTGGAAGTCTGCCAAAGGCTAGATACACGTTGCTGCGTGCTACAAACCCAAATGCGTAATCGTGTTGGACCAACGCCCCGAATGATATCATGCCCTACCGCTCCCGCTCCAGTTAACCCCCAAATAGTTCAAACTCCCTCTACCTCGACAGCCACGGGTACTCACCCTGGGCCCATGGATTTGTTTGCAGGAAGGAAGAAGATATCTCCAGAGGAAAAAGCAAAGAGAATGGCTGAAGGAAGGTGCTATTATTGTGGAGGAATGGGACATGGAGTCAGAACTTGCCCACACGTACAAAAACGTACTCTACAAGCTGCCGAAATGGTTATGGAAACCACGAATAAGGGACTAGAAGTTGGGGAACAGGCAAAAGAGTAGCCTCACCTCAGAGGGATGGTACTGAGCTAAGGCAGAATAAATTTCTGGACTCTTTAAGCATTTCCAGTTCGTCTTTGCAGTCATTGGAGGAAGAGTTTTTGGATGGGAATCACCTTGTAGTCAGTTGCGAATTAAACGACAATGATTCCAGAATCCTTACTCATGCCCTGATAGACTACGGAGCAATGGGTTATGCATTTATAGATCAGGAATTTGCAAGCCATCATCAACTCCCCCTTTATAAACTCAATAATCCCCGAACCCTAGAAGTCATTGATGGGCGACCAATCGAGTCAGGGACAATCACACACATTAGCAAGCTAAAGCTAATAATTGATCAGCACCAAGAGGAACTTCCACTGTTTATTACCAAACTAGGCCACTACCCCATAGTATTAGGACTTTCATGGCTACGACGTCATGATGTGAATATCCGTTTCGCTAAGAACACTATTACTTTCAACTCCGATTTTTGCCTCCACCATTGTTGTGAAAAACCCTCGACCATAAAGGGTATCTCAATTCCAGTTCCAGAAAACCCTCGAATTGCCCTTATTGCAGGATCAACCTTTAGTCACCTAGTTAAAAAAAAAAAAGCAAAGCAGGTGGAAACAGCCTTCCGGACAACTATCTACGAACTTAATATGGCTTTAAAAGATCCTGAACAACAACCTAAGATGGAGGAGGATAAGATCAAGGAACTAGTGCCTTCTGAATACCACGAATTCCTTCCATTATTTAAGAAGGCTATTGCGGAAATCCTCCCCCCCCACCGACCTTACGACCATAAAATTCCTCTTAAAGAAGGATTTACTCCCCCTTTTGGACCTCTATACTCCCTATCAAAACCGGAGTTAGAGGCTCTTAAAGTATGGCTGGAAGAAAACCTGTCCAAAGGATTTATTCGTGCCTCCTCATCTCCCGCAGGTGCACCTATCTTATTTGTTAAGAAGAAGGATGGGTCCTTGCATCTTTGTGTAGATTATCGTGGTCTTAGGGATGGTACCATCAAGAACCGATACCTACTACCCCTTATACGAGAGACTTTGACTAGACTTTCTAAGGCACGATACTATACGGCTTTTGACATTAGAAGCGCCTACAACCTCATCCGGATGGCGGAAGGAGAGGAATGGAAAACAGCATTCCGAACTCGTTATGGCTTATATAAGACCTTAGTTATGCCTTTCGGCCTCACAAATGCTCCTGCCAGCTTCCAACATTTTATTAATGATGTTCTCCATCCCTTCCTTGACAATTTCTGTACGGCTTATCTTGATGACATTTTAATATATAGCGATACCCTCGAAGAACACCGAACACATGTTACCAAGGTATTGCAAGCTCTCCAAAAAGCCGGCCTCTATCCAAAACCCGAGAAGTGTGAATTTCATGACACCACGGTCCACTACCTGGGCATGATTATCTTAGCAGAAGGGATACAAATGGATCCAGCTAAAGTTAATCATGATGCTCGTGCTTTTCTAGGATTCGCCAATTTTTATCGCCGGTTTATCAAAGACTTCTCCAAGATTGTGGCTCCTATCATGAAACTAACAAAAAAAAATACAACCTAGCATTGGAGCGACGAATGCCAGAAGGCGTTCCAAAACCTTAAAACAGCGTTTACTTCTGCTCCCGTTCTCCAGCATTTTGATCCTGACCGTTATGAAGGCACTTCGTTCCTAACGGAAGAATATGCACAGAAGGACCGGGTGAGAGCTTCAATAGTATTGCTAACTTAGAAAAGAAGAAAAGATAGAGAGATCACAAAAGTAGAATTGTACATCACAAAATCGCTGCTCTTCTCGCCTCCCTCGAGTTCTTCCATAAAAATACCATAACGACCGTATTCTTCTGCTTTCCGTCACAATAACATCATTATCAACCAGCAAGACTAACTTTTGCGTAATTCTGCCTCGAACTAACCGTCATACTGACACCCATCTCTCTTGACACCCGGACAAGCTTGTTCGACTGTCATTTCTTCACCTTTCCCTTATTCGACACCCGAACAACTCTGTTCGACTGTCAAATCTTCTGCTTATTCGACACCCGAACAACTCTGTTCGACTGTCAAATCTCTTGCTTTTCCTTATTCGACACCCGAACAACTCTGTTCGACTGTCAAATCTTCACCTTTCCCTTATTCGACACCCGAACAACTCTGTTCGACTGTCAAATCTTCTGCTTATTCGACACCCGAACAACTCTGTTCGACTGTCAAATCTCTTGCTTTTCCTTATTCGACACCCGAACAACTCTGTTCGACTGTCAAATCTTCACCTTTTCCTTATTCGACACCCGAACAACTCTGTTCGACTGTCAAATCTTCTGCTTATTCGACACCCGAACAACTCTGTTCGACTGTCAAATCTCTTGCTTTTCCTTATTCGACACCCGAACAACTCTGTTCGACTGTCAAATCTTCACCTTTTCCTTATTCGACACCCGAACAACTCTGTTCGACTGTCAAATCTTCTGCTTATTCGACACCCGAACAACTCTGTTCGACTGTCAAATCTCTTGCTTTTCCTTATTCGACACCCGAACAACTCTGTTCGACTGTCAAATCTTCACCTTTCCCTTATTCGACACCCGAACAACTCTGTTCGACTGTCAAATCTTCTGCTTATTCGACACCCGAACAACTCTGTTCGACTGTCAAATCTCTTGCTTTTCTAGCATATCAACCTCTTTAATTTGACACTCGAACAAGTCTGTTCGGGTGTCAGCGTAAACAAGCAAATCACCAAAAACAATGCCATTCATTTAACTAACTAAATCACTTGATAAACGAAAACCCATAAGTAAATAATAAAAATAAAATAATAATAAAAAAAACTAAAAAAAACTTCAAAAAATCAAACTTTTCCCTACTCTTCCTTATTCTCCATCACACCGTGAAATTATAGTAGAAACAGATGCATCAGACTATGTTTCTGCTGGAATTCTTTCGCAATACGACGATAATAGCATACTTCACCCTGTTGCTTACTTCTCTAAGAAGCACTCACCAACTGAATGCAACTATGAGATTTATGATAAGGAATTAATGGCTATTATCCAATACTTTGAAGAATGGCGAGCTGAATTGGAATCCACCCCCCATCCAATCAAAGTACTCTCAGATCACAAAAATCTAGAATACTTTATGTCAACAAAGCTCCTCAACCGCCGTCAAGCTCAATGGTCTGAATTTCTCTCCCGCTTCAACTTCAAGATAGTTTACCGTCCAGGTAAAGCAGGAGGAAAACCAGATGCATTAACAAGAAGGTCAGGAGACCTTCCAAAGGAAGGAGATGAACGTATAAGGTTTCAAAATCAAGTCGTTCTCAAACCTCACAATTTAACAATCAATGCGACAGTAGAAGAGCTGGAACTAGAGGACTTGTTTAATAGGGGTTTTGAAGTTGATCCACTGCCAAGAAAAACATTAGCTAAGTTGCAACAAGGAGAGAAGCGATCTAAGGACATCTCGCTAGCCAAATGTGAAGAGGATAATGGAAAGCTAAAATATTGGGGGCGGATATATGTACCAAATTATATGCCTCTAAAGTTACGTCTAATCTAGGACCATCACGATATCCCAGCGGCGGGGCATCCAGGGTGATCCAAGATACTTAAGCTTATCTCGCAACAATATTAATGGCCAAAAATGCATAAGGATATTGATCAGTATGTACGCAATTGTCACCTCTGTCAACGTGCTCGAACGACACAACATGCCCCATACGGCATTCTTTGACCACTGGCAATTCTCCAAGGTGCTTGGCAAGATATCTCCATGGATTTCATTATTGGGCTACCCTGGTCAAATGGATACAACGCAATTTTGGTAGTAGTATGTCGACTAACTAAAATATGGCACTTTATTCCCTGTCATGATACCACTACTGCAGAGCAATTAGCAGATCTATATGCTCGGCATATCTTCCGACTCCATGGTCTTCCTAGAACAATTGTATCAGACCGTGGGTCTCAATTCATCTCTCACTTTTGGAAAGCTCTCTGTCAAGTGCTTAAGATTCAACCTCTCCTGTCTACACCGTTTCACCCTCAAACTGACGGCCAGACCGAACGAGTCAATGCCACTCTAGAACAATATTTACGGGTGTATGTTAATTATTTGCAGGATGACTGGGAGAACTAGTTGCATCTCGCCGAGTTTGCAGCTAATAATCAAGCTTCTGAAACAACTGGGTCATCTCCCTTCTTTGCGAATTATAGTTATGACCCACTGTGGCAATTTGATTTCGAGGAAAAGCCCATACGACCTGATGAGTGGAGTGCTATAGAGGTGGCCGGGAAGATCAAGGAAATAACGGAACACTTACAAAATGAGATGGCTAGGGCGCAGGCACGGCAACAGGAGCAAGCTGACAAAGGACGAGATAATGCTCCAGTATTCAAGGAGGGAGATCTGGTTTGGTTTAATAGCCAGCACATTACAACACAACGGCCAAGTAGAAAGCTCGACCATAAACAGATTGGCCCCTACAAGATCACAAAGGTCATATCTCCCTATGCATACGAACTCGACTTCCCCAATAGTGTGTATTATCATCGAGTCCAGCATGTTTCACTTCTCGACCCAGCAAACAATAATCCCCTACCTAGGCAATACAATCTCCCACCTCCACCAATGATAGTTGATAATGAGGAAGAGTGGCATGTGGAAGAAATCTTGGATTCTCGTCTTCGGAGGAAGAAATTAGAGTACTTAGTGAAATAGGTAGGGTTTGAAAGACCAGACTGGGAACCGGCAACAAACATCAACAAACTCAAAGCTATTGATGACTTCCACAGGCGAAATCCGAGCAAACCAGGACCATTGCCGGAAGACGAAGACTAAGCCTCAAGGGACTTCGGCCGTAAGGAGGGGATATTGTCACGGCGTTAATTTACTTGCAAGCTATTTGACACCCGAACAGGCTTGTTCGAGTGTCAGCACGGTATTTGAATTTACTTGCGAGCTATTTGACACCCGAACAGGCTTGTTCGAGTGTCAGCACGGTATTTGAATTTACTTGCGAGGTATTTGACACCCGAACAGGCTTGTTCGAGTGTCAGCAGGCTTGTTCGAGTGTCAGCAGGCTTGTTCGAGTATCTTAATACTAGAAAGGATTAGAGAGGTAGATCGCGGAGTATCACTTACGATCGCAGGTGACGTCAAGTTAGTCGGGCGCCACTCCTTTGGCCACGGCAATCGTGTATATAGGAAGCCTTAGTTATCGTTTCTTGTTCTTGTTCCTTACGCAACGTCTTGTATTATAACCTTGGTAATACAGACTCTGCCTTTTGTCTTGATACTTCAATCTACAGTTATAGTCTCGTCTTCATGCGCTCCTTGGAGTCACGTCTTTAGTTATAGCCACAGCCAACGACTTACGCCATTACAATAGTATAGCTGTCTCCTTCCAATATACATAACAACTGCTTCTGTATGTCTCTTGCCTCTTACTCTTGTCCCGTATCCCAGCCTTGCCCTAGTCATATACGTAGTATTTCTATATGTATATTACTCTAGCCCTGCCCTTATCTTGCCCCTAGCCTTCCCCCAGATTATATATGTAGCACTTCTAAATGTATAATTCCTCCTTTGTACTTTTTAGGTATACTTCTTAGTCATCTTGCCCCTAGAGCCTATGTTGCAGTTTTTACTATAGTTGATCTCTTTGAATATAGGTAAGTTAGAAATTTTTAATATAACAGATTTAAATTTTTCTTCATTAAGCTCTATTAAACTACAAGTAAGTATTATATAATTATCTTACCTTTGCAAGTGCCTAATTATACTCTCAACCTATATTTTATAATAATTATTAGGGTCTGATTGAGACTATAATTCATGCCTTAGTATTTCTTTCCCAATCTATTCAGAATACTATTAGCTACTTAGTTTGAGCTCATCTCTAGCTCTACTCCCTCAAGTGACTTACTAAGCTCTTTATATATATAATACATTCCTCTATTATTTATCTATCTGATTTCCTAGCTTTTTCGAAAAGTTCCTCAATTCTTATAATATTTAAAATATTATTAGAGGTATAGGTATCCTCTATAATCTCCTAATTTTTAATGCTAGTTTCATATTTAGAGATAAAATACTTTTGATTATATTTATAGAATAGATAGTATATAATAGCTAAGTACTATTTCTAGACTTTAAGCTAGTTTTTAAGGTCCTTTTCCTTTTGATATAGAGGATAGTTACTGTTAAGAGTCTTCTAAAAGGCTTTTGTAGTAAGAATTATTTTCATATATATCTTTTTATTTATAATAATTAAGACTATTAAGCTTCACTATCTTAGATAGGCTACTCTCTTTATTTAATGATAAGGTATATTATATATCTATAAAGGTTAGAATGTGAAGTAAAGCAAATATAGAATAATTTGAAAAGACAGTATAGTATATACAACTGGGCTCATCACTTAAAAGCTCTACCTTATTCTGAAGTCAAGTTGATATTATTCATATATTTATTCTATATCAGAGTTATCCCTTTTCCTTTTCCTCTCTAGTATAGTATCACTAAGTCTAAAGGTATGTCAGCACAGATCTCAAAGACACCAAGCAAGTGGTAACCCTCAAATTCTTACTCATCTTCAATCCCATTGATGAAGAAGTTAATCTGTCAGGTCCAGCGTACAGAATTTCAAAGACGCCTAGCAAGTGGAAAATCTCAAATCCCTAATAATAAACCTACTTACGCAAACTGTCCCCAGGAAGTGAAGAACTTCCATACTGTCATTAACCGGCTACCTATTTGGCACATGGCCCCGAGAGGCCTAACTGAAGTTAAATTAAAAAATAAAATAAAATAAAATCCCTCTCGAATGGAAACCCACTCCCTTTTTTCTTTTTCTTTTTCCCCCTTTCAATGATCATTACCCCTATTCGACCCCAGTAGGAGGACCATGAGGATCCACCCGCAAACCCGAGTGGATTCAGGCCAAGACAAGTTAATTTGCCAGGCCCAGCGCCTATATACCGCTATATATTGTCCACGTTTTGACCGGTTCCGGAGGACCCTTCTGGGGGGGAGAGGCAGCTGGGAGGAACTCGATAAGGCAGAATGGAGGAAGGAGGAGGAAGAGACAATTGAGGCCACGGAGGTGTTTTTCGGGCTGCTTTTCCGTGAGCTAACGTAAGGCTCAAGGGCGTAGATGTCAGCGATGAGTTACGATTTTTCACGAGTCCCTTTTGTCTATTCAGTTCTGTCAGTTCTTTAGTCTATAAGTTCTCAGGTCACAGTTTTCATAGTTAGCTCACATCGATTTGTTTCACGAGGCGAGCTCAGTCAGGCTTCCGAGTCATCGGCCAGTCCGTTAGTGACAGCATGGGGCTACGTCTCTCCTTTGTCCTTCAGTGTATTTAGTTTGCGTGGGTCTGACAGACTAACTTGTCTTACCCTTGAATCCACCGGGCTTCCGCGTGGCTCCTCATAGTCCCCCTTACGGGGCTGCATAGGAGTACTGAGTTTTTAAAAAAAAAATATATATATATATATATACCGCTATTAATCCCAACTCAAGTGCTTATCTTTTCAGATGGTTTCACAGTTGTGATCCCCATGACAGGCTGTGACAGACTCTGTGTAGTATGGGAGTCATGTAGCCCAGCCGAAGAGAGATACGGTAATCCACAATTGAACCTTCACCTCTGTTAGAATGAATGTAGTACATTCCGTTCATTCCGCCCATGCCTTGCTACCTATACGATTTGTAGCCGTCAGCGGCTTGCACATCATATGCTTGCTTCCTGCTTAGCTATACGGCTCGCAGCGGCTTGCACATCATATCATATTGCGTACTCACACCTTGCTCGCCTCATATCGTTGCTTCATGCCTAGCTATACGGCTTGCAACGGACATGTGCTTCTCCTTCTTCTTCATGCTTTAGCTGTACGCTCATACATGTATATATATCTCGTTCATGTTCCTACTTGTTCGAGATAACCAAGTCATTACTTCACTCAATACAATACATGCACTCACTATGTATACGAACATCTTCTGCTCTTGACCAACTCGCTCTTGACCAACTCGCTCTGTTCGTACCTTCCTTTAGTGGACACTTGGATCTCTCCGCTCGCCTGTTGCTATTCCTATTCCTATACAGAGGACTCATATCGTTCCGACCGGGAGAAGTATGCTTGTAACCAATATATGCTTATAGCAAGAGAAAATAGGTAACTATAAAATGAAGTTAACTAGCGCTAGGAAATGTTGTGGAATAGGCTTATGAATCCAAGCAGAGCATATAAACAAGAAATATCCAAACGAGAGTAGTAGGTGTGGAGGCGGGAATGTCAAGGAGAGGGGGCACCAGAAAGTCAGTGATCCATGCAGACTCCTGCATTGAATTTCTAGAGTCTCAATACTTTTCTCCTCACGCTGTAGAACATCTTGTAGGTCCCTGATATTGGCTATAGGTTCAGCTTGAAGAGAAAAGGGGTGTAATCCTTCAATATGCGCGGGCGCTACCCTGAGGTGTAACCGGTCAAGCTCCGACCATGCCTGATGCTGTTGGACAACCGAAGATTTTGAAGATGAGGCCATTGTTTTCACAGTCGGTATGTATACATCCGGATCACTCGGTCTGATACAAAACCAAGTAAGCTAATTTGACAGTGAACAGGTGACATGAAATTGAGAGTGCATCATCATTTGACATCTACGACCATAGACTGAAGAAAACGAGGCATCCCGTCCGCTCTGCCATATCTAAGCTTCAGATCGCCAGGCTAGTACTGCAGTGGGTGACCATGCGGGAATCCCTGGTGTTGTAGATTTTTTTGACTTCCGTTCTGTCTATGTCCACCACGATGATTGTAATGGTACTCCCATCCCAAGGCCGATATTCCCAAAATCCTGAAACCATAGCATCTCTTGAAATTCCTCATAAGTCAATAAGTACGAATAGGGGTATTCAATTTAATCGCTTGATTATTTTAAGATTGAAAATTGTACTTAATCGACGTTCTAAGCCGAAAATATTCGTTCAAGATTCAGCTCGATCATAGAATTGAGTTTTTATCACATTAAGATTGTCGCAATTCTGCGGGGTAATTTCTTATCGATAAGAACCTATTTATGGTTTAGCGCTTCTCTCGACCAAAGCATATGTATGGTGACTAAGCGAAATAAATAAGAATATTCTTGTATCCAAAATATGCTTATTTACTATGTAGGACCAGCGAATGTATGCTTGTAACCAATATATGCTTATATCCGGTATGCTTGTATCGAGAGACCTCTGTAACCTCAATGACGATAGAGACAAAATATAAGAACAACGCAATGCCATCAGCTTTAAGGCTACAACAGTACTGGCATTAGGGTATTCAAAACTAAAATAATCGTTAGATTAATTTGAGAATTGTAATCGACGTTCAATAGAATGGACAGACCAAGAAAGACGGGTGTGGTACAGTCCCAGAGTACTTGGTACAGAGATAGATGCTGAGAAGAACATCAAGTGGACTGGCCCCATTGATATATAGCATTAGCCTACAAAATGAGAAAGGAGTTTTTACCAAGTAAGGGAGATTACCGAAGATTGACATGGCTCGTTCTTGGGCTTGAAGATTCCAGATCCCACAGGGCTAAAGACAAAGATCAATGTCCATCAAATGTTAGAGAAGTACAAGAAAGCAAAATGCAGTTGGCTGTGATGTCAGATATTCCAAAACGGCTGAGCAAGAAAGGACTTCCCCTACCACCGGACGATAAACTATTTCAGTCAGTCCTTCAATTCGCTAATTAATAAATACGAGTGGGTGCGGATATTTACCTAGAGTTAGCTACTACTTACCCTCGAGGTAACTTGAATACAGAGGACTCTGGATACAAGCATATATTGTTTACAAGCATACATTCGCCGGTACCACATTGTAAATAAGCATATTTTGGAACCAGAACATTCTTATCTTCTTGGCTTAGTCACCATACATATGCTTGTATCGAGAGAAGCGCTAAACCACAAATTATCGATAAGAAATTACCAACCAGCTAGAAATTACCCCGCAGTGCATCCGCGAAAACAACTGAGAATAATGGCCTCTTCTTCCAAATCTACAGGCATGGTCGGGGCTTCAGCGTCAAGGTATCAAGTCATATGCCGAACAAAATCCCAAATCGACGTGGCGACATATCAAACGTTGGTTTGAATCAGCGAATCCGAACAAGCAGCTTACTCGGACCCAAATCAGTAAAATCCTGAATCCCAAAAGACCTCGTGGACTCTCTGATGTTGATCCAGTTCAAGAACAAACGCTACGACTTGAATCTAAGCGACTAAAAACTGGTAGATACACGAAGTTAGAGTCTGCACTATTCCAGTGGTAGCAGTTGATGCAAAAGCGAGGAGTTGCAATATCAATTCAACGCAGGCATCTGCATGTTCAGCGGGGGATCACTGACCTTTTGGTGGCTCCCGGAGGCGCTTCCGCAACATTTCCTACCGCAAGTCAGCTTCATTTCATAGTGACCTATTTTCTCTTGCTATAAGCATATATTGGATACAAGCATACTTCTCCCGGTCCGAACGATATGCTTGTATCCAGAGTCCTCTGTACATACTTACTTGGCAGGAACTAAGTATATATATTCCCCTCTGCGGAGGATTCTTGAAATGAAAATCTAACCCTCACACGATGCGGATAGTAGACCAGAATATCAACCCACAAAATGGGATGCCCCGCCAGGAAAACCCAGAGCTCCAGAACAGGCACAGCCGATACAAGGCACCGTTTATATCCGAAGTCGATAGACATGGCAACGAAATCCAGGCTCCTGACCTCAAGCTCGCGCTTGGTGTCGCCGGGGGGGATATTCTGCTACCAGCAGTTAATCGATCTGGAAGTTCGAATTCCTCAGAGCAGGAGCCAGGTGCACCTCCTTCGCCGGTTCCTTCCCCGGCTCCTGCCAGTCCTACCTCCTCTCCCTCACTCTCACCACAGCGTTCTGAACATCATCAACCACCAAGACTTAGGTATCAATACATATTTCCATTTTACCCAGCCACCATGCAGAATCTCCATATTCTACTTTCCAATCTCGCCCTCATTTCTCTTGTTCTCACTGAGGGAACAACTCTTTCCCCGCGCAGGGGTCTTGCATATTCCTCTTGCAGCTCCAATTTTCCGGGGCCATTCCAGATATCCCTTGTTCTTTCGACACCACCCACTCCAACTGCCACACCGCCTGCCCCCACCACTCCCACCTCTGCTACCCTGACCGTACAGGCTACAGGTAACACAGCACCTGGCAGCGTAACAATTAATTTGGGCTGTAAGGGGCCAGAGGGGTTGTGTATAGGTACTGTCTTGTACACTACCACCACAAGAGGAAAAGTGGTGGCAGGTCCTTTGGGTAAACACGGCAATAAGTGGTTGGGGCATTCTCATCTACGTGGAAGTGAAAACAGTGTTGCTGGTGTTCATTAGGTGGTTGAGGAGGCGACAACAGCAACAGCAACAGCCGTTAACAACCATTACCATAACTACTATTATCAATTCAATGTCAACGTTGACAGCCCGCACAGCAGGGAGCAAGGGAGGGAACGGGGAGGGGAAGGTGAACAGGCTCAGTGGGGAGGAAGGGACGAGCGAATTGAATTGCTTGAATAACCATGAAAAGGGGAATGGAATTAGGGGGGACAGACGGGGGCAGAAGAGAAGGCGAGGGAAGTGAGATATAGGTAGAGGGGTAATATATTGTAAGTGAGTAGCACAAATATATTAGTACAGGGGTAGGGTGAATGAATATTATTGGAGTCTAACGAATTCGAATTATGGGATGAGGAATCTTGCATCCAACAATAATACAGGATTGCTGACCAGATACTTCCAGGTTGGGACCATATCTGAGGACGCATCCAGAATGCTCTACATCATCAGCTATGCCATGTAGAGACTAATAACCCACTATGCGCGGTATCATTGTGCTCCTATAACAACGTCAATATGGTAAAGGTGTGATCAAGCAAAACGCTGGTTAAAATTCTCGTCTTTATTACAAAGGAGTTGTGGTATCATGATCTTTTAAGCTACTATTACATTTTAAAAGCTACTATTGCGTGACATCCTCTTGTTCTTTGACTTAATATTTCTCTACCTTGATTTCGGGTATGACCCTACTTATTTATTAATTATAATGTCGCTGATGTTGTGGTAAATCCCTGTCGCCGTGACATTGACCAATATTAATCCCGTTGCGATATCCAGTCCATACCGGTATGGACTGGATATCGCAACGGACCAGAACATATATATTTGTTATTTATATCTATTATAGTATTTGATTGCTGTTAAGACGTTTGTGGGTGTTAGATATGGTGTTAAGGAAAAAGTTGAGGAAGAAATTGAGGAAGAAATTGGGGAAGATGAAGTTGAGGAGGAGGACTATGAGGTGGTAGAGCGGGAAGATTAGGAAAATATGATGTCAACACGCTAGGAGAGCGGGTGTAAGGAAATGCGAAGAAGGATCAGGGGGCAAAAGCGAGAAGAGTCACTGACACTTGCGTAAGGCAACTTACGCGAGTGTCGAGGAGTTAGAATAGCGGAAGACCGAAGAGAGTAGAAGAGATAAGAACAGTATGACACCCACGTAAGTTACGTTAAGGAAGTGTCGAAGACGGTTACTATTTTTTTGCGGAGACCAAAAACAGTTTTGAAAAGGGGGTGGGGTGATGAACGAGTTATATACAAAACTAAAAATTTAGTGCCGTTTATCGGGCTTAGAAACAAGCAGAATATCGTGAACGAAATAGAGCCTGACAAGAAAGGTTCGATGGACGTACCGAATGGAAAAGAGCATGGAGGGAAGGTTTTGGAGCACACCAAGAGCGGAAGCAAAGCTTATGGTAACTCATGGAACGGAACCAGGGAGTTTACAGGAAATCCTTAGAAGCAAACAGAAGATCGCAAATCCAGGAGGAAGAATGAGCCAGAACACCGTGAACTAAAAAGAACCCTGAGAGAATGGTTTAGAAAACACCAAGACCGCAGAGATCTTTTGGCTCCCTTTGGTATAAATACCCCCTATCCCCGTCTTCCTCATAACCTCCAAACCTCCTACTCTTACTAGGTAAGGCTGTTTGAAACATTCTGATATAGTAACGTTTCCTAGAAATAGAACAAAAAAGTAATTGAACTGCAGACAATTTGCCTAGTAATATAGGGTGAGTTGTACTCATATATATATATACTATGAATGTATGTCTCGAACTATCCCTACCACATAAAGAACTATACTGCTGATCCTAGCTACTAACAATATTGAGTATTAAGGGCAAAGAAGAGAAAGTGAGAATCTTCTACAAACTGCCTATTATAATATCTTATTAAATACATGAAGTATTCTGAAGTAGATACTTTTATATATTGATAACTAATAAAACAAAAGTCTGCACTACTAGATAAGAATAAGTATGGAAAAGCCTTTGCAATATAGCCTTCTTCTCTATATTTGTTTACTGGATTCTTCTAGACTATTAGATATACTACCTATAGTAGATATCTTTGTAATTATCATAATGGTATTATTAGCTTGGTCATTATCTACAATCATAGATGATAGAGTATTGCTTATTATATTGTCATATATTAGTTATCTCCTTATTATTGCTCTAGACATCACCTATAATGCAGGTGATAGGTTATTGCTATTCTGCTTGGCTAACAAGATAGAAATCTCAGAAAGCTTATCCCTTCCAATTGCCCTGGCCTAGAATCATATATATATAACTTCTATTCCTTGTACTATCATTAGATCCCTATCTAATATCTTCATCAGCAAAAAAAATATTCGTGTCATGTGTCTTCCTGTGCGTCGGACGCACAGGACGCATGGGACAGGAACTTATAATCAGGACGCCAAACGCTTGGTGCGCCAGCATCGGGACGCAACACTCGTGCGCACTAGCGTCGGGATGCAACACTCGTGCGCACCAGTGCCCAGGACGCAACACAAGTGTGCTCCCACGCCTGGGACGCAACAGAAGCATGCTACCACTTCTTGGACGCAACATGAGACGGGCTGCTTGTCCCCAACGCTATAGGTTCCACGTCTGGCGTTGCTGAACCAGGGCCCCAAATCGCTCTCTTCTACAATGCACACCCGCTCACCGCTTGCATCTACGACGCTCTAACATCAGCCAGCAACGTACCACTATTGCAGCCATTGAATATGCATAGAGCAGAATTATCCATTATATTCGCTAAAATTATATACACAGAAGTATTGAGCAATAGATATATATATAAAACATGCAATCGCTGCTTCAATCGCTTTAATACTCGCTCTAATACTCGCTCTAACACTCGCTCCAATACTCGCTCTAATACTCGCTCTAATACTCACTCCAATACTTGCTCTAATGCTCGCTCTAATA
>WHUX01000410.1:0-31315 GCA_015179025.1 Terfezia claveryi | reverse complement strand
CGCATACGATGCCAAGTCAGGAATAAATCTGCTGAGATAATTAACGATTCCAAGGAATCCTCTAAGATCCTTTTTTCTTGTAGGAGGGATGGAAATGTAATTAGTCGTCTCTTCTTCGGTCTACATGTAATCCATCTGATGTCAAAACGTGTCCTAAGATTTCCAATCTTGGAGTAAAGAACTGGCATTTGCTTTCTTTGAGATAGAATTTTCTCATCCTGTAGACGTTGAAGTACTTTCTTCAATAATTCTACATGTTCTTCATACGTTTTAGAGAATATAATAATATCATCAATATAGATGATTAAATTTTTATAGACCATGTCCTTAAAAATTTCATGCATAACGCGAACCATGGTAGCTGGTGCGTTACGATCCCCTTGTTGCATAACTCTACTTCTGAAATATCCCATGTGACATAAAAAGGTAGAGTGTTGCTCAGATTCTTTATTGTTCCTGATATTAAAAAATCCGTCGGCTAAGTCGAGCTTAGTCCAAATGGGATTCTCCGCTACTAGTTCAATTGCTTCATTAATATCTGGCAATGGGGTGTGGTCCGGTTCGACGGCTAAATTGCGGTCTCGACAGTCATTGACATGTCTGGCTTCTTCCGGTTTATCTCGTTTAGGGATAGTGAATGACTACAGCATTTGTGTCATTTTCTACTCTATATATGCGACCTGATGCTTCTTCTTCGACTAATTTGTCATGGATTTGTTGTCTAAATCGATGTCCTGAGGGTCGCCATTTTGGTATCCAAGTAGCTCCTGCTTTTGGTTTGATAGAGTGATTAATTTTTCTTAGTGAGGTAATTCCCGTGGAATTGTCTTGGGAAATAATAAGGGAAACTCCGTTACAGGGTTGAATTGTTTCTGTACCGTAGAAACAGCTGTCACGAGTTCTCTTTCTGAATCGGTTTCTTCTGCGTCACTAATATTTTCCCAATTATCCGGTTCACTATAATCTGTACTGATTCACAGCTGACCTGAGTATATGCTGATCTTATACCATTCGCCATGTTCTAGATCCTTTCATACACTTAGCTGGAATCGTGGAATATTTTCCGGTTGGATAGTAACTGGTTCCTGATGGGCAGGAATTATTGCTCGCACTTTGCTGAGAGCAGGTTCTCCTAGTATCATGTCCCATCCAGTCAAATGAGCTACATAGAACGTTCGTTCTTCTACATAACCTATCCAATCAAGTTTGATAGTACAAGCTTTGTCTATCGTTCCTTTTGAGCCTTTAATTGCAGTACTTAATGATTTCTTCTCGATACTTCTAGTTGGTATTTTGTATAGGTGTACAAATTGAGAATTGATTAAGTCTCCTCCCTTCGTTTGGAGATCAATTAAAGCTAGTGCGGGGTGTTCGTTAGCTTTAACGAATACCTTGCTAAAATCTGGTACCTGTCTTGACAAGGGTCGTTTCCTTGATTTTATCCTTGTTGTTTTTATCCTTGGGCTATCGGCATAGCTAAATCTTGTGCGGCTGTACGCATGGGTACCTTATTTTTTCGTTTCCTACAGTCCTTGTAGGAGTGTCCAGGGTTCCAACACCATAGACATTTCTTGTCTCTAATTAATTGCATCTTCGTCTTCTGATCCAATTTTTTTGTGATGGTGTCCCAATCTGAGTCCTTCCGATTTTCTGTGTTGGGTTTGGTGTTGGGATTGCTGCTAGGATTAAATCCTGTTTTTTGTCGTTGATTCTGGTCCCTGCGTGGACCGTGACTTCGATTTTCATTCCGAGGGTGTTGTCGTCGGGATGTATTTGTTGTGGATGGTGGGGCAATATCCTTTTGGAAGCTTCATATGACTCCGCTTGATGCGAGCTGATCATATGACCATTCTTCTTTGATTAAAGGAATTAATGTAGCTGACATATATGGCGGCAGGTGATTAAGAAACTTTCTTCTTTTTACTTCCTGCGATATTGATTGTTTGCCATCCTTGTCAATCAATTTGATTTGCATTTCAGTAAGCCAGTTGGCAAACTGTTTGATTCCCATGTGACGTCCGTCCTTGTATGGTGTGGCTGTCTCCCATCGTTTCCACAAAATGTCCTTACTAGTAGAGGGTATCAGAAAATCCCTTAGCGCTAGTATGAAACCAAAGAATGTCGCATTCTTTCCTTTTTCTCTTAGGAATTGATTATAAGTAGTAGTGCGCTTCCTTCCATTCTGAATCCAACAATTTCCAAGCTGAAGCGCCTTCTAAATCTATTCTTTTGAGAACAAACCAACGTTGCATTGCTGTGGCCCAAGAGTCAAAATATTGTGAGTCTTGCCATTTTTTGTCTTCTCCTCTTAATTTTTCTGGCATATCAATCTTTATTCCTTTTAAAGCATTCGTTGCTTTATGGTTACCTTGTAACCATTCCTGTTGTAGATTCCCATTGCTGGTTTCAACTGATTTTCCTCGTTTGGGTTTTCTTTTAAGAGTTTGACTTGCAACTGACGATGCCTTATCAGAGTCCGAGCTATCATCTCCGCTATCATCGGGGTCTCGTCCTCCTCCTTGTGTTTTCTGCTTTTTGGTCTAGTCCTGTATCTAGATCATCATCGTCTTCTGGTAATTCTATATCTTCTGGTGGTTGGTCTTTGTCGTCTGGTTCTTTGGCTGACCCAGTCCTCCTTTCTGGTGTCTCAGGTGCTCGACCTTTGCCTTTCGATTGATCTTTTGTGTTCTCAGGAACGCTCCTGGAAGTTCTTTGCTAGGATTGAAAAAATCCTCCGCGGTATGTGCTGATTCTTCTAGATGAGTGCCGCTCATCATGAATGCCATTATTTCTTCCCAGTTATTTATTACCCAATTCGGTTTCCTTAAAAGTGGAACACAGGTTTCTTAATTCTTTACTTAAAAATGCGTTCATTTCTAAGTCTTCTTCTTTGAATGGGTAAGGTGTTAGCCATAAGTAGTGTTTTGCTACGGCTTCCATTAAGAGTCGAGTATCATCAGGATGATACTGTTGGGCATGTCCCATTGAGCGAGTATATTTCAAAATCTCCTCAATTGTTGGAAGATGTCTGTCCCAAAATTCTTCTGGTGCGAGAGGTAAAGCCATACTAAAATATAGTTTGGTTCCTGCTCCACCTGGTTCTCCTATTCTATATCCATGGGCAGATTTATTTCCCCTTCTGTGTTAGGAACTATAAATCTGGTCTTTCTGGGAGTTTCTTCTACTAATTTCTTAATATCTTCGGGTAACATAGTTAACCGTCTCGACCTCTTAGTCTTCTTACTAAGTTCAGACGCCATTATGTCTGATTTCGTCGTCTGTCCGCAACCAAATGCAGCTGGTTATGCGATACGATCGTCGAGTTACTTTTCTTCTTTGGCACCTTTCTGTGCTGATGGTGTGGTGGCTGATGATCCTTATGATCTCCGTTCGACTGACGGTTCTGTTGGCTCGGTGGCTCACGAGGCTGGTGAGGCTGGATGTCAGGATCCTGATGTTTCTTATGGTCCTGGTTTTTCTTCGTCTACTGGTCTAGAATCTAGTTCTAGTTCTTCCGGCAAGAGTGTCACGTTTTCTGATTGGTGTGTTGAGGTAGACGTTGGGGGCGCAGAGGTATTGGTAGAGATGTCTGGGCCTAAGGAAGGTTCTGATGGAGGTAATTCTTTTCTGGAGGAAATGGCTGCAGTGGAGGCAGCGAGATTTGAGCCTTGGGATTGTGACCTTGGTTGTTTAGACCAATTATTCCTGGGACCTGGGGGGCCGGTTTTTCAATGGTGTACTGGATTTACAGGTACAGATGTAATGGCGGTTGCCAGGAGTGCAAGATGAGTTGTCGATCTTATTGGGAAAAGTGTTGTGAACGAGGGTGGGATTGTTTAATGGGATACCACTGCCCGTTAGAGCTCTGCTTAGCTTGCTTCTAAGTCTTTTTGATGTACTGCAGTTGAGAGTCTGATGTCTCGTTTGTTGGATTTTGTTGGCTAGCTAGTTGAATAACGATATCGATTTTATATGTGCACTTGGGTGTCGAATTGTATACACTTGCGTGAGTGTAATAAAGGTATCCGAAGGTTGATCAGGCCTTGGATTTAAGAGTAAAGATTAGGTAAGTGAGTTAAAAAAAATGTAATGAATGGTACTAGACAGTATTCATTCGGTACCGTTTATACAATCTATATCTAGGCATAGTTTTATGTATTTCGGTTCTGCTGAGGTAAGACCTCAGAAGGGTAGGGAGATTACTATGTGGGACGTTCCCGAAGGGAACAGTAATTAAACTGGTGTAATCTATCTTATTATGTACTATCTAAGCTATATGATCTGATCTGATCGGAATATAGGCTTGCTTGCTCTGTGTGCTTGCTTAGTTGCTTCTTGTCTTTCTGTGGATTCCAGAGGGAATCCAGCGGCCTATTATACTTCTCTGAGATCTGATGACTAAGGAAATAAAATAAAAAAAGGGTGGCACACCAGAAGGTGCGTTGCGCTGTATAAAAGGGGTCATGTAGCCAAGTAATGAGTCACACACCTTTAAACGATGGTCTGGCCATAGTAATGAGTACACACCTTAAAACAGAGATCACGTGTGGCATAATAAGGGTGTCTTCATATGGCAAGTGCCATAGAACTTCCCATGGCAAATTCCGCGTGCTATGGACGCTTATAAAGCAATAGGAGTGGTAGAAGGCTAGTCCTTCAACCGAGAGGCTTAATTACATAACATAGTAGTAATATAGGAAATACAAAAGTATATAATCAATTATATAAGCAATGAAACAACGTTCTCCATTACATTAAGGTAGACATGAATCTAAGAATATGGCATCAAATGATTTATGTTGGTTAGGCCAAATAAGTTGGGTGTGCGTAAGGAAATATAAGAAGATATGAATATTTATGCCATCCCGGAACGGCCTGGGTAATCTTACAATCTCACAATGGCTTGGGCAATCCTGGAACGGCCTGGTTCATACCAGTATGGCCTGGAATCCCGGAACAGACCAGAACATATATATATTAGTCTCCAAAAGTATGAGTTTCTCGCATATATATATATAGCCTACGAATGTATGGATTTCTTATATATATATATATATATATGTCCTAAAAGTACGAGTTTCTCACATATATATATAAGTCTGCGAATGTATAGATTTCTCACATATATATATATATATATCCCAAAAGCACGAGTTTCTCGTATATATATATAAGCCTGCGAATGTATGGATTTCTTGCATATATTTATATAAGTTTCCAAAAGTACGAGTTTCTCATATATATATATAAGCCTGCGAATGTATAGATTTCTCACATATATATATATATATGTCCCAAAAGCATGAGTTTCTCATATATATATATATAAGCCTGCGAATACATAGATTTCTCATATATATATATATATATGTCCCAAAAGCATGAGTTTCTTACATATATATATAAGCCTGCGAATGTATGGATTTCTCATATATATATATATAAGTCTCCAAAAGCATGAGTTTCTTGCATATATATATATAAGCCTGCAAATATATGGATTTCTTGCATACATATATATAAGTCTACAAATGCATGGATTTCTCACATATATATATATATGTCTCTAAAAGTATGAGTTTCTCCCACATATATTTATATGTCTCTAAAAGCGTAAGTTTCTGGCACATATATATATACATCTACAAAAGCTCGAGTTTCTCGCACATATATATATAAGTCTCCAAAAGCACGAGTGTCTTACAAATATATATATAAGTTTCCAAAAGCACAAGTTTCTAGCATATATATATATATAGAACTACGAATGCGTAGATTTCTTACATATATATGTTCTGGTCCGTTCCGGGATTCTAGGCCATACCAGTATGGACCGGGCCGTTCAGGATTGCCCGAGCCATACCGGTATGGCCCCCCATACCGGTATGGACTGGGCCGTTGCGAGATTGCGAGATTACCCAGGCCATTCCGGAATGGCATAAATATTCATATCTTCTTATATTTCGTTACGCACACCCAACTTATTTGGCCTAACCAACGTAAATCATTTGATGCCATATTCCTAGATTCATGTCTACCTTAACCTCTACCCTCTACGCAGTCACTATCCCATTCCAAACTCCAACGCAAATGGTCTCCCACATATCCACGCCCACGCTACCGCGCTTATTCTTGTAGTTCACCTGCATTATATACATTTTGAAATAATCCATTTTATTCTCACGATAATCTAATAAGGCTATCTAACACGCTGCGCCCCAAAACCCCCATCTGTACTAGCCTTCACATCCGCGTCCCTAGAATCCTAGATTCGCTGTCCATTTGAGCCTGCAATTCACTGTCTATATTAACCTCCATATCCGCTAGAATTGAGCAAGCAACTCAGCCTAGAATCGAGCGAGGAAATCAGCCTAGAATTGAGCAAGCAAATCAGCATATAATCGAGCGTGTAAATCAGCATATAATCGAGCAAGCAAATCAGCATATAATCGAGCGAGCAAATCAGTATATAATCGAGCGAGCAAATCAGCATATAATCGAGCGAGCAAATCAGCCTAGAATCGAGCGAGCAAATCAGCATATAATTGAGCAAGCAAATCAGCATATAATTAAGCGAGCAAATCAGCCTAGAATCAAGCAAGCAAATCAGCATACAATCGAGCAAGCAAATCAGCCTAGAATCGAGCAAGCAAATCAGCGATAAAATGAGTGAGAAAATGAGTGAGCAAACCAGGTAGAATTGAGCAAGCAAAATTATTTGGAAGGAATAAACAGGAGAAAAGCTCTAAGTCCCAGCCGGGCACACCTTGGAAATAGGGACTTGCCGTGTCTTGCCACCAGCCATTTGATCGACTGGCACTGTCTTAAAACCAGATTACATGTCTTACCTACAATCATCCCGCTGCATCAGTTGGGGCTCCTCCTGCAATTGGCAAAACCTAGCACGAATGAGGAAATACCCATATATGGGAAATGAATGAGAAGACAAACATATAGAAATGATGGCTTTTCAGCCTCTATATATGCATGCAATTCATGCTTCCACTAGCTCTAGATAATAGTGTTTTGCATGCTTCCGCTGGTAGTAAGAGTGTAATATTGTAGAGACTGGTAAGAGTGTAATTAAGCAAAGCAATGGTTAAAACACTTGTGTTTGTTGCAAAGAAGTTATGGTATCATGATCTTTAAAGGCTACTATTGCGCATACTACAACCTCTTGTTCTTTGACCTAATGTTTCTCTACATAATAACCTTCATTTCGGGTATACCTCTACTGGGTATTTTCTTCAATAGGTCACTTATGTTATCTCCATTGACCAAATATTGCTACAAAATTACCTTCATATCGGATATGTCCCTATTTAGTACTTTTAATATCACTGTGGCCGCTATGGTGTTGTAGTAAATCCTTGTTGCTATCTGTAACATTGAACAATTTAATCCCGTAATAGCCTGGTCCGTTGCGATATCCAGTCCATACCGGTATAGACCGGGCCATACCGGTATGGCCCGGATCCCAGAACGGACCAGAACATATATATATATATAAGCTCGCAAATGCATGGATTTCTCGCACATATATATATAAGTAGTGAGCACATGGGTTTCTTGTATATATATACTTATTGTAAAGAAGTGACTTACTCATACCCTATGACTAACCCTCTCCCTCATAAATGTATTTCTTATGTATTTTCTTACTCAGCAAGTATCTCAAAACATACAATATTCTGTGTGCTATCTACTTTACTAATATTTCACATGCTTTCATATACTTTCACATGCTTTTACATACTTTCACATGTTATCACATACTTTCATATGTATAAGTCTAAGTTAAGACTTAACCTATTTTGTACTAGATCGTAGTTGGAATTACTATTTAAAAGATCAGATGATGTTGATCTCAATCACATATAAGGGTCAGATGATAGTGCACTGCCTTAGCACTGCCCCAGCACTACCCCGTTAGAAACACATATAGTCCCCTGAATTTCCCTTCAGTTGGACAGACAGTTAGAACTTAGAATATAGTTAGAGTACAATCAATATATAAGTTCCACTAGTTAATCTTCTAAGTGCCTTTGGCACTCCTATACTACTTTACCTATTGTAGTAATCTTATGCTACTGGTAATAACTTTAATAGTGAGAATAAACAATACACTATTAGTAATCTACTTTGTAGTATACATTACTATCCTGAGATTATCTAATCAGATCAGATCCTTATCTAATCTAATCTGATTATCTAGTCCCCCTAACAATACTTTACATTTTTTTAACCTAAGAACTTGATTCTTACCTAACTAGGAAAGCCTGATCAACCTTACCTAATCAACAAAGGTTCTACCAATAAGAGTAGAAACTTGTAAGGAAGTGGTTTACTTATACCCTATGACTAACCTTCTCCTCACAAATGTATTTCTTATGTATTTTCTTACTCAGCAAGCATCTCAAAACACACAACATTCTGTGTGCTGTCTGCCTTGCTAATATTTTATATGCTTTCAATGTTATCATATGCTTTACATGTATAAGTCAAAGTTAAGACTTAACCTATTTTGTACTAGATAGTATTTGGAAGTACTATCTAGAAGATTAGATGATGTTGATCTCAATCACATACAGGGTCAGATGATGTACACTGCCTCAGCACTGCCCAGCACGCCCCTTGGAAACACATATAGTCCCTAAATTTCCTTCAGTTGGATAGAATTAGAACTCAGAACATAGTTAGAGTACAATCAATATAGAAGTTCCACTGGTTAATCTTCTAAGTGCCTTTGGTACTCCTATACTACTTTACCTATTAAGTAATCTTATGCTACTAGTAATAACTTTAATAGTAAGATAAACAATACACTATTAGTAATCTACTTTGTAGTATACATTACTAGCATGAGATTATCTGATTAGATTAGATCCTTATCTAATCTAATCTGATTGTCTAGTCCTCCTAACAATACATTACATTTTTTAACCTAAGAACTTGATTCTTACCTAACTAGGAAGGCCTGATCAACCTTACCTAATCAACAAAGTTTCTACCAACAAGAGTAGAAACTAAAGCCAGTATAAGCCTAAGCATAAAGCAAGTAGCACAAAGTCTGATAGTCAGCAGTAAGACTATCCTCCAAATAGCAACAGTAAGACTATTCAACAAATAGCAACAGTAAAAGCCTACAAATAGTAGCAAACAATATAAGAGGGCAACAACAATTGTATTTAACTGCAAATACAAAGAAAACAACAAACTACCTAAACTGGTAACTCTGAGACCTAGAAACTCCTCAGAAGTCCAATAAGAGTGTGGATTATAGGAACTAGTCCTATCAATATCCAAACTCCAGAGAGTATCCCAGCCCCACTCTCTACCTAGCCTAAAGAAAAATTGGGAATTCTCCAATAAGCAGAACAAGGAAAGTTTCTGTACCTCTCCTCAAAAAGAATACAAGTACCTAGCAGTCTAACCCTATCCTTCCACTCAACTTTCTTCCAGCATTTAAAGGAAACCCTGCTCCACAACAATCTCATCAACAAAAGTAACCCTTTTTCCCTTCAGTCTCCTCTCTCCTTACCATAATCAACCTTGGTATCAGAAGTAACAGAAAGAGGATAAGAAGGAAGTTGATAAGAAGTAGATCCTTCCTCATCAGGATCCACCTTAAAGAAAGCAGGAATAGAAGAAACAGAGTCCAAGGAATCAGTAGTATAATATCTGATAGACATGGAGACTCCTAAACAAAAAGTACTAGTGTAATGGAAGGAGAGCTAGAGCTAGGAAAGGCAGGAGAAAGGCAATAACAAGTGAGGAGCTAGAAGCACTTAAGGCCAAGTTAGTCAATACCCTAAAAAGAAAGTTCCAACTAGGAAAGATATTCAGAAAAGGAATGGAAACAAGGAAATAGTCATTGGGCCAATCATCTATGCCTGAATAAGGATTGTAACACCTCCTCAACAAAAGCCTTTTGGATAAAAATGAGTATCATGGTACCAAAGGATATCACAGTATTTATATACCTAACAATAAACAACATGTTATCAAAAAGGAAAAAGGAACTATTAGCTGAAGCAGCAGAAAAGTTCATGATTTTTCAACAGAAAGACCAATTTAACAAGTCAGTTCAAATGGACTTTCAACTCTCATCTACTTCAAAAGCAGTATGGCCTTACCCAACCTATAACCCATGTAAAGGAGTTCCATGGCTAGCATTAAACTGGCCTTTCTAATATAGTACATGCTTATGGGTAACCTGTATGATCTGGAAACTCCAGAAATAGTGCCTCCAATAACAGAACCTGTAGAAACTCATGAAGAGATAGGAAGGAAACTGTTTGGAGCTGGAGGCAAGGGTAAGGGGAAAAGTGTGCAGTATGAAGAAGAAGATGATGGAGATTATGAAACAGATATAGAAGAAATATCTGAAAAGATATGCCACCACCACCTAAAGATAGGAAAAAGCCAACACATACCAAAAAGAGTAAGACTCCTGACAAGAAGTCTAAAAGGAGCTCTAGTAGTGTAGCTGAGGTGGAAGTGAGGACCCAGGATCTGGATCTGAGGGTGATGAGTCAGATAATGGCTCTGATGATGACAGAAAGAAAAGGTCAACTAGAGAACCTAGCCCTCACCACTTGGAATGGTCTAAAAGACTGGTCAAAAATACCCTCATAACAGATTAGCAAATCTCTAGTAAAAAGGCAAACAAACTTGCAAAGATTCCCAATCCCCAATGATTGATGGAGTATCAGAGAAATAGAGGGATCAAACTACCTTTGACAATTATATGCAACAGTTGCAGAAGTGGGTAGAGTATTAGGGATGGATATAGCAAGTTGGGAAAGCCTGGATAGAGCAAGTTTTATGTTTGAGAAGAGTGCTCAGACTTGGTATAACTAGTATTGCTCTGAGAAAGCTGATGTTGAGGACAGGAATTTCCATGAATTTATGTTAAAACTGAGAGGTAAACTCATCTCTACAGTAGCACCTGAAGTCTTGTAGAAACAATATCTGTCACACCATCAGAGGCCAGATATTACTGTCATGCAGTATCACAGAACCTGAAGAGTTTAAAATTAAGTGCAAGGATCTAAATGGAAAGGACATGATAAGTGATCATGTACTAAAAATGAAACTAGTAGATGGACTAGTACCCCTGCTTAGGGCTAAAGTCAAAGGGTTATATCATATGAGTCAACTTTGAGGAAATATTGAACAAAATTGCAGTCAGGAAGATGTATTAAAACAAGAGACCAAATCCTTGCAACACACCAAAAGAAGGCTGATAGCAATGGGGCCCTGGTAAACCTATGGAATGACTAAGTCTGAATTTAAATTACCTAATAAGGTGGCCAGGAATGCAGCTAAAGTTGCTGGCAAGAAGGGTGGATCAGGAGGACTCTATGGCAACTTCCCTAATGCTAGAAAGGATAAAACTAAATATATACCTTATGCTGAACAGGAGAAGAAAAGGGAAGAAGCTGTAAGGACAGGGTCCTTTATCACTGTGGAAAGACAGGTCACAGTTCCAGGGACTGCCCTAATAGGAAGGTATCTTCAGCTTACTAATATATGGGATCTAGACAGGAGCTAGAAGATTCCCTCCTTACTAGCCTTTTAGGCCTAATACTACATGGCCCCACAGAAGGTGAAAACAGCTTATCAGGAGATTGATGTTAAACAACAAGAGTCAGCTGCTCTTCAGGTTATGAGGAACCCTAATGATACAAGGAAGTTCTTAGTACAGAAAGCTATAGAACTTCTAATGCAGCTGAAATTAAAATTAATGGACATATTACTTATGCACTATTTGATCCATATACATCAGGTAGAGACCTGATATCAGTAAATTACTGCAGCTGTTTAATATACCTTGAAAGAGATCAGCAAGAAGCCTTAGAAACTGCAATTAAAGGTAGCAGATCTCAAATAACAAATACAGCAACAGTCACAGTAAATCTACAAGGATACTAAGAAACTAGAATTCTATATAGCCAACCTGAAGGACTGGGATGTTATATTTGGTGAACCTGTACTGAGGGATTATAAAGCAATTATGAATATCAAAGATAATGCAATTACTATAAACCTACAGGCAGGACAAGGATTGACATTAATATGCTTAAAACTAAGGATACACTTAGAAGAGTCACTACTGCAGCTATGAATATAGGCAGGACAGAAGAAGACTGAGATGATAATGAAGACCTATATGCTATATTGACTAAGTTGGAGGTAGATTGCTATACCACCCAAAACCAACTCCAGCAATACCTTGGATACAGCATGATCTGTCAGAAGACCTAGAGAAGACCAAGAATGGTCACAAGAGTGGTTTGACTCATCAGATGGTCAGAGCTAGAAGATGATGGAAGCTCTCCAGTTATTACAAATGCAGTTAATCTGGAAGAAGTGGAGTTTAATATATTTGAAGAATTCCCTGAACTATTCCAGAGGAGAAACCAACTGCATTACCACCAATCAGAGACCTTATGATATCATGCAACATAATATCATAGTTCCTGATGGCAACTTGGGAACCTGTATACTATACAAATTATACAAGGTTCTTGGACAAGTAACAGAGAAAATGAGGACTGAGCTAGAATCTGGAAGAATAGTACCATCTAGCTCACTGAATAGTATCCTCATGTCATCAGCAAAAAATAATATTTGTGTCCTGTGCATCAGATGCATGTAACACACAAGATGATAACTCAAAATCAGGATGCGAACGCTTGTTGCGCTACCGTCCTGACGCATTGGGATGTTGCTCACACGCCTGGGACGCAACACCAATTCTTGGCAGTTGCGCTCGAGTCTAGGATGCAATGTGACATTGCTCACACGCCTGGGATGCAACACCAATGCTAGGCAGTTGCTCTCACATCTGGGACGCACTGGCATATTGCTCCCTTGTCTGGGACGCAACACCAATGCTGGGCAGTTGCTCTCGCATCTGGGATGCACTGGGATGTTGCCCCATACCTGGGACGCAAGCATACATGCAACTTTTGTCCGACGCACTTGGAAACACAACCCGCTTACAGCTTGCATCTGCTATGTTCTTACACCAGCCAGCTATGTAGCCGGGTTTGCAACCTTTGAATATGTATACAGCAGAAATATTCATTGTATTCGCCAATTATTATATATACAGAGAGGTATTTAGCAATAGATATGTACACGGAACATTTGTGCAGCAACAAACGCTCTAACCCTTGGCCTAACCTTCGCTCTAACTCTCGTTGTATCTATCGCTCTAACTCTCACTCTAATGCTTGCTCTAATTCTCGCTCTAATGCTCTCTCTAATACTCGCTGTAATATGCTAGAAATAATGAGCAAAGGAAAAAAGCGCGGGGAAGGGAATAATATATACAGGAAAACTATAGTTGCCAAGGCCGACTGCTAAGGCCAACAATTTAGACTTTCCGAAGACAATGAGATAAGGGATAATAAGAGAAGTGGCACGACAGTGATCAATGGCGCTCAGCCCCCCTTTCGCACGCGGGTGCCGTACTACGCAATGCCTGGCATGGTAATAGTCATATTGGGAAATCGTAGTCGTGGTACTGCGACCGAGACAAGTACTACGGAGTTCACGCTTTGTGATATATCCCATAGGAATTCATGCATGCGCGGGCTTATATAAGTATATATATGAGAGAAACCCATGTGATCACTGCGTATATATATATATGTGAGAAATCCATGCATTCGCGAGCTTATATATATATATATATGCGAGAAATCTATGCATTCGCGTGCTTATATATATATATATATATGCGAGAAACTCCTGCTTTTAGATACTTATATATATATATGCGAAAAACTCGTGCTTTTGGAGACATATATATATATGTTCTGGTCCGTTCCGGGATTCCAGGCCATACCGGTATGGACCGGGCCGTTGCGAGATTGCGAGATTACCCAGGCCGTTCCGGGATGGCATAAATATTCATATCTTCTTATATTTCCTTACGCATTTGGCCTAACCAACGAAAATCATTTGATGCTATATTCCTAGATTCATGTCTACCTTAACCTCTACCGGTACCCTCTACGCAGTCACCATCCCATTCCAAACTCCAACACAAATGGTCTCCCAGCATAGCCGCGCTTGTTCTTGTAGTTCACCTGCATTATATGCATTTTGAAATAATCCATTTTATTCTCACGATTATCTAATAAGGCTATCTAACACGCTGCGCCCCAAAACCCCCATCTGTACCAGCCTTCACATCCGCGTCCCTAGAATCCTAGATTCGCCGTCCATATGAGCCTGCAATTCACTGTCCATATTAGCCTGGATATCCGCTAGAATTGAGCAAGCAAATCAGCCTAGAATCGAGCGAGCAAATCAGCCTAGAATCGAGCGAGCAAATCAGCCTAGGATCGAGCGAGCAAATCAGCCTAGAATCGAGCAAGCAAATCAGCCTAGAATCGAGCGAGGAAATCAGCCTAGAATTGAGCGAGGAAATCAGCAGAGAATTGAGCAAGGATATCACCGAATCGAGCGAGGAAATCAGCCTACAATCGAGCGAGCAAATCAGCATACAATCGAGCGAGCAAATCAGCGAGAAAATGAGCGAGCAAATCAGCCTAGAATCGAGCGAGGAAATCAGCCTAGAATTGAGCGAGGAAATCAGCCTAGAATTGAGCGAGGAAATCAGTAGAGAATTGAGCAAGGATATCACCGAATCGAGCGAGGAAATCAGCCTACAATCGAGCGAGCAAATCAGCATACAATCGAGCGAGCAAATCAGCGAGAAAATGAGCGAGCAAATCAGCCTAGAATCGAGCGAGGAAATCAGCCTAGAATTGAGCGAGGAAATCAGCCTAGAATTGAGCGAGGAAATCAGCAGAGAATTGAGCAAGGATATCACCGAATCGAGCGAGGAAATCAGCCTACAATCGAGCGAGCAAATCAGCATACAATCGAGCGAGCAAATCAGCGAGAAAATGAGCGAGCAAATCAGCCTAGAATCGAGCGAGGAAATCAGCCTAGAATTGAGCGAGGAAATCAGCAGAGAATTGAGCAAGGATATCACCGAATCGAGCGAGGAAATCAGCCTACAATCGAGCGAGCAAATCAGCATACAATCGAGCGAGCAAATCAGCGAGAAAATGAGCGAGCAAACCAGCGTAGAATTGAGCAAGCAAATCAGCCTAGAATTGAGAGAGGAAATCAGCAGAGAATTGAGCAAGGAAATCACCACTGGCATAGAATCGAGCGAGGAAATCAGTCTAGAATATTATGTCAAAAGGCAAAACGAGTTACCCCAGTTCACTATACTCCGAGCGCCATCACACTACTTCTTAGGTCCCCCTCGTTGTAGACTTGTGGTTTGGTGGAGATATAGTGAACTGGAGCATTAAGGAATGGATACCCGACAACCCTGCTCCCGGTCCGCCGACAGTGATATTAAGGCAATTAACTTCTTGCCTCCACTGGGAAATAAACATAAACCGTAAAGTAAAGAACTTACCACTGCGCTATGCCTACTGTCAGTTTCAAACACTATAGTGCTATATTCTGCTAAAACTCGTTACTTTTTCTACTTGCCAATTCAATTGTAGAGACAGGCGCATAGAGATAGGAAACATACAGCGCATAGAGACAGGAAACATACAGCGACAGGAAACATACAGTAGCATGGATATTTGCTCGCTCTATATGCCAGCCTAGATATTTGCTCGCCCTATATGCTAGCTTGGATATTTGCTCGTTCTACATGCCAGCCTGGATATTCGTTCGCTCTATATATCGGCCTGGATATTCACTCGCTCTACATGTCAGCCTGAATATTCGCTTGCTCTATATGTTAGCCTGGATATTCGCTCGCTCAATATGCCTGCCTGAATATTCGCTCGCCCCATATATCAGCCTGGATATTTGCTTGCCTCATATATCAGCCTGGATATTTGCTCGCTCTATATGCCAGCCTAGATATTCGCTCGCCCTGGATATCAGCCTGGATATTAGCTACCAAATGTTGCTACAAAATTAGCTTCATATCGGATATGTCCCTATTTAGTAATTTTAATGTCGCTTCGGCCGCTGTGGCCGCTGTGATTGTGGTAAATCCTTGTTGCTATCCGTGACATTGAACAATTTAATCCCGTAATGGCCTGGTCCGTTGCGATATCCAGTCCATACCGGTATGAACCGGGCCATACCGGTATGGACCGGATCCCGGAACGGACCAGAAAATATATATATAGCTAGGTATATAAACTTATCAATAAATCTATAAACTATATATATAGGTATAGTTAATTACTTTTAGGGTACTGTTAAAATATCTGTATTTATATGTATAAATATAACTAGATATATGAACTTACTAGCAAATCTAAAAACTTTATATAAAGGTATAACTAATTACTTTTAGGACTCTATAAATATAACTAGTAAAATATATCTATCTATCTATACAGATATAGCTAGATATATAAACTCACTAGTAAATCTGTAAACTTTATATAAAAATATAGCTAATTACTCTAGAATTAGATGTTATTTATAGTAGCAAACAACTATATTAGCTAGTAATTGGGTAGCTCTAGATATGATATATAGTCTTATGATATCAATATTCTCTTATTAATAGCTATATAGATATTATTAAATTAAAGTATAGTAATATATAATGACTTTATAGATAGTTTAAATTAGGGAAGTATTGGAATTTTAAAAGACAGGTATATAAATTTAGTTTAAGTAGGATATATAAGAAAATAGTTTATTAGAAGTATATTAATAGTTTAGCTATATATATAGTAAGTAAAATATATATAATTTTTACACTTTATAGATTATATATCAGTATCTTTACCTAGCTACTATATATTACCTTTATATTCTAAGTGTACCCAATAGTTTATCTATAAATAATATATGCTAGAACATACTATATAGTCTTATGATACTTAAATATTATATGACATTATATTGGCATTATAAGATAAAGATAGAAAACAATATTAGAGCATATATATGTTCTGGTCCGTTCCAAGATCCGGTCTATACCGGTATGGACTGGATATCACAACGGACCAGGCCGTTATGGTATGGCTAGATATCGCAATAGACCAGGCCATTACAGGATTAAATTGTTCAATGTCATGGATAGCAACAAGGATTTACTACAATCACAGCAGCCATAGCGGCCACAGTGACATTAAAATTACTAAATAGGGACATATCCAATATAAAGGTAATTTTGTAGCAACATTTAGTCAAAGAATATCGGAAATAACATAAAATAACCTATCGTAGAAAATACTCAGTAGAGGTATACCCGAAATGAAGGTTATTATGTAGAGAAACATTAGGTTAAAGAACAAGAGGATGTAGCCCTCATAATAGTAGCCTTTAAAGATCACGATGCCACAGAGTTTTAACTATTGCTTTGCTTGATCACACTCTTACTGGTCTCTACAATATCATACTCTTACCGGTCTCTACAATATTACACTCTTACCAGTCTCTACAATATCACACTCTTACCAATCTCTACCAATGTCTATCACTCAAGATCATACTGAGACTGATCTCAACCAGTTTTATCCTCTAGGGTCCATTCCATCTCCAAGTGCTATTGAAGCATTTTCTGGTACTGCTCGCACCAACTTTGAAGAGTATTTGTATACAACAAGTAACAAATCTCGCTTGACTTTTGAGAAGTAATAACCCTAAAATTATCTAGTATAATAGTGACTAATAAATGCTATCTAGGTATCACAAAATTAAAGCATACCTTTGAGATCTAAATCTAAAGGCTGCTAAAGGCAATACAACAGAAATTAAGCTACAATCAAAGGTACTCAAGGAATATAAGCTATTATATTTTATTGCTGGGAAAAATAATCAATGAGTAGTCTTAGAGCATGACGTATTTGATGTTATTGCACATACTTATGATGCATTAATGCATGCAGGCAAGAACAAAACCTATGCAACTATTAGTAAGAAGTACCATAGAATTAATCGTAAGGAGGTATGGTTAAGTCTGAATCTACTTAGTATATATTAATATTAATATTTGGTATAGGTTATGGAACTATTACAGCATTGTCAACTATATGTACGTAATAAACTAAGTCAAAGTCGTGGTCCACTACAACCAATCATTGTTAATAATCTTTGGAAATGAGTACAAATTGATTTAATCGATATGTGAGCTGATCCAGATGGGGAATACTAATGGATTTTATATATTCATGATCATTTTAGTAAATTTTCTAGTGCTTATCCTTTAAAGTCTAAGGAAAGTACTAAAGTTCCTAATATCCTTCTCATGTGGATTGGACAATTTGGTCCACCAAAAATTCTTCAATGCGACAATGGTAATGAGTTTAAAGGTTAAGTACTTGTTATTATAGAATATTATAGAATTTGTTTAATACAAGGACATCCACGCTATCCTCAAACACAAGGATTAATAGAACAAGCAAATGCTGTTCTAAAGTAGAAGATTCGAATAGCCAAAGCTAAATCAGGTGACAATCGATGGGTACAGATTTTACCTATTGTAATTTTAGTAATAAATCAATAAGTAAGTAATCATTTCTAATACTCAGGCTGGTTTTATAATAATAAAACTAATAATATTAGATTCACTCGACAACTGGATATAGTCCATATAAAGTTGTATTTAAACAAAAAGTACATCATCTTCTAGGTCGTTTATCTCCAATCCTAGATGCAAATGATGAGGAAGTAGAGAATGATGATTAGGAAGTAGAGGATGAGGATAATGAAGAGGAGGAGGAGAATGAGGAGAAGGGGGAGGAGGAGGAGGAAGAGGAAGAAGATGATGAGGAAGAGGATGAGCAAGAGGAGGATAATGAGGAGAATAAAGAGGAGGAGGATGACGAGGAAAACAGTTTGATTGAACCTTCGAGTCAATTTACTTCTGTTCAACTTGAACTTCCCACTGGCAGTACCAACATTATGCTAGCAAAAGTCCGCAAATGTACTGCAACAGCTCGGAAGAAAATAGCAAATCGATATATTCAACAGCATAAAATAGATACCTTCATAATAGGTGATCTCGTCAGCTTATGAATTCCTGGTATTGATCGAGCTTCTACTGACCATCGCCGAATTTTTTGTAGAGTTGTCTACAAGCCTTATCATGACCGACATCAGCTATATAGTGAATATGGCCTGTTAGATTGATATTATCCTACTAGCGAATTGGAGTGGCTTCCTTCCAGTATTAGACCAGCCTACCTTAAGTCTATTCCATTAGAATGGCAAAGTCAAAAACCAAAGTCACTGCATGAAGTTGCACGTCTTGCCTCTGCTGGATCTATAGTTCACTGCAAATACAAAGGCCTATGTTCTGACAATCACTGCCAATGCAAAAAAGAAGGATGTTCATGTACTGCCTATTATCATACTGGATCAGAGCTACACCCATGTACGAATTCAATATAAAAGCTAGCAGGATGTTAAGCAAGCCAGAGATTGAGCAAGTGGGTATGAGGATTGAGCAAGCAGGAGATTGAGCAAGTAGGTATAAGGATTGAGCAAGCAGGGGATTAAGCAAGTGGGTATGGGGATTGAGCAAGTGGGGGATTGGGCAAGCGGAGGATTGAGCAAGCGGAAGATGGTAGAGCTTTTCTTATATATATATTCTGATCTGTTAATACAATGCTCAGAATAGAAGATTTCTTATATTCCCTGAAAATACTAATCGCCTAGAATCGCCACTTCTATAGTGTGCACTACGAGGTGAGTGAGTTTTTGTGCTATTGACAACTCGCCAAGCTGGTGTTTATGTCCTTGAGCCTGAAATTAGGGGGTCCCTATTAGCCTGCAATCAGGGGTCCCTATTAGCCTGCAATCGGAGGTCCCTATTAGTCTAGATATCCGCATCCATATGAGTATAGAATTAGGGTTCTTTCTTAGCCTAGATATCCATATCCATATGAGCCTACAATCGAGGCCTGCAATCGGGGGTCCTTCTTAGCCTGTATATCCATATCTATATGAGAAATCATCTGCCTCAGTCTACGTCACGTAGCGTCCACTTCTGTCATACTTCCTAGCATGAAACAGACCAATATCTAGAGCTAGCCAAAGCATGAAAAAACTAATATACAGAGCCAGCGGAAGCATGAAAAACACCAATATATAGCACCAGCGGAAGCATGCAAAACACCAGTATATAGCACCAGTAGAAGTATGCAAAACACCAATACCTAGAGCTAGCGAAAGCATGAAAACCACCAATATATAGCGCCAGCGGAAGCATGCAAAACACCAATATCTAGAGCCAGCGAAAGCATGAAAACCACCAATATATAGCGCCAGCGGAAGCATGCATAACACTAATATCTAGAGCCAGCGGAAGCATGAATTGTATGTATATATAGAGGCTGAAAAGCTATCATTTCTATATGTTTGTCTTCTTATTCATTTCCTATATATAGGTATTTCCTCCTTTGTGCTAGGTTTTGCTAATTGCAAGAGGAGCCCCAACCGACGCGGTGGGATGATTGTAGGTAAAACATGTAATCTGGTTTTAAGGCAGTGCCAGTCGATCTGACTGTAATGGCTGGCGGCAAGACATGGCAAGTCCCTATTTCTAAGGTGAGCCCGGCTGGGACTTAGAGCTTTTCTTCTGTTCATTCCTTCCAAATAATTTTGCACACTCAATTCTACCCTAGTTTGCTCGCTTATTTTCTCGCTCATTTGCTCACTCATTTTCTCACTGATTTGCTTGCTCGATTCTAGGCTGATTTGCTCGCTTGATGGTATGCTGATTTACTGCTCGATTCTAGGCTGATTTGCTCGCTCGATTATATAATCAAGCGAGCAAATCAGCATATAATAGAGTGAGCAAATTAGTATATCCCATAGACTGCTAATACAAGCTCCACGTGCATTGCAGCAGCAACTAAGCTAGAAGCAGTAACAACACCAACAGTTGGTGGGCACTGACCTCTCGATGGATACCCCTATAGCACAACATTCTCTCTTGTACAATATCTTCTATAGTATAACATTCTATAGCTAGAATAATATACATCCATAGAATAACATCTATAACATCCACCCTTAAACACAATACCACTATCAATATGCTTTACTTTATTATCATCTTCCTTACTATATTGGCAACTTTGGCCACTACTATAACTACGGCCACTTCTATTAGACAGACGACCATTAATAGTCGGATACATCTTGATGTAAAGCTGCAAAGATCTATAGATCTACAAGTTCTAGCAGAGTTTAAGGAAGAACGTATTTTACGGTATTGCACTGACCAATTGAAGTGTCTGCACATAGAGGAATACTGCCATAAGCAATTGACACGTCTTCAAGAAGAAAATGTGCAAATACTACCATTACTAGCCTATCATACCCGTCACCCAATTTCTTTGTTAAATAAGAAAAAAGTTAGGTGGGTTGACGGGTGGGTTGACTCTGATTGTGGGTCAACAATGGATGCTGATGAATAAGATGGTTGGAAGGGATCATGGAAAAAAAAAAAATAAAAATAAAAAAATAAAAAATAAAAAATAAAAAAAAAAGTGGAGTTGGTTCTTTTTCTCTTTTTCTGGGGGGGAGTTATTGTAAGGAGAGTTGGTGGTGGGAGAGCTTGGGGGGGGGTTATTGTATAAGAGCTGGTGGTGGGAGGGACTGGTGGCGGGGGCAAGGGCTGGCGGCGGGAGGGACTGGCAGCGGGAGGAACTTATGGTGGGAGGGACTGGCAGTGGGAGGGACTGGCGGCGGGGGCTGGAAGGGACTGATGGCGGGACTGGCGCCGGGGCAAGGGCTGGTGGTAAGAGAGACTGGCAGCAGGAGGAACTGGCGGTGGGAGGGACTGGCAGTGGGAGGGACTGGCGGTAGGAGGGACTGGTGGCGGGGGCTGGAAGGGGCTGGCAGTGGGAGAGACTGGAGGTGGGGGCTGGCGGTGGGAGGGACTGAGGGCAGGGGCAAGGGCTGGCAATGGGAGGGACTGGTGGTAGGAGGGGATAGCTGGTGGAGAGACCTAGCAGTGGGGGCTGGCGGTAGGAGGGGAGAGCTGGTGGTGGGGGCTGGCGGCGGGAGGGGGAGGTGGAGTAGGGGGAGGGGGGAGGGGGTAGGGTGAGAGAAGGTAGGGGGTAGGGGGTAGGGGGGAGGAGATAGGGTGGGAGGGGGAGGGTTTTTTTCTTTGTATTCTTATATATTTGTTTTTTTCCAATCTTTCTTCTTATATATTGTAACTGGCTAGGGCTAGGCTCTTTGGGTAATAAAAGTAAGTACCTTACTACTTATACCTTTGCTATAGATGCTAACCAACCTACATACCATTATAGGAAGTGGTAGCAGTGAACTTTAGGTTTGTATCTATTATCTATTTCTATTATCTATTTCTATTATCTATTTCTATAATCTATGTACATAATAAACAATAGGAAAATTTACAATGAGTGTATGTATAATATGTCCGAGAAGTACAACTACTTACTTTACAAAATTGATAAGCTGATTTGCTTGCTCAATTCTAGGCTGATTTCCTCGCTCAATTCTAGGCTGATTTGCTTGCTTAATTCTAGGCTGATTTGCTCGCTCGATCCTAGGCTAATTTGCTCGCTCGATTCTAGGCTGATTTGCTCGCTCGATTCTAGGCTGATTTGCTTGCTCAATTCTAGCGGATATCCAAGCTAACATATAGAGTGAGCGAATATCCAAGCTAACATGTAGAGTGAGCGAATATCTAGGCTAACATATAGAGTGAGCGAATATTCAGGCTAGTATATGGAGCGAGCGAATATGCAGGCTGATATCTAGGGCGAGCTAATATCTAGGCTAATATCTAGAGCTAGCGAATATCTAGGCTGGCATATAGAGCAAGCAAATATCCAGGCTGATATAGGGGGAATATGCAGGCTCACTGGAGGGGGTTATCCAAGCTAATATCTAAGGCCAGCAAATATCCAGGCTGATATCTGGGGTAAGCAAATATCTAGGCTGATATATGGGGCAAGCGAATATCCAGGCAGGCATATTGAGTGAGTGAATATCCAGGCTAACATATAGAGCAAGCGAATATTCAGGCTGACATGTAAAGCGAGTGAATATCCAGGCCGATATATAAAGCGAACGAATATTCAGGCTGGCATGTAGAATGAGCAAATATCCAAGCTGATATATAGGGCGAGCAAATATCTAGGCTGGCATATAGAGCGAGCAAATATCCATGCTACTGTATGTTTCCTGTCGCTGTATGTTTCCTATCTCTATGCTCCTGTCTCTACAATTTAATTGGCAAGTAGAAAAAGTAATGAGTTTTAGCAGAATATAGCACTATAGTGTTTGAAACTGACAGTAGGCATAGCGCAGTAGTAAGTTCTTTACTTCACGGTTTATGTTTATTTATTGAGGGCCCGAGTTCGATTCCCAGTGGAGGCAAGAAGTTAATTGCCTTAATATCACTGTTGGCGGACCGAGAGCAGGGTTGTCTGGTATCCATTCCTTAATGCTCCAGTTCACTATATCTCCACCAAACCACAAGTCTACAATGAGGGCGACCTAAAAAGTAGTGTGATGGCGCTCAAAGTATAGTGAACTGGGGTAACTCGTTTTGCCTTTTGACATAAAATGGATTATTTCAAAATACATATAATGCAGGTGAACTACAAAAACAAGCGCGGCTATGCTGGGAGACTATTTGTATTGGAGTTTGGAATAGGATGGTAACTGCGTAGGGGGTAGAGGTTAAAGTAGACATGAATCTAGAAATATAGTATCAAATGATTTAAGTTGGTTAGGCCAAATGCATAAGGAAATATAAGAAGATATGAATATTTATGCCATCCCGGAACAGCCTGAGTAATCTCGCAATCTCGCAATGGCCCAGTCCATACTGGTATGGGGAGCCATACTGGTATGGCCCAGGCAATCCTGGAACGGCCCAGTCTATACCGGTATGGCCTGGAATCCTGGAATGGACTAGAACATATATATAAGATATATACTTAAGTAAAACTATAAAAAATATAGTATTAAAGTAGTATTTTATAAAGATATAGTACTATAGTAATATAAAAACTAATATACCTAGAATATATAAATAGAACAAGGCAATTATTAAGGTACCTAGTAATAGTATTATAGTATAAGAAAATTATTTTTGATATAATTAAAAAAATACTAGAGAGAATACTTTAATAGCATTATAGTTACAATTTAATAATTTTAAGAGAATAGTACTGAAATATACTATATATAATAGACTATTAATTAGAAATTCAAAGATAAAACATATACAAATAGATTAAGTTTAAATATTATAGAGATTAAAAATAAAAACTCTAATAGTAAACTAGATAAAAAGATAGTAAAGAAGTTAGAAGGGCTTTTTAAAGTATAGAATAGGATATAGAGGAAATATGAGGTAGTAAATATAAGATTAATATAAGCAAAAAGTTCAAAAAAACTATATTATAAGAAAGAATAATATGAATAGAATTTAAAGATAAGTAACTTAATATATATTTTGTAAGAATTTTAGATATAGAGGGACTAGCTTATTTAATACTATTAGAAAAGAAAAGAATCTAGTTAGTAAACAATAGAATAGATTTTAGTATATAAAATAATTTATATATATAAAATTGAATAGTTATAATCTAAAAATCAGAATTCTTATAATAATTATTTGTAAATATCTTAATATAAATATAGTATAAGTAGAGATATTATAAAAGTCTCAGTTAAGATAATAAAAGTTTAAAATAAGTATAATAGATCTATACTTTAGAGGTAATAATATAAAAGTAGTTAAGATTTAGATAAGAATTAAGTATTATTAAAATGCCTAGTAACTATATTGAAGTAAAACTTAGTATACTTAATACTAGAATAATAGATAGCAAGCAATTATACTATAGTAATAAAATATCATAAAAGCTTTAGGTATACAACTAGTAAGTAACTATTCTTAGAGTACTTAATAATAGTATTATAGTATAAGAAAATTATTTCTAATAATAAATAACTTATATTAACTTTTAAGAATTCAAAGTAAGTACTTAAAGTATAATATTATACTATTATAATCCTTTTATATTAATTATATCCTCAAATATTTTAGTATAATAGACTATAACTATTACTTTTTTTCTTATCTCAAATTATACTCTTTGATAATATATAAATAAAGATAAAGTTACTAATATCTTCTTCTATTAATAAATTATTAGATCACCTATATATAGTATTATTAAAATACATTCTAACTTAGCTTTTTCTATAACTTTTCTTTTATAATTTTTTTATAACTATTAAAAATTATCTTGAAGTAGTTAAATAAGTCTTATGCTATCTGAAATATACTTATAATCTTACTTTAACTAATAAACTTAAACAACTTCTTTTACTAGAAAAAATTTACTAATTTAAACTTTACTAGATACTATAATACTTCATAGTTGACTTTAAGATATATGTTTAACTTTATTTTATATACTATCTATTAGAGATTATAAAAACAAAAATATATAATAACCTCTACTATCAAAGTAAAATATATTGTTAGTTCTACTACTATTAAATAATAAATTTGCCTTCAAAATATACTTAAATAGCTTTCTATTAAAGATATTTTTTTAGCTCTCTTTTTATAATAATAATAGCTATATTAATCTATTCTATAACTTTTAAATTTCTAATCAATTAATATATATTTATATTACTTATAACTTATTATAAACTTATTAACTCTAATACTATTAAGCTATGATATATTTCAAGTGAATATAATCTAGTAGATATATATATAAAGGCTTTTCTTAGGTTATAATTTTTTTATCTTAAAGAATTAATTATAGAATAATAATTAAAAAGAAGTATTAAAAATAATTATTTTTTTTAATATAGTTAAGTATCTCTATATTATATATTGTTATTTCTTATAATTACTTTCTATTATACTAATATCTAATATAGATACTTACTACTTAATTAAAGATTTTATATTTCTTTTATATATATTTATATATTATTTATATATTCCTATTTTCTCTATTTACTTTTCTTTTTTAGTATTTATTACTACTATATAATACTACATTACTATTTAAGATTACTACTTACATGTCTCAATTATTATTATTATAGCAGGCTATAACTATGATATACAAGTGGTAGTAAGGTATAAAGAGGTTATTGGTGATAAGTACAAGTATAAATACAGTAACAACTCAAGTGTAAAGCAGACTCGATATAAATAAAGCTATACATAGACTTAGAACACCGTTTGGGTCTTATTATATTAACTATAAAAGCAGTATCTTATATGGAAGTATTGATCTGATAATATGTTATTAGATCTGACAACACATTCTATAATGGCTTAGTAGCACTGACATCAGATAGTTGCGTAGAATAGGAAGACGCTTCCTATTTAGGAACCTTGCAGTCTGACATAGATTGATTAGGCAGCCTGAACTACAATACATCGCAGTCAAGCTATCATATAGAAGATAAGCTTATATACAATGAGTAACAACACATGAATAATAAATATAAGAACTTAATAGATATCTATAGAAGAGAGTACATATATAAGAACATATTTAGAGGTCACAAACTTTCTTGAGTCAATACCCATCTATCTCCAATATATTACCCATATCTGTATAGTTAATCAGGCCATATCAGTAAGCAGCCATAACTAAGTATTGGGATATTCCCTAAAAGAGGGTAGGTCTCTTACCTTAGCCGTAATAATTATAATTTAATAATTACTTCTTTTATAACTTTCTATTATATTTATTAACTTAAATTACTATCTTAGTTATATACTTTAATATATTTCTTATTTATATATATATAATATACTATTTTTAGATTATATAACTTATACTTTTTTACTAGATCTTTACCTTTAACTTGTACTATTATATATAAGTCTTCTACTTCTATATCTAGTTCTAGATACTTTTTAATTAGACTTTATAGACTATTTACTGTAATGAATGGTACTAGACAGTATTCATTTGGTACTGTTTATACAATCTATATCTATAGGCATAGGCATTTGTGTATTTCGGTTCTGCTGAGGTAAGACCTCAGAAAGGTAGGGAGATTACTATGTGGGACGTTCCTGGAGGGAACAGTAATTAACTAGTGTAATCTATCTAATATGATTTATGCTATCTAAGCTATATGATCTTGATCTGATCAGAATATAGGCTTGCTTGCTCTGTGTACTTCCTTGTTGCTTGCTTGCTTTCTTTTTGTAGATTCTAGAGGGAATCCAGTGGCCTATTTATACTCCTCTAAGATCTGATGACCAAGGAAATAAATACAATAAAGGGTGGCATACTAGAAGGTGAAGTGCTATACAAAAGAGGTTATGTGGACATACTAATGAGTCACTCGCCTTAAATAGTGGTTATGTGACTATAGTAATGAGTTATAGTACAATATAAACAATGGTCATGTGGCCATAGTAATGAGTCACACACTTTAAATAGAGGTCATAGGGCCATAAAAGGGTGTCTTTTTATGGCAAGTGCCATGGAACTTCCCATAGCAAATTCTGCATGCTGTAGATGCTTATAAAGTAGTAGGAAGTAGTAGAAGGCTAGTCCTTCGACCGAGAGGCTTAGTTACATAATATAGTAGTAATATAGGAAATACAAAAGTATATAATCAATTATATAAGCAATGAAACAACGTTCTCATTACACTTCCCATATAGAAGGATTTCCTATCCTTACTTCTCTTGCTTACATATTAGTTTCCATATGTCCTAAGATTTGATGTATTTAATATATTAGCATTAATATGAATATCCTTAGTGTTTCCTTGACTCATGATTCTATCTCGTTCTTGTTGGATGAGAGCTAGGTCTCATCTCTGGTTCGTGGTCCTTGTTTTCCTTTAGTTCTTCGACATTCTCTTGAATGTATCTTCCATACTTCGGTCATCAGAAGTCTTGAAGAATTTGGTAGTGATATCCTTGGCGTTTACTCAGGAATGTGTTTAGGAGAGTATCCTAGCCATCTGACCTTATATTGTCTTTCTCCAGTTCGAGGAGCTGTTCTGAATTCTAATACCTTTTCAACTTCATAACAATCATCTTGAATTGGTCCTGGTTCCTGAGATTGTCTGTAAGGGAACTGGGTAGATCATTTTATGTAAGGTTTGAGTTTGCTGATATGAAAAGTATTATATATGAGGTGGAGGTCAGGTTGACTAGATAGGTCTAGGCTATAGTTATTACGTTTCGATTACTAGAAATAATAGGAAATGGGCCTAGCCATTTTGGTTTGAGTTTGGGTGAGACATTCGATAGGTTGATATTTTCTGAGGAAAGCATAACTTGTTGTCGACTGAAAATTTGGCTGTATTGGGTAGTCGTTTGTTTGCTTGAGATGCTTGAGTCTTCTTGGTTATATAGGTTTTTAGACGTTACCTCATTATGTTCGTTTGCTAGTACATATGCATTAATGGGGTATGGAAGTATAATATGCCAAGATATGCATTAAATCCAAATAGTGTGGAAAAGGGACTATTCTGTCTAGCGCATTATACCTAGAGTTAAGTTTCAACTGTATCTCTGGTAGTTTCTGTAGCCAATCAAATCCTTCGATTTTACAGGCTCTTGCTACTTGTAGAATTTCTTTGTTCACAATTTCAATTGTCCTTTGCATGTATGATATGGTGGATGGTTCCAACTTGATTCCTTTATTCCTAGCCCAATCTTGAAAGTGCATTGACATAAAAAGAGTGTCGCGTCAAAAACAATACAGAAAGGGTATCCCATAGTCGGGACTACATGAGTATCAAAGGTAGCAGTACATTGTTCTGCTGTGAAATTATCTGAGACAGGAATAAGAAACTTGAATCCTGATTGTCTATCGACAATCGTCCAAAGTCATGAAATACAAACTACATGATCTTCTTCAACAGGAATATTCGGGTACAAAATTGAACACTTAGTAAACACAGGTGCTAACTTAAGAAAATCCATCGATATGGTCCATGGCCTGCTTGGTATATATGTAAGGGTTATGAGTCCAAGTGGTGCCTTGTTGGAATACTTTGTCCGTTGACAAGTATCACAACTTCTGATATAGTCCTTAGTTGGTTCTGCAAAGGACTGGCAATCATATCGGTCAGTAAGATATTTCATTGTTTTTCAATGCCATATGAGGTTGCTTCATGTATCTTTAATAACCAATTCGAGATAGTTCTTACCTTCGATTAAAGGTAGAGGCAAGACTAATCCATTGTCCTTGTCGGTTCTTGATATACAAAAATCTATCTTTTCTTCTATGATCCTTACGTTCACAAAGGTATCATAGTAGTTCTTCCAGATAGGACATATCTCATGCACATGATTGATATACGGCTTTCATACCTGTACCTTGGTCAAGCCATTGTGATGAAGTAGTCCTTGTCATCTTCCCATCATCACTGATGTGTTTCTCTTCAATGAGCTTGTTGAGGGTGGTTTGATCCTTAGGTTGAAGTCATTGATGGTGGGTTTCTTCTCCTTGCATGTAGAAGCATTATGTCCTGAAACTTACAGAAATTACAATGCTGTCTGGAGGTCTTAGTGTCTTGAATAAAAGAGGGTGATCTTGTCAATAGCTACTGCTTTTTAGAACAAGTGGTGACGGCAGCAGTGTTGATTGGAATTGCGTTACTGCTGCTAGCGGTTGCAGCTAGTTGTTGAAGTGCATTCATGGTTGTTGAGGGTAACAGGAGTATTAATCTTCCTGTTCATTTGTTGTGCTCATATGTTCGGTAGGGTTACTGAACTGAATGCTGGGTTGGAGAGAAGGATGTTGGCTTGTGGTATCATCTTTTTGCCATTCCTTGATTTCTGATAGCTTCTTCAGGCTAAGAGCTTGAGGAGGTAGATAACTAGCGTTTTGTACTGGTGCTAGTTCCTTTGACTCATTTGTGGATGCGAGATGTGCAATACGAGTCGTAAGGAATTCCTTCTCCTTCTTAAGAACTGAGGCTGTCAGGTACAGTTCAAACTGCCATGTCCATGGTGGTTGCAGATGTGCATGTTTCAATAGTGAATATGCAGTTGTTCATGGCATGGGACTGCCATGAGTTAGACAGTAAATCTGCAAAAGGACCATGCATCCTTTTGTGTTGTTGCCAATTGCTATGAGCCAGGTCGATAGCAATTTCTTCGCTTCTTCAGGAGCGAGGGTATTTTGTTGTCGTTTTCAGAAGAGAGCCTATATCTTAGTCCAAGAACTGTTAAAGGTTTGTTCTTGTTTATATTGGGTACACGATCATACCTACTGAAAACTTCTTCTGGTATGGTGATAGAGTCTCATTGTCTGACTCTTCTTCCTTCATCATGTCATATTCGCTTTCTTCATCTGGGATGCCTCGAAGTATGGACAGAAGATATGGTGTCCAAGTTCTTCGGCTCTTCCAACATTTGTTGAAGTGCAGTCGACATGCTTGAAATTGATAGCTCCGCGAGAAACCATATTTCTGAGTAGAGGTTTCTGGTGAGTGGAAAGTTCTTAAAGCGTTGGTAGAGATTGCGGTTGTAGGTATGGTTAGGAGGATCGATGCTGTTGGAGATATAATCGTCCTAGTGGTGGAGTGTCCAAGTATTTATGCTTTCTTGATAGAGCGTCTGCTATCAAATTTTCCTTTCCTGCGGTATGCTGTATATCTGTATCAAATTCCATTAGGTAATCTTGCCATCGCCTCAATTTCTGGCTTGCAGGTGTTTGAGTATGAAGGTTACTAATGGTTTGTGTGGTAAGGATAGTGAACTTGTGACCTCTTAATTGTGCTTCAAAAAATTTTAATGAGTCAATAATCGCTAATAATTCTTTTGAAAGGTAGGATAATTGAGTTGTGCTGGATTAAATTTTCTAGAGTGGAAGCATGATGGTCTGATATGCGTAACGGTCCTTGACCTATCAAGATCCTAGTCCTATCACTAGCATACAGACTAAATATTTGGGTTCAGTAGATTCATTATTCCAGGGTTTTAAAACATGTAGGGAATTCACGAGTTCCTTAAGTTTTTCAAACGCTGCATTATGAGTATCTGTCCATTCCCATTTCTTTGTTTCTCCTTGCAGTTCTGACAGGGTGCTTGCATATGCCAAGTCAGGAATAAATCTGCTGATAATTAACTATTCCAAGGAATCCTCTAAGATCCTTTTTTCTTGTAGGAGTTGGAAATGTTAATATAGTAGTCCTCTTCTTCGGGTCTACATGTAATCCATCTGATGTCAAAACGTGTCCTAAGATTTCCAATCTTGGAGTAAAGAACTGGCATTTGCTTTCTTTGAGATAAATTTCTCGTCCTGTAGACGTTGAAGTACTTTCTTCAATAATT
>WHUX01000041.1:0-386433 GCA_015179025.1 Terfezia claveryi | reverse complement strand
ACCACCAGCTCTCATACGTCTATGGCCTACTGGAGGGTAAGGCCATGGACCAGGTACAGCCCTTCGTCAAGGCCACGGGGATTGATCTGGTAGACATCCCAGCACTAATGGCAATCCTGGACCGAGCCTTCGGAGACCCGGATCCTAAAGGAACCGCCAGCAGGGCCCTGCGAGACCTCAAGCAAAAACACAACGAACTGTCAGCCTATGTCGCTGAGTTCTCCAGGCTAGCAGCAGAGCTCAATTGGAATGACGAAGCCAAGCTCGATCAGTTCAAAGACGGGCTTACCTTCGAGCTGAAAAAGGCTCTGGTTTACTGCCCACCGACCAAGACCCTAGAGGACTTATTGAACAAGCTAGCTGGGTGAACAGCAGACAGCGGCACTCAGAGCCCTCCAAAAGACACTCCCGACCTCGACTCCCCGTACACCATTTCTGACAGCACGCACCCAACAACAACAACCCACACCAGTCAACAAGCCTGCACACCCCTCCCTGGTAGCGGGTGGGGCTGCCCCCATGGACCTGTCAGCAGGTAGACCTCGTCTTACCCAGGAGGAAAGGGACCGTCGCCGCACTCAGGGTTTGTGCATTGCATGCGGAAAGGGGGACCATTTTATCGCGGCATGTCCCCTCGCAAGAATCGCTCCCTGGCCATACATGGGTGTCCGAGACCCCAGAGGAGTCGGGAAAAGCGGAGTCCCTTGCCTAGTTGCTGACACTAGAAGGACCTATCATGGGTCATTTATCTTTGCTGCGTTTTCCTTGCCTGCATCTATGTCTGTTGATGAATCTCGCTTGTTTGGCGAGCATTTGTAGTACCAATAACTGTTAAATTCAATAGTAAAACAGTGGTAACATCAGCTCTCATAGATTGTGGTGCTTCGGGATAGCCTTCATTGATCAGACCTTCGTCAGTAAAAACTCATACCAACCTCCAAGCTAAAGACCCCCGCCTTCTTGATGTCATTGACGGCCGCCCTATCTCTTCTGGGGCTATTACCCATCTCGCGTGTCTGCCCAGTGCCATTGGAGACCATTCGGAGGACCTCCCAATGTTCGTGACCAAACTAAAATATCCAATTGTCCTTGGGATCCCCTGGCTCAGAATGCACGATGTGTCAGTCAGCTTCGGCTCTTACACCTTGCAATTCAACAGCCATTATTGCAGAACAAACTGTGGAGGTCCAAAAATCACCGTCACGGGGCTATGTGCATTACCACCCCCGATAATCCACCCAACCCAGGTGGTACACCAGCCCGCGCACATCAATGCTGCTCACTGCCCTGCTCCCCCTGTTCCCCCCGTTCCCCCTACTCCCCCTGTTCAACCTCCCCCAAAGCCCCTGAATATTAGCTTTATTGGGGCAGGGGCTTTCGCTTACCTCACAAGGAGACATAAGCTGAAGGCGCATGCCCTTTCCATACATGAGGTGAACCTGGAAATCAACAAGATGCGACCTAAGGAGGAGTGGAAGGCCATGGTCCGGAGGAATACCACGAGTTTATTGATCTGTTCTCGGAAAAAGCCGCGGAGAAGCTGGCCCCCACCGACCATATGACACACAATTCCGCTGGTAGAGGGTAAGACCCCCCCTATGGGCCCCTCTACGGAATGTCCGGGTGGAGCTGGAGGCCCTGAAGAAATACTTGGAGGAAAACCTCAACAAGAGCTTCATTCGCCATAGCTCTTCACCAGCGGGTGCCCCAGTGCTTTTCGTGAAGAAATCGGACGGCTCTCTCCGGTTGTGTGTCGATTACCGGGGCCTAAACGAGATAACGGTCAAAAACAGGTACCCCCTACCCCTAATCAGGAGACATTAGCCAGGCTCTCCAAGGCCAAATGGTTCACCAAACTGGATTTAAGAGGGGCTTACAACCTGGTACGGATCGCCGAGGGGGAGGAGTGGAAAACTGCCTTCCGAACACGATATGGCCATTTTGAGTATAATGTGATGCCCTTTGGCCTAACCAATGCCCCTGCCTCCTTCCAGCACTTCATCAATGACACCTTGGGACTTCCTCGATGTGTTCTGCACAGCCTACCTGGACGATATCCTCATATACTCGGACTCCCTAGCGGAACACAAAATCCATGTGAGGCAGGTGTTAGAGAAGCTGGAGAAGGCCGGATTATACCTGAAACCGGAGAAATGCGAGTTTCATGTGCAGGAGGTCAAGTATCTGGGGTTAATCATCACCACCGAAGGTATCAGGATGGACCCTGCCAAGGTTACCGCTGTCCAGGAATGGCAAATCCCAGCGAATCTCAAGGATGTCCAGGCATTCCTGGGGTTCGCCAACTTTTACCGGCGCTTTATCCTGGGATATTCGAAGATTGTAGCCCCCCTCACCGCCCTGACCAAAAAAGACCGGCGCTTCGACTGGAATCCAGATTCCCAATCTGTCTTCCAGAACCTCAAGGAAGCCTTCTGCTCAGCACCGATCCTGGCCCATTTCGACCCAGACAGCGAATGTATCGTGGAAACTGATGCCTCCGACTATGTCTCCGCGGGGATATTGTCTCAGTATGTCGATGGAGTCCTTCACCCAGTGGCCTATTTCTCCAAAAAGCACTCCCCAGCGGAGTGTAATTACGAAATCTATGATAAGGAATTAATGGCCATTGTGTGAGCATTCGAGGAATGGAGACCACACCTGGAATCGGCAAAGGGGGTTATCGAGGTCCTCTCTGACCATAAGAACCTAGAGTACTTCACAACCACCAAATTGCTAAATCGCCGACAGGCTAGGTGGTCGGAATTCCTCTCTCGGTTTAACTTCAAGATAAGGTATCGGCCGGGGAAGGCTGGGGGTAAGCCGGATGCACTGACCAGGAGATCAGGAGATCTCCTAAAGGGGGGGATGAAAGGCTGAAGTACCAGAATCAGGTGGTACTGAAACCTGAAAATCTCGACCTGGGGCCAATACCCTTGCGGAAGCTGAGGCTGAGGCTGATGCGGAAGCTGAAGCTGAGGCTGAGGCTGATGCGGAAGCTGAGGCTGAGGCTGATGTGGAAGCTGAGGCTGACCTCCGACAACTAGTGAGACAGGCATATGAGGACGACCCCCTGGCCAAGGAAATTATCACCGCAGTGGATTCTGGCCAGCGCCGCCACCCCAAGATCTCCCTAGCCGAGTGTACCGTCCAGGAAGGCCTCCTCTACCACCTCGAACGGCTGTATGTGCCGGAAGGGGAGCTGCGCCTTCGATTGATCAAGGAACACCATGACAGCCTGGTTGCAGGTCACCCTGGAGTGGCCAAAACGTTAGAGCTTCTGGCCAGGGAATACACATGGATTGACAACGGAAGGACGTGGAGCGGTACGTACGGAACTGCCACGTTTGCAAGCGTGCTAAGCCTGTCCGCCACGCTCCTTATGGGACCCTGAAGCCCCTGGAGATCCCAGACCAGCCTTGGCAACACCTAACCATGGACTTTGTGACTGGGTTGCCGGAGGATTCGGGGTTTAACGCTATTCTTATGGTAGTAGACCGATTGACCAAAATGAGGCATGTTATACCTTGCCATGATACCTGTTCTGCCCGGGACCTCGCCGGCCTCTACCTCAACCACGTATTCCGCTACCATGGTCTCCCCAAGTCTGTCGTCTCGGACCGCGGCCCCCAATTCGTCTCGGACTTCTGGAAGGTATTCTGCGAGCTTCTGGGAATCAACGTACACCTCTCCACGGCGTATCACCCCCAAACAGATGGTCAGTCCGAGCGAATGAATGCAATCATGGAGCAGTACCTGAGAGCATACGTCAATTACCAGCAAAACAACTGGGTTTCGCTGCTGGCAACCTGTGAGTTCGCCGCTAACAACCACTTCTCGGAGTCTCTGAAAACCTCCCCGTTCCTGGCCAATTATGGCTGGCACCCTCGTTTCGTGGACTCTCTAGCACCTTTGCACAAGGCCAGGGAGAACACCCCAGCTAAGGAGTTCGCCACGGAGATTGCTGAGTTGCACTCCACCCTAAGAGCCGAACTGGTATATGCTCAAGCTAGGCAAGCGGAGTATGCCAACGGATCACGGTTGCCAGCCCCAAGGTACCAGCCTGGAGACAAGGTATGGCTTTCTAGCAGACACTTCCGGACAGAACGGCCCTCCGGAAGCTGGATCACAAGTTTCTAGGTCCCTACGAGGTGTTAGCGGCTGTGGGCACTCATGCTTACCGACTGAGGTTTCCCAGGGAGATCAAGCGCCATCCGGTCGTTCATGTCTCGGAGATCGAGCCAGCCGCCGACGATCCCCTTCCAGGGCAAAAGCACCCCCCCCTCCTTCCGTGGTGATTGCAGGTGAAGAGGAGTGGGAGGTTGAGGAGGTACTGGACTCCAGGAAGCGCTATGGACGAGTTCAGTACAAGGTCAAATGGTTAGGGGACGAGGAGACCACCTGGCAACTAGCAGAGGATCTGGAAAACGCCCCTGACCTGGTCACCCTATTCCACCAGCGTTACCCTCTCAAGCCTCGCCCAGCTGAATGATATTTTTGTCTTGTCTTCGTTGATTTGGAGTTGGAATTATGATTGTTGTTTCTGTTGTTGTCAGGTTGTCCGGCGTTGGGGTTGTGTTATGGGTTATTGGTTATTCGCCTATCTTGTTTGTTTGTTTTTTCGCCTTGCCTTGCGTCGCTGGGGCTCCGAGCCTAAAGGGGGGATAGTGTACAACCGTCCTTTCCTAGCCAGGTTTGAGAGTCAGACAGGATTCCGTCCGACTCTCGTTATTGTTGGTTGATATCGTTGTTATCTCTGTTCCCGAGATAAGGGTCTCGGGAACCTTATTCCTTCTGGTGGCCTTGGCCAGGAAGGAAGCCTGTATATATAGCTTGCTCTCTCTGCCCTCTCGTTGGATCCCCATCCAACGTCTTGTATACCCAATACAGGACCTTGCTTCGCCCAGCGCTTGTGCACCTCCCTTGTGCACATCCTTGTCTCGAACAAACAACTCTGCAGTACAGCTGCCTCCCTTGACACACGCGGCAACTGCCTCCGCGTGTCTCATGTCTCTTGTCTCTTGCCTCTTGCCTCTTGCCTCTTGCCCCTTGCCTCTTGCCTCTTGCCCTTGCCCCCGTCTCAGTCTTCTCCTGGTCACACACGTAGCGTTCCTACGTGTGTCTTACCCTAGCCTTTCCCCCAATCATACACGTAGCGCTCCTACGTGTGCGATTGCCCCTTGCCACTTCCCCGGCATACCTCTTGGTCGCCTTGTCCCCTAGAGTCCTCGTTACAATAGGGTCTCTGGAATTCCTTCATTATAGAACCCGGCCCTCTCTGCAAAATGGCACATGGTCCAATCATCATCTGCTTTCGTTGGGTCTGCAGCTAGTTGTGTCTTTCTCTTTGGAGGCATGTCCTATAGATAGTTTATGTTAGAGCACGGCCCCAGACCCTGCTTGTAGTGGAATAGCAGATTGCAGTTAACTTGTATATACTGTTCCCATATAGTATAGATTCCATATAGTATAGACCCCGTATAGTATAGATCCCGTATAGTGTAGATTCCGTATACTATAGACCTCGTATATGATAGATATGTTGTATAGTTCCCCGTGAGTCTGGGGCATTCACACTCCCCTATATATGCTGTCAACGACTATGAATAGCCCCCCACATCTCTTCATACCAAACAAAGACCTTTTTCCTTCAGTTTGACCATTGCTATGTAAAACGATGCAAAAGTAGCAAAGCGAATGTAACAAAGTGAATGCAACAAAGCGAATGCAACAAAGGGAATGTAACAAAGCGAGTATACCTATATATGGGAAATTACCTTATGTGGTCTAGCACCTTGTTGTTAGTGCTAAGTCTGCTTAGGAAGCCCAATGAGCCTACACTGTGTAACGTTAGTCTGGTTGGCATGTGCAACACCCTAGTGTAGCAAATAGTCTGGTTGGCAGAACTATATAGCAAACTGCAAGGGGTAGTGCAACCACACTAGTAGCAAAGTAACTTTAGCTCAGGATTCTCTTGGCTAGCCATAGGCTCTAGTGGATCTATCAGGGTATCAGTAGTCTAGTTACACGACCCTCCTCCTGTGACTCTCTCAGAGGGTTAGGAACAGTCTTCGCATGAGCGTATCAACTGAGGCACATAGTCTGGTTGGCAGAACCCCCCATAATAGGAATGAAACTAGTCTCGGCACCTGACCCTCCAGCTTGGCAAACGCACAAGACAAGCAATGCAAGATCACCTGTCAGGTTAGTCTGGTTGCTGTCAGGTACAAGGAGCCCTATGAGCCTAGGCCGTGCAACGTTAGTCTGGTTGGCACTTGCAACGTACTAGTCTGGCGTGACTAGCAAAGTACGCAGAGGCAAACACGGCCTGTCGAATTAGCTCAGGATTCGTCGGGGGCTCTTGTCAGTACGGAATCTATCAGTCTCATGCCAAACACCTAGCCGTGCAACGTTAGTCGGTTCCAGCCAGACTAGCAAAGTACTAGTCTGACGCGACCTACCATAGGCAAATGTGGCAACTGGAAAATTGCAGAATTCTATAGATATGTTGTGGCCACGACTTGGTTTCAGAAATAGTGTCTCACATAAGCTCAGGATTCCCTCTATGAGGGTCTGATCGAGACTAGATTCTCTTAGCTAGCTATGGGCTCTTGTCTGGTTGCACTACCCTCCACAGACTATAATGAACTATGCATAGAACTAGTCTGGTTGGCACAAGCCCCTCGTAGAGGTTAGAACCACGCATAATGGACCAACCAGATAGGGCCGAGACTACATAGACAATCCTAGTCTGGTTGCACCTGCTAAGAATGTACTATATAGAATTAGTAATCAGGCAGGCTAAGTATTCGTGCCTCTGTTGATATGCTGATAGATATTCCATACTGACTACGGTAGTTTCATTATAGTCTAGTTATGGTTCATTGTAGTCTAGTTGGGTTCATTGTAGTAGGGTAGGTATCCATTAGCTACTCGCTAGCATAATTTCAAATACATTTGCCTAGCTCAGATTCAAATTATGCTAGCGAATAACTGATTTTACAACAAGCGTACTAACCGCCATAGGACTGATATGAGTTTGCCACTATGGTTAGGGGTGCTATGTCAGCAGAACAGGTCTAATCTGTTTCTTTTTTCATAGTATTCGTCAGAACAACTTAGCAGTAGGGGTCTTGGCATGAGACTAGGTTCCTTTCACTCGTTTCGTGTGGTCTGCCACAAACCTTTGATCACCATGCCATAGACTGTCATAAACTACATTCAGGTTTAAAATGTTTAGACATTCTACTTTAAACCCCTTTTATGTCAATATCTTTTGTCATCAGCTCAATCCAGACCATCAGATTGCTAGTCTGGTTGCATGACCCGACCCCTCGGAGTATTGCAATACAGGGCCACGAATTTTAGTCTGAGACCCAATTTTGCTGCTTGCGCTCAGGCTATTTAAGCATCATGAAAGGCCGTCTTGGCATCATTGCTTCGATTTCTCTTCTCCTCCCCTTTTGGTTTCTTTGGTTCTGCAACAACAACTTTGAGGGTCGAGACAGTTACAATACTATGGATACTAAACCACCAGCTGGCTATATAGGACGAGTCACCTACACTCGTTATGGCACGCATACTATCGATTACGTACCCGCTCATTCGGTACAACCTGGAACAGCATACCTAGTGCAGTGGGACTTTAGTGATCCTGTCAGAACTATTGAGTGCACCCGAACACAATGGCATCACCAAAACCAATCTGGCACAGAGAGTCTGTATTGAGGCCCTAGTGATTCCGCTGATCATTGTATGTGAGAACTATACTGAATGCAAATTCCACAGGACTGATATTTGTGTAGTAGAGTATGTGGTGTCAATTTTGCAACTGTCAGTTTACTATGGCAGGCCATTATGGGTGACATTTGCATACAAACCACCCCGGGAAACAATTGCATGCTCCTTCACCCCCCAAAAACGCAGCACTAGACCATCATAGGCTCTCAGGTAGCCTGAAGTGACAATGCCTAAACACTACCGATACAGTCGCATGCATCCCACAAACCGACTCTACAGTTAGAACCGTTAATATACTGAACATTGAGGACACATCACCGAATTCCCTGAATCTTCATCCACCTGTTGAGAAGTATCTGCCATCATCACTTCAAGTTAGGCAAGTCATATGCCAGTCATTATTCATCCAGATTCGGGACCCATCATAGAATCCTTTATCACCTTTTACCAACGCTTATGAATATAAGCTAGCACGATTCTTCCATCAGAGCAAGACCACAATGAAGCAGATTGACCAATTTTTCAAGTATGAACTGCTCCCTATCGGTATGTTCTGGACATTGGAGGTTGGGTATTGGTCTAGTTATACCTGGTGGAAGAAGTTGCAAGCACTGATTAACCAACTAGTATGGCAACACGGGAGTGTGGATTTCCACCTCCAAAAATGAGTCATGTTTTTTTATTGGGACATTGAACAATGCATCCAATATCTTCTCTGCCAGAAGGTGTCCGCTTAGTATCTTGTCTTCAAACCTCAGTAGGACTTCGATCAACAAAGCAACAGGGTGTATAGGAGAATGCATACAGGGGACTGGTGGTGGGACAAGCAGGTACTTATTTATCATTCCTAGTGTGCGCCACGGGGCGAGTCGGTCCGAGTTTCTCACCCTGACAACTCGTTCGGCTATCGACTCGCCTCGGTCTCTGCCTACCATAACTCGCCTCGGACCACTTCGCCGATTAATCGGTGATCTACAGATTACTCGCCAAGATTCAAGGCTAGCCTGTTTTATACTGGGGCCTCTGCCCCAGGCGCGGTATACGCCACGGCGCCTTAGGTATATGGTTGCGGGTGGGACCTTGGGTTTCTACGAAGAGAAGCGAAGAGAAGCGTGTTTACCCTCCCTACAACTGAGGCCAGCTACGTGGATTGAAGTGAACCAATGATCCAGGACGCATGCACGCATAAGTATAATAAATGTCTATAGTATTTCTAAATGTTTATGTACAGGGGAGCTAATGCCACAAGAGACAGAAATATAATTAAACGGACATGTCCAACCTTGCCATGTGCCTAGCGAACTCGAGGCCAAGAGCCTGGCCCCTACGTTGGTCTGCGAACGAAAGTGGTGGGAGTACAGCTTAAACTAGGGTGGTGCAGAGATATGGCAAAGGGGACGGCGGAGGGAAGGCAAGCTGGACGGCGGAGGCATGGCAAGCTGGACGGCGGAGGCATGGCAAGCTGGACGGCGGAGGCATGGTAAGCTGGACGGCGGAGGCATGGCAAGCTGGTCGGCGGTGGCATGGCAACCCGGACGACGGAGGTAAGGCAAGCTGGACGACGGAGGCATGGCAAGCTGGACGACGGAGGCATGGCAAGCTGGACGGCGGAGGCATGGCAAGCTGGACGGCGGAGGCATGGCAAGCTGGACGGCGGAGGCATGGCAAGCTGGACGGCGGAGGCATGGCAAGCTGGACGACGGAGGCATGGCAAGCTGGACGACGGAGGCATGGCAAGCTGGACGACGGAGGGATGGCAAGCTGGACGACGGAGGGATGGCAAGCTGGACGGCGGAGGGAAGGCAATGCTCTCACCCAGATTGCAGGCAGTTCATGACTTGTGTTATTGATGAAAATTCCAGATGCTGGGGACGGAGAGCTCACTTGAAAGTTGTGCCTCGTGTGCCAGCGGTAGCTGCTGTACAGACTGTAATTTGGTGTGGCAGGCAGGCACTTTAGGGGGGCGCTAGTCGACGCAACGGGTATGATCAACCCCGCTTGGCAGCTGGCTCGGGTATGCCAGCCTAGACTGGCAATATGCTAACCTTGCGCTATGCCTGTGCAGGCAACAGTCTCATTCGGCTGAACAAGGAACAATACCTACGTCTTTGCGTGGTTAAGATGTTGCAGCCATAATATATGTCCTTAGCCATATATTGGCCACCTGATATATATATAGAATTCATGTCTTCACGGCCTATATATTTGCTTGGGAATTCATGCCTTCGCTGGCTATATATTTGCTTGGGAATTCATGCCTTCGCTGGTTATATATATGTTTGGGAATTCATGCCTTCGCTGGTTATATATATGCTTGGGAATTCATACTTTCGCGGCCTATATACATATATGCATGGAATTCAAGCCTTCGAGGCTTAGATATATGCTAGGACATCATATATATATATAGGGCGCAAAGACATGAATTCCATATATATATCAGGTGGCCAATATATGGCCAAGGACATATATTATGGCTGCAACATCTCAACCACGCAAAGACGTAGGTATTGTTCATTGTTCAGCCGAATGAGACTGTTGCCTGCACAGGCATAGCGCAAGGTTAGCATATTGCCAGTCTAGGCTGGCATACCCGAGCCAGCTGCCAAGCGGGGTTGATCATACCCGTTGCGTCGACTAGCGCCCCCCTAAAGTGCCTGCCTGCCACACCAAATTACAGTCTGTACAGCAGCTACCGCTGGCACACGAGGCACAACTTTCAAGTGAGCTCTCCGTCCCCAGCATCTGGAATTTTCATCAATAACACAAGTCATGAACTGCCTGCAATCTGGGTGAGAGCATTGCCTTCCCTCCGCCGTCCAGCTTGCCATGCCTCCGCCGTCCAGCTTGCCATGCCTCCGTCGTCCAGCTTGCCATGCCTCCGCCGTCCAGCTTGCTATGCCTCCGTCATCCAGCTTGCCATGCCTCCGCCGTCCAGCTTGCCATGCCTCCGTCGTCCAGCTTGCCTTACCTCCGTCGTCCGGGTTGCCATGCCTCCGCCGACCAGCTTGCCATGCCTCCGTCGTCCAGCTTTTCCCTCCGCCGTCCCCTTTGCCATATCTCTGCACCACCCTAGTTTAAGCTGTACTCCCACCACTTTCGTTCGCAGACCAACGTAGGGGCCAGGGCCTCGAGTTCGCTAGGCACATGGCAAGGTTGGACAGGTCCGTTTAATTATATTTCTGTCTCTTGTGGCATTAGCTCCCCTGTACATAAACATTTAGAAATACTATAGACATTTATTATACTTATGCGTGCATGCGTCCTGGATCATTGGTTCACTTCAATCCACGTAGCTGGCCTCAGTTGTAGGGAGGGTAAACACGCTTCTCTTCGCTTCTCTTCGTAGAAACCCAAGGTCCCACCCGCAACCATATACCTAAGGCGCCGTGGCGTATACCGCGCCTGGGGCAGAGGCCCCAGTATAAAGCAGGCTAGCCTTGAATCTTGGCGAGTAATCTGTAGATCACCCATTAATCGCGAGTCGAGTTGAGGTAGTAAAAAGCCGACTCGGCGAGTTGTGGAGGAGACGAAAACTCGCTCGCCCCGTGGCGCACACTAATCATTCCTGTTTGTGAACAGCTACTCACAGGCCGCCAGATGACCCTTCCAATTGGCTCCAGCCTCATACCTATTCTAAGAACCTCTGATTAAACATGCTTGACCAACTTTTCTGGCGATAAGAAATTGTGGCCAATTTTCATGAGCTTGGGGAACATCCCATCAGATATACGAAATAAGCCCTCATGGCAAGCCTGGATCCTAATAGGCCTCTTGCCTATAGGCCCGAAGTGAACAACAGCTCTCAAGGCATTCTCAGTTCGGAATCAAGAGCATAACTCCTTGGAGACACAACACCGACTGATGGAATGGATCCTGGTACCACTAGTCACTATTTTCGAGGTAAGGATTCTGTCACCAGACTCTGTAGGATATTCGCTGACTCCTGACAGGCTGGTGGGTTGGATATGGTATGTGGGGATAAGAATGTTCGATATTGTATACCAATCCTATCCGTATGGCTTTCAGATCATATGGAGAATATAAATATTCATTGTATAAAAGTGAACCGTTGTCCAATCTATATAGCGAGTCCAAATTAGCTTAGATTATTACCAAAGCGACTGTACGCTCAGCGCGACCATATACGCTATAAGCGCCTTTGGGCAGCCAATGATAACGATGCGTTCGTCACCCCCCCTTACCCCCTCTTCTCCACATTGACTGAACTAATGCAGAAGAACAGCTTGACCGATTTGGATAATAAGCCCATCTAGAATGCGCTGTGGGGTCTTCCTAAGGTCCGTCCACCGATGATATTACGAGTGGACATACTTCATAATATACATCTAGGTGTTCAGAAAAATCTCATGGAGTGGATACAAGAGTTCTTGAGTAAACACAAAAGGCTTGCAACTTTCGATGAAATATGGAGCACCTTACCACCGTACCTAGGGTTCACGCCACCACGGAAGCAGTATCGCCAAATCACCATATGGAGCAGTACAGAAATGCATGGTTTTGGATGGGTCATACTTGCTTGTTTTATGGCTGCCATGCGCCGTGAGACGGCCACCAGCCACTTAACACCAGCTGCTCAGGCTGATGTCAAGATTGCGATACAAGCTATTCATGCTCTGTCGGACTTCTGCCTAATATCCCAGTATTGAAGTTATACTCCGAAGACTATTCAATATATGTCTAACTACTTGTAGGACTTCCACAAGTATCGGCATGTATTTGGCGAATTTCGTGCCACTAAGGCTGACCACAGGAAAGCGAAGGGGGCCTCTAAGGATCTGGCAGCTACTCAGGCTCATCAAGCAACCATCTCTAGTTATTTTATGGTGACTGCCACCTAGAAGGCAAACCAAGCATCAATGAATCGAGAGGAACGAGAAGGCCTTGTAACTGATATACTGGGTCAGGCAATATTCAACTACCCTAAGCTGCACTTGCTTACACATTACTCACAACAGGTTGTCCAATTTGGAAGCCTCCCACAGTATTCAACGGAGATTACAGAAGCCCTTCACAAGCCATTCAAAGAAGCCTACAAATGGTCGAATAGGGTTGATGCAACTGTCCAGATTCTTGACACACATATAAGAGACCATGTATTCAAAATGCTGGAGTTAAATTAATGTGTGTGGGATAAGGAGGTGAAGTTTGACTATGACATCAAAGCTCTAGTTGTGTCGTTGAGAAAGGATACTGAAGGTGCAGTTAAGAATGAAGACCATCCGAAATTAACTGGCCAACAGCAGGTACGGAATGTACCACCAGAACCCCTGTCCATCCTTGTAACAGCTCTACAAATACCATACCTGGTCAGCAGGTTTCGAGATTACCTATGACTCAGCAGTGATTCTGGAGGTTACCAACCGAACGTGGAGGAGGTAGCGAACTACCGATAGGAGTACTATAGTAGGGTTTTGGTACCAGTGCAACAATTTCAAGGAGATAGTGTACAAATCTATCATGTGCGCTGGACAGGGGATCGGGACTTCAGAAGATGGGGAAATGTGAGGGCAGATTGGATTTGGGTAAGGAGGAGGCCACGATCATGAGACAGTGGTGGCCAGCTCAATGGTTAGACTGTAGCTAGAGTGGAGGGACTTTTCAAGATCTGGGACAGGATGCAAGGAACACATAAGGTAGCATATGTGAGGTTACTTAGAATCAAGAGTTCCAGCAGGCCACATAGTGAGGAGGGAATGATTCAGATGGAGAAACGTGAGGATGATGGAGCAATGCAAGTTATCGGGATTTCAAACATAGAGGGAATGTGTAATGAACCTTAATCCGAACTACCAGTAACACGGAGGGCGGGACTTGTGAGGATGTGAGGTACGTTGCGAATAGTTAGGGATCCTGGGATTAAGCGGGAGATAGTAAAGGTTCAAGTACTGGAGAAGAGCAGGATTGACAAGATCGAGTAGGTGTACGTATTCGGTGATCAGAGGGGACTCGGGCGAGACCAAGGCCGAATGAGTAAGCATAAGCAAGGTCAAGACTAGGAACGTGAAAGTCTGAGCTACACTCGAGAGATAGAAGATCGATATATTGCGAACAACTAGGTACAGTAGAGTGAACAAGTTGTTGCGTGAAGAAGAAGAGAGAAGGAAAATAGACAGGAGAAACTGGTTCCTTTTATAGGAATCCAGTATCGTTCAAGACTTATAATTCTCGTTAGAAATCCTAGGTTACAAAGCATAAAGAATGAACTAGAAGATTCGTACGTGAACTAGAAAACCATAGAGTTCCGACAAAATATTCTATTTCTCACGATATGAATCTACTAGAAGGTTCTAGTAGATTCCCGAATAAGCGAGTACCTAATCTGGACTTCCGGGATGCGGTCGGTTGTCATGCAGGTCAGGGCTGGGGTCGGGGTCCGAGTTACTGGAATTGGAATAGCAACCAAAGGGCCAGCAATAGCACGGTAAACTCGTGCTGAGTCAGGATCATGTTGAGCCGCAAGTATATATGAGTCGGCAAGTGCGTAGGTTGCCAATACAAAACAGGGGCCGGAGGTTCTTGAACAAGGGTAAGGGTTGGTTCATAACAGTAGGCCCTCCTCTGAGGACGAGCTCCTGCGAGTCGTGGTCGAGTTCTTCATCATCTGGAACGATAAAGGGATTATGACGAGTTCCGAGTCCACTCATTTTGGTAGAGTGCGGGGTCGAGGTTTAGATGGGTACGAAGCGTGGAATTTTTTCACAGCGCTAGGTGCATTCAAAAACAGGTCAGCAGGTTCCCAAGTAAGCTCGTCATATCCTATCCAACGAGCAAGGTATTCAAGCGTACGTCCACGAATACGGGAGTCAACAATCTCGTCGATTTCCCACTCAGGTTCGTCTTCAATAATAATCGGAGGGGGTGGAGGTTGAGTTTGCCCTGGTAAGGGGTCGGTTGATGCAGGTTCAGAAGAGAGATATGGAAGAGGGGTGAATTTTCATGGAAGTAGGAAGGTCGAGCTTATAAGCATGGGAGAGATCTTCTGGATGATTCGAAATTTACCAAGCTTTTTAAAATCTAGCTTAGTAGAGGGACGAGTTGTTTTAATGTGTCGGCGTAGTAGCCATACTTCATCGCCGATTTCTAGCTTGGGAGGTGGGATTCGAGATTTATTGGCTTGTTCGGAATAAGTTGCTTGGGCCCAAATCATTTCAGATCTAAGGTGGGCATCGAGTTCCGAAAGGCGATCGGCAAATCCTTGATGACAGAAGGCGCTGGAAGTTTCTTTGCAGGGTTTGGATTAATCTGGTAGCGAGGATTTTCTCCATACATAGCCTGGAATGGCGTAATTCCAAGGGTAGCAGACAGGGTATTATTATATGAGAATTCTGCCATCGTGATTAATTCGGACCAGTTATCTTGTTGATAGTTGCAGTAGGCACGTAAGTATTGTTCTGCAATTGCATTGATCCTTTCGGTTTGGCCATCTGTTTGGGGTGGAAAGCAGTAGAAACTTTTTGTTGAATTCCTACTAGAGACATGAGGGAGCGGGTGAATTCAGAGACAAATTGGGTACCTCGATCGGAAACAATAGAGTCAGGATTCCGTGGAGACGGAATATATTGTCAAAGAAAAGCTTTGCAATTTGCTTGGAGTTGACATCTATTGTTGTTGGGATATAGTGAGCCATTTTTGAGAGTCGGTCAACTACTACGAGTAAAGCATCAAATCCATTAGAGGTAGGGAGCCCTGTAACAAGGTCGAGGAAACAGATGACTATTTTTAAATGGTACTTGAAGGGGTTTTAGAAGACCATAAGGGGCATGGCGGGCAGGTTTAGTTCTGGTACAGGTATCATAATTTCGGAGGTATTGTGCAATAGTTTGGCGCATTTTTGGCCACCAATAATCTCGTGATATAAGTTCATATGTAGCTGCTCGACCAGGGTGTCCTGCAGCGGGGTGATCATGGCAGTTTCGAAGGATGCGGAGGTGAATTTCGGGGGAGTTAGGAACATAAACAAGATATTAACCAAGATAAGTCCATCAGAGATTTTACATTCTGATAAAGGGACTAGTGATGTTTTTGATATTAGTTTCAAGAGCGTGAATTATTTCGAGAGCAAGTTTATCAGTTTTAAGGTGACTCGAATATCCTCGTTATTGGTGATAGAAGCAGCAGAAAGGGAGAATTTTTCGGGGGGTATTAAAGCTTGCGTAGGACGGCACGTTCATCCCCTTCTTCAGGAGATCTCCAGATCGTCTAGTCAATGCATCAGCCTTAGCATTCTGGTTTCCTGGTCGAAAAATAATCTTAAAGTCATATTGGGCTAATTCTTGAGCCCATCTAGCTTGTCGGCGAGAGAGGAGTCCTTAGTTGTAAAGGTCTGGAGGTTATGGTGGTCCGTGATTATCGTGAAAGGTCGTGGGAGTTGGTGCAGATATATTGCCATTTTTCAAGAGCTAAAATAATGGCAAAAGTTCCTTATCACCGATTCCATAGTTACATTCAGCTGGTGACATTTTTTCGGAGATAAATGCAACTGGGTGAAGAACGAGTTTCCCATTCTCTAAATGTTTTTGGGAGAGAATACCCGAAGTAACATAATCTGAGGCATCTGTCTCGATAATAGTTTCGAGGTCTGGATTGAAGTGTCGGAGTATGGGGGCGAAGTAAAGGCTTGTTTGAGCAGTTCAAAGACTTCCTCACATGATGAATCCCAGAGAAAAGGTATATCTTTCCGGAGTAGGTTGAAGAGGGGTTGACATAAGTAAGAATACTTATTAATGAACCGTCGGTAAAAGTTAGCGAATCCGAGGAAGCATTGTATGTCCCTAACAGATTTTGGGGTTTCCCAGTTAAGGACTGCATTAACTTTTCGGGTCCATTTCAAGGCCATGTTCGGAGATAATAAAACCGAGAAATGTAGTCTTATTAACAGAGAATTCGCATTTTTCTGGTTTAATGAATAGCCCAGCCTCTTTCAGCTTTTGTAGGACTTTTCGAACTTGTTCTTTGTGTTCTTTCCAAGTTTTCGAGTAGATCAAGATATCATCAATATAGCAGACACAAAACATATCAAGGTATTCTCGTAGAGTGTCGTTCATAAACCTTTGGGCAGTTGCGGGTGCGTTAGTTAACCCGAAAGGCATAACAAGGAACTCAAATAATCCGTAGCGAGTTCTGAAGGCTGTTTTCCACTCATCACCTTCCTTGATTCGAATTTGATTAAAACAAGCACGGAGGTCAAGTCGAGTAAAATATTTACAGCCTCGAATTTGGTTCAGAGTTTCTTCGATTCTGGGTAGAGGGTTACGATCTTTGATCATAATATCATTCAAAGTACGGTAGTCGACACAGAGGCAGAGGGAACCATCCTTTTTCTTTACAAAAAGGATTGGGGAGGCAGCTGATGAGGAGCTTGCTCGGATAAAGGATTTGGAGAGATTTTCATCAATCCATTTCCTAACTTCTTTTAGTTCAGCATCGGACATGGAGTACATTCGGCCGAATGGAGGTTTAGCTCCATCTTGTAAAGGAATTGTGTGGTCGACATAATGGTGAGGGGGCAAGATTCGGGCTTCTTTTTCAGAGAAAAGAGATAGGCATTCATGGTATTCGGGAGGTATAAGTTTGGCAGCAGACTCGCTATTATCATCATCATCTTCTGGGGAGGCATAGATAGCTGCAATACATAGTTTGGCTTCAGGATCCTTAATAGCTACTCGGAAGGCAGCTCGTGAAATGATTGAGATTCGGAGGTTATCGGAGGTTTCTGTTTTTTTTTTTTGATTTCGTATAGGGAGACAGTGTGCATGACAATATCCAGAGGCAAAGGCAATGGTATTGTGAGTCCAGTTGATCATAGGGTTATGATGTTTGAGCCATGATTTTCCAACAATCATATTTCAACCAGCTAGCTTAGTTACATGGAAGGTAAGTTCTTCCATATGTTGGTCTATAGTTAGCTTCAAGGTACAAGTATGGGTTATTTGTCCTACAAGAGAACGTTTTCCATCTGCAAGTACAAGGTCTTCAGGCTTAGGTTTCAAGTCAAGAGGCAAGTTCAGATTCAAGGCATAATCAAGGTCGATAAACTGGGAGCTAGCTCCCGAGTCTACCATGCAGGTTCCAGAAAGGTTTTCATTGACAAGGCATGGTAAAATAAGTGGATCATCAGACCCCAAATCATGAATAACAGATAGTGCAGAAATAACTAAAGCAGAAGCAAGACGACGTCGACGAACAAGTCGTTGACGAGACTTGTGAGAAACCACAGGTAAAACATATCCAGTTCCTTCAAGATGAATTTCCTCTAAAGCAGAAAACGAATTAGAACTAACAAAAGAAACATGATCATAAGAGATGGCACCAGGATGCATCCTGGCGCTCTTTGAACTGCCATCGTTATTCAAAGAGTGCTCTAGTTTTTTGGAACCTCGAAGAGGGTCTGAGGTCCAGGAGTAGTAGTAGTATCGAGAGGGGGTGTAGCAGTGCTAGCAGTAGCTAGTTTTTTCTTTTTAGCAGAAACGGGGCAGTTTGTAGCCTAATAACCAGCATTTCCGTAATACATGCAGAGTCCATTTTCTCGACGATGCTTGCGGATATCATCAGTAAGGGGACCTCTTTTTCGAGAAGCTGAGAGGTCCATTGGTCCCGGAGTAGTTCCAACTGAAGTAGAAGGAACAGGAGGTCGAGAGGCTGAAGCGGGAGTTTAGTAACTAGGGCCTGTAGTCTTAGGAGGGTTCTGGTTTAACATCTTAGCCCTATTATCTAACTTAATGCAAAGTTGGACAAATTCATCAAAGTCCTCAGGGGGTGTAGCTTGATACGAGAGTGCGATCCTAAGTGCTTGGTTTGCTCCATTCGTGAAGAAGGAGATTTGGGTTCGGTGGTCCAGACTAAGGGCAGCAGCATATGTCGCGAATTCAGCATGGTAAGTGGAGCAGTCTTTATTTCCTTGCTTGAGAGCAAGGAGTTTTCGTTCTGCGGTAGCACGGGCATCAGGGTCATCGTATGCGTTCTTTAATGCTGTTGCGAATTCTTCATATGAATCGAAGTCGATTAATCCAGTAGTTCGATCAAGATGAGGCTCAAACCAGTCAGCTGCAGACCCTGTTAAATAAGATGCTGTATAAGCGATTTTCGCAGCTTCATTATTATATCGTGTAGGGTCAGATGAGAATACTAATGAGAGTTTGATCATAAATCTAGTGAACTTAGATCTAGTACCATCAAAGTTCTCTGGTTCATGGACTTTTGGAGCTCGAGAGGATGTTGATGTGGAAGTAGAGCCTGGAATTAAACTAGAAGCTGTAATTCCATATTCGTACTCCCTATTATAATAGTGCCAGCAACATTCTGTAGTTGTAGAAGTACCCGTAGCAGGGATATCGAAATTAGTAGGAACTCCTCGTCCTGATCGTATTCCTGCACCAAATGCTCCATGGATCCAGGAATAGAAGGAAGTTGGGGTTCCTGTTGGAAGGCTAGGGAAGACAGAAGGGGGTGCTGGAGGAGTGTCGCGGAGAATTGATGCTAAAGCACGCCATTGATCATCGTCAGATGGTGGTACCTGCTGTTGTTGCTGTGAAGACATTTTTGCGTAGTGGAGACTATAAGGTACGCAACAAAGTATAATGAACCCTAATCCGAACTACCAGTAATACGGAGGGCGGGACTTGTGAGGATGTGAGGTACGTTGTGAATAGTTAGGGATCCTGGGATTAAGTGGGAGATAGTAAAGGTTCAAGTACTGGAGAAGAGCAGGATTGACAAGATCGAGTAGGTGTACGTATTCGGAGGTCAGAGGGGACTTGGGCGAGACCAAGGCCAAACAAGTAGGCATAAACAAGGTCAAGTAAAGGAACGTGAAAGTCTGAGCTACGCTCGAGAGATAGAAGATCGATATATTGTGAACAACTAGGTACAGTAGAGTGAACAAGTTGTTGCGTGAAGAAGAAGAGAGAAGGAAAATAGATAGGAGAAACTGGTTCCTTTTATAGGAATCCAGTATTGTTCAAGACTTATAATTCTCATTAGAAATCCTAGGTTACAAAGCATAAAGAATAAACTAGAAGATTCATACGTGAACTAGAAAACTATAGAGTTCCGACAAAATATTCTATTTCTCACGATATGAATCTACTAGAAGGTTCTAGTAGATTCCCGAATAAGCGAGTACCTAATCTGGACTTCCGGGATGCGGTCGGTTGTCATGCAGGTCAGGGCTGGGGTCAGGGTCCGAGTTATTGGAATTGGAATAGCAACCAAAGGGCCAGCAATAGCATGGTAAACTCGTGCTGAGTCAGGATCATGTTGAGCCGCAAGTATATATGAGTCGGCAAGTACGTGGGTTGCCAATACAAAACAGGGGCCGGAGGTTCTTGAGACAAGGGTAAGGGTTGGTTCATAACAAACTGGTGGTACTAGAAAGACAAGAGTGCAGCTAAGGTGCGGAGAACTTCGTCTCGTTTGTATAAGGGCTATACCCTACCTCGTCGTATCGAATATCGTACACTCGGGAGAGAAAACGTGACTAGACATACACTGAGAAGCATCACGTCCGGAGAACTGATAAACTGGCCTCAAGAATCCTGTGAGAGAGGGGAGAGAAACCGGTGAAGCTGGGAGTACTGCTCAACCTGGAAAACGCAGACTTGTCGTGTTTTTTAGAAGAACAAGTCTTTGGAATCAGGAAGAAGATCTCGTCCTTTTCAACAACGGTAGTCAATAGGATCGAACTCATCATTCTGTCAGGCAGTAGCAAACTTGAGTACGCTACGGAGTTAGGTGACTGGCCTCCTGAACCTGAAATAGACACTCCTACAGTGAATGCAAACCTCGGAGCAGCAGAAAAAAAGAAACGAATCATGACTTCGGTAGCGAAGGTTAGGCCATTCTCGGAAAGAGCAGATGCTAAGGAAAATGCAGAAGATTTTTTAGATGATGTAGAGTTTGCAGTAGAGCAGGTAGCCACAATGGAAACACCGGACGAGAAAATGTTGATAAGGCTATTTAGACAACATCTGGAGGATAAGGCATTGGACTTCTGACTGCAGATGAGCTCAGCGGAGAAGAAGGACTAGGCAGTGGTGAAAGGGAAGTTCTTATCCAAGTTTGGTGACTCTAGAATACTAGATCAGACAGAGCGTATGAGTATCACAACTCGGATAATAGCTATGGGACAAGGTGGAAAAGGAATTGCGGCATATATTGGGGAAGCAGAGCAGCTCTTCAAGAATGTACCAAAGGACCTGTCGGAGATGTTCGCCCTATATTTCATAAAAGGGCTGAGTGATCCAACTAAGAAAGCAGCAGTATCATTTGCAATGAGATAAGGGAAGATGGAATTTGGGAGAGCACTGGAAATGGTAAAAGCGTCGTACTGGGTGGTGGGAGAGCCTAATGTATTCACGACCTCACCAGAGAAAGCGGTGATGACAATAACAAGTGATGTGATGACCGAGTTATTGCAGTACTTGAGAGGAGCGAATATGAACAGATATGGTACACAATCAGGGCTGACGGCGCAGGCAGCACAGAGGCCGGCACTGAGCAACCAGATGAATATATTATAAGCGCAGCACAGCCAAAATCAGAGAGGGGCAAACCCATATGTTACATGTTACAACTGCGGTAAGATGGGACATTATTCCAATGAATACAAAGAGCCAGCAGCGAACTGGAAAGTACGACAAGGATATCGAGACAAAGCACAGAAAGAAGCAGCAGAGTATAGAGAGCGGAGAGGTATGAGGGCAATTACAGCAGCAACGGCACAAGTAGAGGGAGACATAATGGTTGAAGCCAATCTGAGAGCCATAATGGCAATAGCACAAATAGACAATGAGCAGATCAAGAGTACAGTGAGGGAAAAGAAACTCGCACACATCTGTACTCTATTGACAAAAATTCCTAAGGCACAGGCACTGGTAGCAGCAGCAGCAGGAGAAAAGAGAGATAGGGAAGAGGGAGATGAGAATCTACTGAGAAGTAAGAAGTTGGTGGTAGAAGGAGGAGAAGGAGAAAGGCAAGGGAAGGTGGAAACGCGTAAGATTCTGGTACCAGGGTTAAAGAAACGTAGGACGGAAGAGGAGAATAGGAGGGAAGAAACAGGAGAAAGCCAAAGAGAGACAGGAACAACAGGAAAGGAGCAAGATAAAGAAAAGGAATAAGATAAAGGAAGGGAAAGAGAAAAAGTGCAGAGTACAGAATCGGCAGGAGAAGGACAACAGACAAGGAAGAAAATAGTTAGAACAGGATTGGCACTCATAAAGGCAATGGAGGGACTTCAAGGATTTGACCTGGCAGAATACATGAAGTTGGTAGAGATTGGATTGCTACAGTTACTGCAAGGAAGCCTAAGTCTACGAAGACAACTGGTACTGCTTTTGACAACAACAAATTCAAGAGCGAAGAAGACGACAAGAACTACTCGAGCAGCAGGAGCACTGGCAGAACATGAAGGGGTGACGGAGGCACTGGAATTGGAAGGGACAGTAGAAGCTATGTTTATAAAGGCCTTTGTAGGAAGCACAAAGATAATAGCAGTACTGGTAGATGGGGGGTCATTGATTGACCAGATAAGTGCAAAGGTTGTGGCCACACTCGGACTGCCAGTATTTACAGGAGAAGGATGGTCTATTTTGTTAGCGAATGATGCAGTAGTGAAGGTGAATAAGTATGTGTGGGCAAGTGTTACAGTTGCAAGAGTAACAGCGAGGATGAAGCTGTATGTATTGGACATTGACCAGTCATATATAATGTTGTTGTCACGACGGTGGTTGAAAAGAGTGAAGGCAACGGAAGAATATTTTGAGCACAGGTTGATAATTCAAGGGAGCGATGGCATCAGACGTACGGTGGTGGGGACACCGGCAGAAGGGAGTGTAGTGGAAATTTTTCAAAATGCAGAAGAAAACATAGAGGAGGAGGAACAGGAAGACAGTGAAGACATAGAAGAGGTAGACAAAGCGATTGAGGAGTTGTTAGATGAACTGGAAGAATGGGAATATGAAGAAGATATTGAAGGTGAAGAGGACGATACAGAGACGGGAAAAGAGAGGGAGCAGTAGGGGGGCATGACTCCAACTGCTCTATAAGAGATCATGCAAGGGATGAGCAGTTGGAATGGGTGACGGAAGATATAAAGAAAAGGAGGGAGGAGCGTAGATGTGGGAGAAAGGAGAAGAGAATAGGAACAATAAAACAAAAACAAACAAAAACAGCTGGAGTAGTACAGATACAGGAGAATCAAGGAAGGATAGTATATAGAGAGAAGAGAACAGAGATAGCGTCTGGGGGAGAATTGGAAGATGAAGGCAAGGGAGCAAGAAATAAAGATAGAGGACAGGTAGAAATAGAGGATATTGAGATAGAAGGAGGAAGAAGACAAGTAGGGGGGAAAGGGGAGGAGAAAAGGAGAACAAAAGCATATGCAGTGCAGGTGAATTCAACGTATGGGGAGAGATTGTCATTTGGCAAGCTGCAGGGGTACCCAACAATACGTAGACCAGAGAAGAGGGGAATGTCAATGGAGTCAGATGAGGAGATTGAGATATAGTTTTGGCGGACAGGAATAAGGATAGGAGTGGCAGCGGATACAGACGAAAAACAAAGGAGAACAATGAGAATGCTATACATGTAGCAGGATTGTTTTGCTACCAACCTGAAAGAGATAAACGCAATGGATCTGGTAGAGCATGCAATAGAGCTGGTACCAAATGCGAAGCCGTTTAAGTGCAAGATACCATTTTGGACAAAAGGAGAGAAAGACTATGCTCGGAAAGTATTTCCAGAGATAACAGCAGCAGGAATAGTGGTGATGTGTGATAGCCTATGGGGACATAGGACGAGGTTCATACCAAAGGGGCATGGTAGTAGTGAGTTGTGTGTGATACACAATTTTATACAGATCAACAAATGGACCATTCTGAGTGCATACCCTACACCGAGGATAAAGCAAATTGTGGACACTCTGGTGAAGCCGCAGTTCACAGTGTTTACGGGAGTGAATGCTACATCGAAATACTGGGCTATACTATTGAAAGTAGGGGATGAGCTGAAGACAGCATTCATATGTCCAGAAGGACAGTTTGCATATAAGAGAATGGGGATGGGTCTCAAGAATGGAACACATACCTACTTACGATTCCGCGATGTGGTGTTCGGACACATACCAGCATTAAAAAACGAAAACGGAGAGATAATAGTCGGAGCTATGGAATCCCTCATTGGAGAACATGGGGATTGGGCATGTGACGGTATAATTGACGATACATTTTCATCGCAAGTAGATTAGGAAACTGAACAAGAGGTATGGCATAATGTGATTTTTCCTAGGATCGCATTTGGCCCTATATACCTAAAAGGAACAAAGTATGCCTTCAGTATGACAAAATTGGACATAACGGGAATAGAAGGATCGTGGCAAGGATTGAGACCGTCATTGGAAAAACGGAGCAGAATGGGAAATTGACCTACACCAAGCTCAAGAGCAGATATAGAGGCATTTGCATACTTAATACCCTTCTTGAGGAGATTTATTCCAGGAAGGGTAGAACATGTGCAAATAATGAAACAGGCATATACAACAGAAAGTGGAGAAGAGAAGGATGCTTTTGAATGGGGGCCAGATCAAGAGGCATCATTTAATTAGATAAAAAGGACGATATTGGAAAATGCATGTGCGGGCTCTGACGAAAACTTACAATATCACTTGTCCTCAGATGCGAGCAAAACTGGGACAGGAGGGGTGTTGTTTCAACTTCCAGGAGTAAAACTGGGGACCACAGCAGGTAACAAGTATAAGAACAATATGCGTATTATAATGTTCATGTCGTTCAAACTATCAAAGGCAGAGAGCAAGTATTCCATACAGGAAAGAGAAGAGTTAGCAGTGATGCGGAATTTGGATGAATGCGCATGGCTAGTTAAGGCATCAAGATGGCCAGTAAAGATATACACAGATCATTATGCGCTGGTATCGATAATGGGAACTAATACAAAAGATGCTCATGGGAGGTTGGCAAGATGGCAAGACAGACTGACAGAATATGACTACGAGATCATACATAAGGCAGGAGTAGATCACTATATGAAATTGGCGGATGGACTGAGTAGGCTACCATCAGAGTACTACAATGAGTTTAGGGGAGATCTATCAGACCGATTGACAATATGCATGAGTGGAAGGTTAACGGGGAAGCAAAATAAAAAGGAAATGGGGGAAGGAGATATAGATGATAGTATAACAGAAGAAGAAAAAGAACGGTATGGCAGGATAAAGAAAATACATTTGAGAATAGGACACCATAGGAGAGAAAACACAGAAGGGAAAGACAAAGGAGTAGAGGTAAAAGAAGGAAGGGAAGAGACGGAAGTAAAGGACAAAGGAATAGAGCTAGGAAATACAAGGAAGAAGGAAGGAAGGGAAGTAATTAGAGAAGGAATGGAAGGGATAAGGGGAGAGGAGAAAGGACAAGCAGAGGAGATAATAGAGGAATGGGAAGAATAGAAAGAAGAAATAGAAAGGAAAGGGAGGGATAAAGTAGAGGACATCATGGAGAAATTCAGACAATCAGCATGGTATAAGAATATAATGATATATGTGACAAAGGGGATGGATGGATTGGTAGAGAAAGGATTGAGCAGAATGCAAGGAAGGCGGTAGCTAACAAAGGGCGAAGATATATGCAGATGAATGAAGAGCTATTCTGGAGGGAAAGAGATGGCTCGTTATCAAAGTATATTCTGGAGGACGAGAGGGAGGAAATAATGAAAGAATTGCATGACAGTCATGGACATTTTGCAGGAGGACTGACAATCGGGAGAGCAATTGGAAGGTATTATTGGCCAACAAGAGAGAAGGACATTTGGTGGTACAGTATGTCGTGTGATATGTGCCAAAGAGTGGGTCCTCGACGGATATCTGGGGAACTGAAACCGATCATACAATTCAAACCACTCGATATAGTAGGCATGGACTATGTGGATCCGATTTTACCTGCATGCAATAAGACTGGATACAGATATATCCTGATTATGGTAGACTATTTCTCACAATTTGTATTCGCGAAGGGATTTGGGGAGCCAAATTAAATCTCCACACTGACAATGTTCTTTGAAAATGTCGTACAAATTTTCAGATGGCCTATGTCAATATACTGTAACAATGGTACGCACTTTATGGGCTCAGAGGTATAGGATACATTGAGAGCGTTTGGGGTAATGCAAATTGGAGCTCCGATATCATATCTAAGCTCAGTCAGATTAAGCGAAAGATATGTACAAATGATTGTGGCAACAGTTAGAAGACACTGTATAGTATCGAAGAATACAGAGGAGTGGGGAATGCAAGTGGGCTCAGCAGCGATATCTATGAATACAAGAGAGTGCGAGTCCATGGCCATATGCCCTCTGAGATATTGTTGGGCTACAATGTGAGGATATTGTGGCCACCATTGATAATGAGAGAAGGAAGAGTACAAGCAGTGGCTGAAGAAATTGGAGAAAAAGTCTTCGACACACACACAGTGGAAAAATAGAATATAGAAGAAATACTGGCCACTAGAGATTACAGAGGAGATGATATGATTATGAAGCGGATCGCAGAACAAGATAAGGTGGCAGTAGCGCATGATAGCAAATTGAAGTGGATGACACCGAAAGAAGGAGATTTAGTTATGGTTCGGAGACATGAAGTGGACAAACACAAAGGACTAAAGCTGGAAACGAGATGGGATGGACCGAGGCTACTGGTAAAATTGTCGAAACAAGGGAACAGTGCAATAGTGAAAGAATTGCATGGTAGAAAAACGGATAAAAGGTATCATGTCGATGACTTGAAGGTATACGTATCAAGGCAAGGGCACACCTATTTGACAGAGGGACCTTCCAGAGCAGCATATGAAGAAGGACTGAGAGAAGAAGGTGAAAAGATGTTAGAAGGGAGAGTAGTAAGGTGGTAAAATACCCAGGACGGGACCTTGTCTGCGAGGGGAGGTGGTGGAGGAGAGGAGAGGATGGGGAGGAGAAGAAAGGGTTGCGAAGTTGAGGAGAGGAGAGGACGGGGGGATGTGGAAGGAGGTGAGGTTGTTGGAGGGGAGAAGAAGACAGGGAAGATATGGAAGGGTTGTGAAGCGAGGAGTGGAGAAGACGGAGAGAATATAGAAGGTTGCGAAGTCAGGATCAGGAGAAGAGAGGAGTAGAGGATGATAGACAAGGTCAGGGAAAGGATCTCGTGAGGGCGCTCAATACAAAGGAGGGGGGAGTGCTTGTAGAGGGAGAAAGGGACATGAGCAAGGGGAGTGCCTTCCTAGAACGGAAAAGGGGTATGAGACATTGAATGCTTTCCTAGAACAGAAGTATGTATAATAGACACTAGTGGATGGGCACTGGCATATGAAAGGTCGAACTGTAAATAGACTTAGACTTAGAAAAGACACCCCACACTCTACGTACATTCTGCCATCTTCAGCGCCGGCGCCAACTTTTGATAAGCCAACTCGCGCCGACTCGCTGGCTACTCGCGAGTACTCGCCAAGCCTTTGTGTCATGGGAAATCGCCGGAAGCCTATATTCGCGGCCTCTAAATATACATGGAAATCATGCATTTGCGGTTTATATATATACATGAAAAGCATGCATTGGCGGCCTCTATATATACATGGAAATCATGCATTTGCGGCTTATATATTTCCATGAAAAGCATGCATTCGCGGCCTCTATAATACATGGAAATCATGCATTTGCGGCTTATATATATAGACATGAAATACATGCATTGGCGGCCTCTATATATATATATGGCCTATGTATATATATTGGCGGCGAATCCATGTATATATAGCCGCGAATGCATGATTTCCAAGTTTATATAGAGGCCGTGAATGCATGCATTTCATATATATATATAAGCCGCAAATGCGTGATTTCCATGTATATTTAGAGGCCGGGAGTGTAGGCTTCCGGCGATTTCCCATGACACAAAGGCTTGGCGAGTACTCGTCGGCTACTCGTCGCTGGCCCGAGTATTCTAGAAAAGTGGGTAGCCGACTCGCCGAGTTGGAGGGTTGGGCAAAACTCGGCCGTCGGCGCGAGTCTTGGCGAGGCAGCGCGGGGAAAAAACGCCTCGGTGCGCACGCTAACCGTGGCACCTCCCAGGCTAGCTTACCTCCAGCTGGATGGGGTACTTAACCATATCCTCCCCCTGATAAACTTTCCTGAGGAGTACCCAACCAAGCCGCCGAAAGCCGGAATCAGAACATTCATGAACGAGTTTGCTCTCAAGGACTTCGACAACCGCCTAAACCCCCCCCACACATACCCCCCCGGAATCCAGGAACAACAGGCCCGAAAGGCCTCCTCCCCCGCCGGCTATCACACTGGATCAGCACCGTCCGTCTTGGTCATGGCTGGTTCCCCCAATACCTCCAACGGATCGGTCGACATACAGGGAGATGCCCCTGGTGTAGTGCCCCCAACACCAACCGACCACATATGCTAATCGATTGTCCGGAAATGCCCTTCCCAGTACCCCACTCACTCACATTCAACGAACTTGTGTACAACGACGAGAACCTACCCCTGCTTATCTCCGTTCTGACGGCCAACGGTATAGGCCTGCGCAAGACGATCGAAGCTGGCATAATCTCTCCATGAAGGGCCTCGTGCCCCCCCCCCTCACCTGTCATAATACTTTGTCCTTTCCTGCGTTTTAGGCCATAGCCGTAAGGCTGCATGCCAATCATGTATATAATAATAATACATAAGGAATTAAAAAAAAAAAAAAAAAAAAAACCTGTTTACTAGCCTTGTCCTCCATGTATCTAAGTATCCTATATAACTATTACCTACGTCATAGGTGATACTTAGATCTCTCTCACTCTCAGTATAGCTCAGACTACCTTGTCCCTCCTTGACTCTGGTTTCACTCAAGTCCTCCATATCCCTGACTCTCCATCACCTGCAATGTATGTGATACTTAGATCAGTTCTCAACATCAGTCTAGTCGATACTTGAACAGAATTCTGCTCGAGTGTCATATTGTCATTCCTTAGTTATCTTAGTTATTGCCTTAACACGCATTCCTCATCACCTGCGATGCAGGTGATACTCAAACCAGTTTATAACTTGTACCCTTTCCTTTATTACCTGTGATGCAGGTAATATCAAGATCAGTTCTTAACAGCAGTACACCTAGATCGATTAGCAGAAAGATGTGGAAAGCTATGTGTGGAACTGCTATACCTGCAAATGGTCGAAGCCTACTTACCATGCTTCCTATAGAACCTTGAAGCCCCTGAAAATCCTAGATCGGCCCTGGTAACACCTAACTATGGACTTCGTAACTGGGTTGCCGGAGGACTCAGGATTCAATTCCATCCTGATAGTAGTGGATCGGCTGATGAAGATGAGGCATATCGTACCTTGCCGGGACACGTACTCCACCCTGGAGCTAGCCAATCTCTACCTCAACAATATATTCTAGTATCATGGCCTTCCCGAATCTATTGTGTCTAACTGAGGGCCTCAGTTTACCTTAGACTTCTGAAAGGCATTCTGCGAGCTCTTGGAGATCAAGATATATATACCTCTCAACCGCTTGCCACCCCTAGACGGACAGCCAGTTGGAAAGGATGAACGCCATCATGGAACAATATCTACGGGCCTATATCAACTACCAGCAGAATAATTGAGTGTCCTTATTGGCAATTTGTGAGTTCGCCGCCAATAACCAGTTTTCAGAGTCCTTGAAAACCTCCCCCTTCCTGGCCAATTACAGTTAGCACCCTCGGTTCGTGGATGCTCTGGCACCCCTGCAAGAAGCTAGAAATGACGCCCCGGCTAGGGAGCTTGCAGTTGGGATTGCAGAGCTCCATTCCACCCTGAAGTCAGAGCTGGTGTATGCTCAAGCCTGGCAATTAGAGTATGCAAACAGCTCGAGATTGCCAGCCCCAAAGTACCAACCCGAGGATAAAGTGTGGCTTTCTAGCTGGCACTTCTGGACTGAACGGCTATCCTGCAAGCTCGACCACAAGTTCCTAGGCCCATTCCAGGTGTTAGCAGCTGTGGGCACCTATGCCTACTGGCTGAAGTTCCCTAGGGATATCAAGCGCCACCCTATTGTCTATGTCTCGGAAATCAAACCAGCTGTGAACGATCCTCTCCCAGGTCAAAGGCATCCTCCACCTCCTCCCATGGTGATTGCAGGAGAAGAGGAGTGGGAAGTCGAGGAGGTACTGGATTCCAGGAAGCGTTATGGCCGGGTCCAGTACAAGGTCAAATGGTTAGGGGATAAGATTCACACATCTCCGGCATCAGTATTCAGACATCTCGAACATGCGAATTCAGACATCTCCGGCATGAGCATTCAGACATCTCCGGCATGACCGGCATGCGAATTCAGACATCTCCAGCATGAGCATTCAGACATCTCCAGCATGAGTATTCAGACATCTCGAACATACGAATTCAGACATGTCCGGTATGAGCATTCAGACATCTCCGGCATGAGTATTCACACATCTCTAGCATGAGTATTCAGACATCTCGAACATGCGAATTCAGACATCTTTGGCATGAGTATTCAGACATCTCCGGCATGAGTGAATTCGCATGTTCGAGATGTTTGAATACTCATGCTGGAGATGTCTGAACGCTCATGCCGGACATGTCTGAATTCGCATGTTCGAGATGTCTGAATACTCATGCCAGAGATGTTGCTCATGCTGGAGATGTCTGAATGCTCATGCCGGAGATGTCTGAATACTCATGCTGGAGATGTCTGAATACTCATGCCGGAGACATGTGAATACTCATACCGGAGATGTGTGAATGCTCATGCCGGAGATGTCTGAATTCGCATGTTCGAGATGCCTGAATACTCATGCCGGAGATGTCTGAATGCTCATGCTGGAGATGTCTGAATTCGCATGCCGGTCATGCCGGAAATGTCTGAATGCTCATGCCGGAGATGTCTGAATGCTCATGCTGGAGATGTCTGAATACTCATGTTGGAGATGTCTTAATTCGCATGCCGGTCATGCCGGAGATATCTGAATTCGCATGTTCGAGATGTCTAATTACTCATGTTCGAGATGTCTGAATACTCATGCCGGAGATGTGTGAATACTCATGCCGGAGATGTGTGAATACTCATGCCGGAGATGTCTGAATTCGCATGTTCGAGATGTCTGAATACTCATGCCGGAGATGTGTGAATACTCATGCCGGAGATGTCTGAATTCGCATGTTCGAGATGTCTGAATACTCATGCCGGAGATATCTGAATGCTCATGCTGGAGATGTCTGAATTCTCATGTTCGAGATGTTTGAATGCTCATGCTGGAGATGTCTGAATACTCATGTTGGAGATGTCTGAATTCGCATGCCGGTCATGCCGGAAATATCTGAATTCGCATGTTCGAGATGTCTAAATACTCATGTTCGAGATGTCTGAATACTCATGCCGGAGATGTCTGAATTCGCATGTTCGAGATGTCTGAATTCGCATGCCGGAGATGTATGAATATACATGCCGGAGATGTCTGAATTCGCATGTTCGAGATTTCTGAATTCGCATGCCGGAGCGGCATGAGTATTCTCTGAAAGAATTCGTTCTTTCGTATGAGAGAGAGAGAGAGATCTATATTTCGTATATCTCTCTAAAACGAGATGAGTCGCCCTCTTTATATACAAAATAGAAGTAAGGAAATCCTCTGTCCTCTGAGCACCCGATTCCCTATCGGCCCGTCCTCATCACCCGACTCCCTATCAGCCCGTTGTCCCTATCAGCCCGTTGTCCCTATCAGCCCGTTGTCCCTATCAGCCCATTGTCTAGCCTAGCGTTATCATATTATCCCGGTTTCAACACGCCCTCCTAGGGTGATAACGCCTTCAGAGTTCATCATTCCCGCTTGTTCCTTCAGTTCGGCTAGCCTTGGTCCTGTCACCACTTTTGTCAGCATATTAGCTGGGTTTTTATCTCCTGGCACCCAATGCACCGTCACACTGCCCTCCTCTGCGCATTCTCGAATGAAGTGGTGCCGCCTCTGGATATGCTTGGTTCTGCAGTGGAAATCTGGATTCTCCATTAAGGTCGCTGCCCCCACATTGTCGGTCCAGATCCTTGGAACCCTGTCTTCCTTCAAGAACTACATGACCTTCTTCAACCACATTCCATCTTGCACCCCCATGCTCAAGGCAATATATTCGGCTTCTGTTGATGAAAGAGTTGTAACGTCTTGTTTCCTGGACGCCCAAGATATTGGTGAGTCCCCGAGCTTTGTTAAAATGCCAGAAGTAGCCTTTTCCTCCAGCTTTTCCTCCCCTGCATCACAGAATATGTCTATTGGAGCTGCCGCAGCAGGTGTTAACCTTATACCCTCATATTTAGTATACAGAAGGTAGGCAACTATCCTGTTGGCTCTTCTCATATTCTGCTGAGTTGCATATTTTGTCTTGATACATAGCCACTGCACTACATATCGAATATCTGGCCGCCACATGCGAGTGATAAATAGCAGATAACCAGTGATTGCTTGGAATGCCTTCACATCTCCAGGTATCTGATCGAGCTTATTTAGATCAAGTGTAAAAGGACTGATCACTCCAGTTACAATTTGAAGGTTGCGAGTGAACTTTTCAATGGCAGATGACCCAGTTATAGTGACCTGCTTATCTCTCCAACCAATATCCATTCCTAAGAACCTTTCTGGCCTGCCTCTTTCTTCTAGAGTGATATGCTTATTTATCTCCATTTTCTAGAACCCTTCGATCTCCAGAGTTTTAAATCTACATAAGAGGTCATCGACATGTACCACTATGATGCTTCCATTACTAAATCGATAGTAGAGACCTAGATCATTAGAGTATTGCTAGAAACCGAGTCCTTTTAGTAAATCATCCAATACTGGGTTCCAGTTATAGGCTGCCTATTTTGTGCCATATAGAGATTTACAAAGTTGCTAGGCCCGAGTACCTATAGCATGGCGGTCCCACATATATAATTCTTCTTGTATAGGTCTATTAAGGAAAGCCCCCTCAATATCATACTACTTCATAATAAGATCTCGAGTCAGAGCAATAATAATGAGAATTTACCAGCTCTCCTCTTTACATTGAACTAGAGCATATATTTGGTAGAAATCAACTTCTGGCTGTTGCATAAACCCTCTAGCTATAAGTCTTACCTTGAATCATTTAGGATTATCCTTCGCTTTTTCTTCTTTTTCTTTTAGTACCTACTTTATGTCTACTACCTGCTTTCCTTCTGGGATATAGTCTACCCATTCATATACTCCATATCTTTCCAGCTAGTCCAACTCACGCTTTTTTGCTTCTTCCCATTCCAATGCATAAGGAGTAGACAGTACTTCAGTCATTGTTAGATGAGTTTCTTCTAGAGTAGAGCTAGATGCTTATATTCCAAGCCAAACTGGGTCCTTCGAGAGCCTTAATACTACTTTTTTAGCTGTAGATCTTTGACTTCTTCTAGGTCCTAATACTATAGTTAGAGGCTGAATAGGTTGCTCCGGTAGACTTGTCAGTAATACTGGTAGTGCTGGAGGCTGGATAGGTTACTCTGGTTGTAACGATGGCTCTGGGGGCAAGGCGACCAAGGGGTACGCCGGGGAAAGGGCAAGGCTAGGATAACACAAACGTAGGAACGCTACGTGTGTGACCAGGGGGAGGCTGAGACGGAAGGCAAGGGCAAGAGGCAAGAGAGGCAGAGGGCAAGGGACACGAGACACACGGAAGCAGTTGCCGCGTGTGTCAAGGGAGGCAGCTGGGCTGCAGAGACAAGGCGAGGCAAGGCAAGGAGGTGCACAAGGGAGATGCACCAACGTGGAGAGAAGCAAGGCCCTGTATTGGATATACAAGACATTGGATGGAGATCCAACGAGAGGGCGGAGGGACGAAGATATATATACATGATTCCAGGCCAAGGCCGTAGAAGGAATAAGCTTCTCGAGATTCCTATCTCGGAAGCTAAGATAACAATCACCCATCGACGACACCCGAACAAGCCTGTTCGAGTGTCAAAACAGCACGACACCTGAATAAGCCTGTTCGAGTGTCAAATCAAGACTACAATCAACAATAACGATTCCGTCTGACTCTCAAACCTGGCTAAGAAAGGACGGTTATGACACTATCCCCCCTTTAGGCTCAGAGCCCCAGTGACGAAAAACAAGGTGAAAGGCAAGACAAAAACAAACAAACAAAACAGGCGACTAAACCAATAATCCATAACACAACCCCAAGCCAGAAGTACGTACCAACAATAATCCCAACAACAACGACAATAACAACCCTAATAACCAATTCCAGGACGACAAGAACATCATTGGGTGGGGCGAGGCTTCCGGAGGTAACGCTAGTGGAACAGGGTGACCAAGTCCTGTGCGTTTTCCAGGTCCTCCGCTGGTTGCCAGGTCATCTCCTCATCTCCCAGCCATTTGACCTTATATTGCAGGTGCCCATACCTTCTTCGGGAGTCCAGCACTTCCTCTACCTCCCATTCCTTCTCACCTTCGATAACCACGGGGGGAGGTGGAGGGTGTTTCTGGCCGGAGAGAGAGTCACTAGCGGCAGGCTCGATCTCGGAGACATGGACGACTGGATGTCATTTGATGTCTTTGGGGAACCTCAGGTGGTAGGCATGAGTGCCCACAGTGGCCAACACCTCAAATGGACCCAGGAACTTGTGGTCGAGCTTGCGGGAGGGCCGTTCTGTTCGGAAGTGCCGGCTGGAGAGCCATACCTTGTCGTCTGGCTGATATCTGGGGACTGGCAACCGTGAGCCGTTGCATATTCGGCTTGCCTGGCTTGCGCATACCTCAGCTCTGCCTTCAGGGTCGAGTGGAGCTCAGCGATTCCGGCTGCGAATTCCTTGGCTGGGGGTTGGGCTTTCTGCAGGGGAGCTAGGGTATCTACGAATCGAGGGTGCCAACCGTAATTGGCCAGGAAAGGAGAGGTTTTGGAGGATTCCGAGAACTGGTTGTTCGCAGCGAATTCGCAGGTGGCCAGCAGCGAAACCAGTTATCCTGCTGGTAGTTGACAAAGGCCTGCAGATATTGCTCCATAATGGTGTTCATCCTCTCTGATTGGCCGTCCGTCTGGGGTGATATGCCATTGACAGCGCACTTTGATCCCCAGAAGTTCGCAGAAGGCTTGCCAGAATTCTGAGGTAAACTGGGGCCACGGTCAGATACGATCGATTCAGGGAGGCCATGGTATCGGAATACATTATTGAGGTAGAGATTAGCTAACTCTGGGGCAGAGCAGGTATCACGGAAAGGTATAACGTGCCTCATTTTTGTCAACCGATCTACCACCATCAAGATGGCGTTGAATCCCGAGTCCTCTGGCAATCCCGTCACGAAATCCATAGTCAGATGCAGCACGGCCGATCCGGGATATCTAGGGGCTTCAGAGTGCCATATGGGCGTGGCGGACAGGCTTAGCATGCTTGCAAACATGGCAGTTCCGTATGTACCGCTCCACTTCCTTCCACTGGTCTGTCCATGTATATTCCCTGGCCAGCAGTTCCAACGTTTTAGCCATTCCCGAGTGGCCTGCCGCTGGGGTATCATGGTGTTCCTTGATCAATCACAGGCGCAGCTCTCCTTCCGGCACCTAGAGCTGCTCAAGGTGGTAAAGGAGGCCTTCCTGGACGGTACATTCAGCCAGGGAGATTTTGGGGTGGCGGCGCTGGCCGGAATCCATTGCGGCGATAATTTCCTTGGGCAGAGGGTCATCTTGTATGCCTGTCTCACCAGTTGTTGGAGGTCGGCTCTCACCTCAGCTTCCGCATCAGCCTCAGCTTCCGCGTCAGCCTCAGCCTCAGCTTCAGCAAGGGCATTAGCTGCCAGATCGAGGTTTTCGGGCTTCAATACCACCTGATTTTGGTATTTTAGCCTTTCATCCCCCCCCTTAGGGAGATCTCCTGATCTCCGGGTTAATGCATCAGGCTTGCCACCAGCTTTTCCAGGACGGTACTTGATCTTAAAGTTGAACCGAGAGAGGAATTCTGACCACTTGGCCTGCCATCGGTTGAGCAGCTTGGTGGTGGTAAAGTACTCAAGGTTTTTATGGTCGGAAAGTACTTCGATAATCCCCTTGGCTGACTTCAGGTGTGGCCTCCATTCCTCGAATACTCGCACGATAGCCATCAGCTCCTTGTCGTAGATCTCGTAGTTGCACTCAGCTGGGGAATGCTTCTTTGAGAAATAGGCCACTGGGTGGAGGATGCCTTTATCGTTGTTCTGAGAGAGGATTCCCGCGGAGACATAGTCGGAAGCATCGGTTTCAACGACACACTCCTGGTTAGGATTGAAATGTGCCAGGATTGGCACTGAGCAGAAGGCTTCCTTGAGGTTCTGGAAGGCAGATTGGGCTTCTGGATTCCAGTCGAAACGCCGGTCTTTTTTGGTCAGGGCGGTGAGGGGGGCTACGATCTTCGAATACCCTAGAATGAACCGCCGGTAAAAGTTAGCGAACCCTAGGAAGGCTTGGACATCCTTGAGATTTGCTGGGGTTTGCCATTCCTGGACAGCAGTAACCTTGGTGGGGTCTATCCTGATACCTTCTGTAGTGATGATTAACCCCAGATACTTAACCTCCTACACATGAAACTCACATTTCTCCGGTTTCAGGTATAATCTAGCCTTCTCCAGCTTCTCTAACACCTGCCTCACATGGATTTTGTGTTCCGCTAGGGAGTCCGAGTATATGAGGATATCGTCCAAGTAAGCTGTACAGAACACATCGAGGAAGTCCCGCAAGGTGTCATTGATGAAGTACTGGAAGGAGGCAGGGGCATTGGTTAGGCTAAAGGGCATCACATTATACTCAAAATGGCCATATCATGTTCGGAAGGCAGTTTTCCACTCCTCCCCCTCGGCGATCCATACCAGGTTGTAAGCCCCTCTTAAATCCAGTTTGGTGAACTATTTGGCCTTGGAGAGCCTAGCTAATGTCTCCTAGATTAGGGGTAGGGGGTACCTGTTTTTAACCATTATCTCGTTTAGGCCCTGGTAATCGACACACAACCGGAGAGAGCCATCCGATTTCTTCACGAAAAGTACTGGGGCACCCGCTGGTGAAGAGCTATGGTGAATGAAGCTCTTGTTGAGGTTTTCCTCCAAGTATTTCTTCAGGGCCTCCAGCTCCACCCGGGACATTCCGTAGAGGGGCCCATAGGGGGGGGTCTTACCCTCTACCAGCGGAATTGTGTGGTCATATGGTTGGTGGGGCGCCAGCTTCTCCGCGGCTTTTTCTGAGAACAGATCAATAAACTCGTGGTATTCATCTGGGACCATAGCCTTCCACTCCTCCTTAGGTCGCATCTTGTTGATTTCCAGGTTAACCTCATGTATGGAAAGGGCATGCGCCTTCAGCTTGTGTCTCCTTGTGAGATAAGCGAAAGCCCCTGCCCCAATAAAGCTAATATTCAGGGGCTTTGGGGGAGGTTGAACAGGGGGAGTAGGGGGAACGAGGGGAACAGGAGGAATGGGAGGAACGGGGGGAACGGGGGGAACGGGGGAACAGGGGGAGCAGGGCAGTGAGCAGCATTGATATGCGCGGGCTGGTGTACCACCTGGGTTGGGTGGATTATCAGGGGTGGTAATGCACATAGCCCCGTGACAGTGATTTTTGGACCTCCACAGTTTGTTCTGTAATAATGGCTATTGAATTGCAAGGTGTAAGAGCCGAAGCTGACTGACACATCGTGCATTCTGAGCCAGGGGATCCCAAGGACAATTGGATATTTTAGTTTGGTCACGAACATTGGAAGGTCCTCCGAATGGTCTCCAATGGCACTGGGCAGACACGCGAGATGGGTAATAGCTCCAGAAGAGATAGGGCGGCCATCAATGACATTAAGAAGGTGGGGGTCTTTAGCCTGGAGGTTGGTATGGAGTTTTTACTGACGAAGGTCTGATCAATGAAAGCTATCCCCGAAGCACCACAATCTATGAGAGCTGATGTTACTACTGTTTTACCATTGAATTTAACAGTTATTGGTACTACAAAATGCTCGCCAAACAAGCAAGATTCATCAACAGACATAGATGCGGGCAAAGAAAACGCAGACAAAGATAAATGACCCTAGGCAGGTCCCTTGCTAGTGTCAGTAACTAGGCAAGGGACTCCTCTTTTCCCGACTCTTCAACTTCCTCGATCCGTGACTCGGAGATGGCATGAGCGGCCAGGGGGCGGTTTTTTCGGAGGGGACATGCCGCAATAAAGTGGTCCCCTTTTCCACACGCAATGCACAACCCATTAGTGCGGCGGCGGTCCCTTTCCTCCTGGGTAAGTCGAGGCCTTCCCGATGATAGGTCCATAGAGGTGGCTCTTCCGACCACAAACGAAGGGTGGGCCGGCTTATTGGCAGGGGCAGGGGCCCCTATTTTGGTGGCATAGTGTTGCTGAGGCTGAGGCTGAGGCTGTGGAAGATGGGGTGCTGGCCTGTACGTGGGGCGGTTGCGGAGCCGGGACATCCGCTGTTCTACCCGGGAAGCCTGGTCAATGAATTCGTCGAGGGTTTTGGCTTCCGGGAGGCTGACCATGGCCTGCTAGATTTCGTCATTTAGCCCTTCCTGGAATTGCTCCAGTTTGGACTGGTCATTCCATCGGACCTCCGCTGCCAGTCTCGAGAATTCTGCCACATAAGTAAACAGATCGGTGTTTTTCTGCCTGAGGGCTCGGAGGGCCCTACTGGCAGTGCCAACGGCATCGGGGTCCCCGAACGCCCTATCCAGGATTGTAAAAAGGGCCGAGATATAGTCAAGCTTGATCCCGGTTTCGAGGACATACGGCTGGATCTGGTCGCAAGCTTTCCCCTCCAGCAAGGCGAAAACATATGCCAGTCAATATTGTTCTGACGGGAATCTGGCAGAATCCCCGTTCAGCTTGAGATTGACAGCATTTTTCCAGGCTCATAGGCGAACTCGGTCCCCATTGAACTTAGGGGGTGTTGGAATGCTTTCGGTCTTGTTGCTACTGGCTGCTGTTGGTATTGCAAGGTTCCCTAGAGCGCGGCTGAGGTTTTGGACCATAGTCTGTTCATTGGCCAAGGCAAGGTTCAGATGGTCGAGATCGGTCTGGAGGACCGTGATCTCCTCATCGGCGGATCTCAATTTTTGTTCAGCTACGGCCAGGCTGTTTTTAGCCACGGCCAGGCTGTTGCCGATTTCGGCCCCGATGGCATCCTTAGCCTCAAAGATGTCGATGATTTCTCGATGGTAGGCATTCAACTCGTTCAAGCCTGAGGGTATGGGGGAGCTCCTCCAGGTTAGAAACCTGAGAGCGGGTGGTAGGAGAGCTGCTCCAGACATGACTGCATACCAGTTGGTCCAAAGGATCCAACGTAGTGTAACGACGGCTCTGGAGGCAAGGCGACCAAGAGGTATGCCAGGGAAAGGGCAAGGCTAGGATAACACACACGTAGGAACGCTACGTGTATGACCAGGTGGAGGCTGAGACGGGAGGCAAGGGCAAGAGGCAAGAGAAGCAGAGGGCAAGGGACATGAGATACGCAGAAGCAGTTGCCGCATGTGTCAAGGGAGGCAGCTGGGCTGCAGAGACAAGGCGAGGCAAGGTAAGGAGGTGCACAAGGGAGATGTACCAACGTGGAGAGAAGCAAGGCCCTGTATTGGATATACAAGATATTGGATGGGGATCCAACGAGAGGGCAGAGGGACGAAGATATATATACATGATTCCAGGCCAAGGCCGTAGAAGGAATAAGCTTCCCGAGATTCCTATCTCGGAAGCTAAGATAATAATCACCTATCGACGACACCCGAACAAGCCTGTTCGAATGTCAAATCAAGACTACAATTAACAATAACGATTCCGTCTGACTCTCAAACCCAGCTAGGAAAGGACGGTTGTAACACTGGTAGACTTGATGAACTTGCTGGTAGTATTGGTAGTATCAAAGGCTGGGTAGCTTGCTCTGCTGGACTTGCTAGTATAATTGAAGGCTGGACAAGTATTAGTTGAATATTCTCTTGAATAGGAATTGGATTTTTCACAGTGGTAATTCACCTGAACATGATGATCATTACTTTATAAATACCATAAGATAGAGTAAAACCCATTATCTATACCTTAGTCACTCTACTTTCAAGTTTCCTGTTGAGATATATTTTGATGTAAACTAGCTGTTGGAAGGGATGAAATCTTGATCTCTTATTCCTAATATCAGTTGAGGGAATTAAGACTTCAAGTAGTACTTTTCCATCCAGAGCTAGCGCTGGCAATCAATTTTTTATAATGGCATTATAATCTATGGCTAAAGACTATAGACTTTGAGGCAATTGACTAAGGTTTGCCCTTACCATAGTCATGATAGTTCAGTTAGCTCACTTGGCCACTGCATTGGTTTCACTATGGTAAGGTACTGTTGGTTTGAGGTAGATTCTATAAGTCTTGAGACATTGAAGAAACTCTTTTGAGTTGAATTCTTCTCCCCAATCTGTTCTCAAGGCACTAATTCGTTGTTTAGCTAGTACTTCGAAGGCTAGTATCATTTCTTATAGTATATTTACTGCATCTGCCTTTCTTTTGATTGCTCTTGTTATAATAAACTGAGAGAAATCATCCACTATAATAAGCATATATTAGTTTTGTTAGGTATCTATTATAGGTAAAGGTCTGTATAGATCTGTATGTAGTAGTTCTCCAACTTGTATAGTCCTTAGTCTATATGAGTGAGATATAGGTTTAGTCATTTTTTCTTTTATACATTATTTATATTATATCATAGAGTTGTACAGAGTATGAGGCACTTCAGGTATATGGAGAAAAGCTCTAAAGGGGAGATGACAATACCTTTCATACCATTTTATCTCAGTTAAGTAAGCCTCTGCCTGCTTGAGTCTATACAAGTTTCCTTTTTGTTCGACCTAAATTGAGATTCCTTTCTTCTTAAGTTTACCTCCTTTTCTATATAAGTAAAGTAACCAACTGTCCTTATCAAGTACTGAAAAACTAATGACCTTTTTTGGAAATTCAGTAATATAGAGAACAGACTAAAGGACCATATTGTGAGTTTTAACTATTCCTTTGTATGTTAAATAAATGACTCCTGCTCCAGTATTGACTGGTCATCGGCATGATTTGATATCGATAAGGTCATTGATATTGTTGGTGATATGAATAAAGGAGCATAAGTCGACCCACCACCCTTCCTTATCCTTATCTGTGCTCTCATTTGTATTAACTACAAAGTTCAGTACTGACCACTCATCCTCCATAGTTGCTACATCGGTCATAACATATGTGTGTACTTGATTTTGGTCACACTTCTTAGTCCTACATTCCGATTCATTGTGAGATGTCCCTGGCCAGCCCTTTGACTTGCAATATGGGCAATTTTTAACAATTGTAGCAAATGCCAAAGGTGGGTCTGGCTTCTCCCGTTGCTGTTGGGAGTTCTTTAATCGTTCAGAAAGTTCCTTGAGTCAGAGGACTACAGTGCCATATCATGGATCTTTGCTTGCTGACGTGATGTTGTCAATAATATTCTGGTAGTGCTGTAATTTTGGTAGTGTAGCTAAGAGCATAGTTGCCTTCCATGCATCTGTATTGATAAAATTCTTGATTCCCGCAGCTAGCGAGTTTGTCCTGGCTACTACATTGGCCGTATTGAGACGGAGCATATTCCACTTGCCTTCGAACGTAGTAATATGGTCAGTGATAGTGGCCTTTCTATCATCAAATCATAGAGCTGTTATGTTGAGCAAGAGAGCAGACAGGTGCATGTGGGTTCATCCTTCATAGTGTGTCAGGACATGAAGCGATGTTGGGCGGCAAGAGCAGTTAGGACAGGTGATCAGCAAGTCAAGAAGTTCATCGAAGAGGACACATCATGGCGCCAGAGCAACAACTTACACCTCAAGAGAACCCCAATTTCGGAGGCGTTTTACCTAAACGGCGGAGACCCTGATGAGCTCTCGTGGGGCGACAGAGAGGACACTACACCCTTCCCCATTATCCACCGAGCAATCATAGATCCGAAGTCTGAGTCCTCCAAACAGCTAGGCACTTGGGCAGCGGGAATAGGGTCAATACTAGAGGAAGGATGGAGGGTGTGTTACACAGACGGCACCGGAAGGAAAGGGATAGTAGCGAGTGGAGTCCATAGCGAAGACCGTAAAGGAGGCACAATAGAGGATTATGGCGGCTACCTGGGGGACCAAGCAACAGTAGCAGATGGTGAACTCTTTGCGATGCAATTAGCCCTACAGCAGGAGAACGCAGATATGCTAGCAATTTTATCCGACTCCCAGGCAGCAATACAGGCAGTTCACAATATGAGTTCGGGGTCCCCACCCAGATCCGGCATCGAAAAAGATATCAAATCCCTCATCATGTCTAATCAGCACAGGGACCTCCAGATATCATGGGTCAGAGGCCACCTAGGCATCCCAGGCAACGAGAAGGCAGACCGATCAGCAAGTCTACAGTCACACCTAGGCGAATTCGTAGGCAAAAAACGTACGATAACAGAAGGAGGACTACGTGCAACCTCCAAAGCCATGCGGAAAGAATCAAGGACCAGAACAGGCTTTGGGTTGAGGAGAGTGGAGTGGAATCGGCAGGCTCTGTCAGCTTACACGTGGCTACGCACCAATAGAGGCCCACAACGGAGCTGGTTACACCATATCGGCAAATCGGAATCAGCAGAGTGCACATGCGGCCACCCCACCGAAACTGGAGAGCACATAGTCTTCAGTTGCCCTCGCTTCAACCGAATTCGCGGGGGCCTGCTAGGGGACAGGGGGAGTTGGGAAGAGCTGGACGAGCCAGTTTGGAGAGAGGAGGGCGAGGAGAGATACGAAGCTACCGAGGCCTTTTTCGGGCTACTATACGGAGAGCTAGTTTAAAAAAAAAAAAAAGGGGGGGAAAAGAGAGAGAGTGTCGCCGGATTTCACGAGTTCCATTTGTTTTAAGTCCACAAAGATATCATGAGTTCCATTTGTTTTAGTCTTCTACTTCTCTTCTCTTGTTTAGTCCTTCTAGTTCTTCGGTTCTTTTGGAGTCGAGGCTCAGTCAGGCTCCCGAGTCATCGGCTAGTCCGTTAATGACAGCAAGGGGCCTCGCTCCTATACATGTATTTATTTCTCTTGCGCAGGGGTTGGCAGATTAACTTGCCTCCCCCTTGAATCCACCGGGCTTCCAGGTGGCTCCTCATAGCTCCTCGTTGGGGCTGCTTAGGAGTACTCAGTATTTAAAAAAAAAAAAAAAATTCATAGTGTGTCTTCAGAATTCCCCATGCTTCGGCTGGGGTAGCACATGCTTCGATAAGGAACTGAGGATCGTCCTCACAGTTTGCAATGATGGTGATGAGGGCTTTAGCAGCTTTGATGTCCCATGCATCTGCTGCAGCAGTTGGTCGCATGGTCTGATCACCAGTAACCAGCGGTAACATTCCTGCTACCAGTAGTACTCGAGTCATACTGGCTACCCATGTGTGGTAGTTGTCCTTGTCTTTGAGCGCTCGAGCCACCTTAGGTGCTTTAAACATAGAGTCCGCCATGAGTTGAGGCATTTGTGTGGCGGGGTCGGTGTTGCTCATATATAAGTCAACGAGGTGTTGCTACCATGAAAGAATTCGTTCTTTCGTATGAGAGAGAGAGAGAGATCTATATTTCGTATATCTCTCTAAAACGAGATGAGTCACCCTCTTTATATACAAAATAGAAGTAAGGAAATCCTCTGTCCTCTGAGCACCCGATTCCCTATCGGCCCGTCCTCATCACCCGACTCCCTATCAGCCCGTTGTCCCTATCAGCCCGTTGTCCCTATCAGCCCATTGTCTAGCCTAGCGTTATCATATTATCCCGGTTTCAACATTCTCACATCTCCGGCATGAGTATTCATGCTCGGGCCAGCATCTGTACAATATAGCCCGGATGCTTGCTTCTAGATTCTCAGAGCGAGCTGAACGAGCTCTATAACTACCAAACAAACGAGCCTATATTGCTGCGAGCGAGCTTATATTGCCTCGAGCTTATATTGCCCCGAGAATGCAACTATCCACTGTATTATAGTCTCGGAGCAGCGATTTGCTCCCGGAGCAAGATTTTCTTTGGCTATTCTGATTAACCTGTGAACTAGGGAGCTAGCAAGCTATTCTGGAGTTCAGGTGTACATTTATGATAGTTGGTGGGGCAAGAGGGGAGGTCATAAGCGCCCATACATAGGATATCAACTATACAGTGTTACAGTCTTGAAGCAGCAATTTGATCAGCAATTGGGCACAAGTAGATATATTTCTAGAGGAATAGGGCAGTATGGAGAGGAATAGGGCAGTATGGGCTCGCTCTGGGCAGTATGGGCTTGCTCGGAGCAGTATAAGCTTACTTGCAGCAGTATAGGCTTGTATTCAGTATAGGCTTGTATTACATATTCTGCTCCGAAGCCACTAGCCTATTACATAGCGTATTGGCATGTGCTCCGAACTCGGAGCTGGATTTATAGTCAATTTCGGAGGTGTTTACTACCAGACTCTTAGCTGGCGCAGCAGAAATAATTATTTCGCGACAGATACCTGGAGTCTTGGCACGAGAACACATACCTCGGAGCCTGAGAAATGTTTTCCAAATTCACTCAATTTCTCGCATGATTGGGAACTTGTCACTTTTTACGGATCTGGTGCTTCTCTAATATGGTGAGAGCTCGATGCTTTGTCTTCCTGCACTCAACATGTTGGCTGATGAATCTTGAGCTTAATGTTTAAACACACGGAAGTTGAACAATTTTCCTTCTTTAGGAACTTTTTTTTTTTGTCTTGTGCTACGTACCCTTGTATTATTTTATACCGGAACCTGCTCGTGGCTATCCCGGACAGAAAAGGCCGGGTTTTGGTCGTCGGTATATATGTATCCCATGGCCAGTCCACAGGGGTCGATTTTTAGACAGCCCCCGACAATACCAAGAGCTCAGTGCATGGCGACAACATGGGGCACTGATCAGGTTTAAGGTATACCATTTGAAGTAAAGAGCAGGAGTCTGGCTCAACGTCGGTCAAAAGGTCTATGTGGCCTCTCGTGCCATATGTAGCCCCAAGCCCTTCGAGAGTTGCTTTAAGCTGTGTAAGAAATCAAGTACAAGCGACATCTCAGAGCCTACAATATCGCAATAGACGCACAGCTTAATACGGACGACGCACAACTCACTTATACTACATTCGAATATCCTAATCTATTCTCTTTGTTTTGGGATTATGGAATTCTTGCTAGTATTTGCTTTTCTACAAATATGTATGCTGCGCAATATTATGCAAAGCTTCCTATTGGTATCGGTACCAGTAGTACTGACGACTTTGAGCCTCGCTCCTGGAATCCTTTACTGTCTGGTGAATTGCAAGTTTGGCTTGGGATTTTAATTTTAATTGGGACTTTGAAGTTACCTAGAACCTCTGACTTTTGGGATCCTCAAGTTCTAAAAGTATTAGGGGGTAGTGGAAAGGATAGCCGGAAGGAAAAGATGTCAATGAAGCGCTTTCAGCAGGTTCAGAGGTTTTTCCATATTTCATAGATTGAGCAGTGTCCGTCCGGCTGCGGCTATATGTCGCGTAATCTGCATGCCAAGTTTATATTGCCGGGGGCTGTCTAAAAATCGACCCCTGTGGACTGACCATGGGATAGCAAGGTTTGACTGTAGCATATGTACCGCATCCACTGGTGTATAACGGTCCTTATCAGTTTAAAGACAAGGGTCGAGCTTATACAGTAAAGGTAATACAGTATCCAAGCACAATGGTAACACGCTCACTGAGGTACAGGCAAACCTGGCTATAGTGAAACTCGATGTACTGAAAAACTGGCTGTACTGAAGGGATTTGTTAGACCATTCTTGCATGCAGCTAAAGTACCCTGGCTATAGTGAAATTAATTGGTATAACGATAGTGAAGAGAATTCCATAGCTAATAAATTAAAACATAGCAAAACTTTATTGGCTATAGTAAAACTAGTAGTGTGCTAACAAAATAAATGGAAGCAAAAGGGCTCTTGACGACACTACATTAGACAGAAATACAGGAATACGGAACTACATATATAGACAAAAATAGGGAACTAGAGGGAAAATAGAGTGAACATACGAGATGTAATGGTTGCAGCCAACTGTCGAGTGTAAATTGAGCAATATTATCGAGCAGAAGTAAAAGGAACCCGAATTGACCAATATTATCGAGCAGAAGCAGAAAGAACACAAATTGACTACATTCTATCTTTTTTCTCCACAAATCTCCTTACCTACCCCTCGTAGGCACGTGACATCTTCTTATAACGAAACCTGCCTAAACGGAGGAAAGGGGTCGGAATCTTGGCATTTGTTATAGCCAAGTTTACCTGTATAACGGTCTCCAGTTTATTGAGTACAAAAACCATCCATCCTAACCTCTGTAAAAGACCCGAAACACCAGGAGTTGGAACCTTGGTTCATGCACAAGGTCTGAAATTGTCACACTGTGGCACTTGGCAACCACTCTCATTGGCCCAAATCAATGGTGGCGTAATTTCAGCTCAATCAGACCCTCGGAGAGAGAGCTGGTGCCACCACTAGCGTTTCCTTAGGCCACTTTTTAGTCGCCGTTGAAAGTGGTCAACAGCTCGGCCCGGGGCCGCTTCCACCAATTGCGCCAGACCTGTGGTGTGGTGTCCAGTAGTCTGGTTGTTTAAAGACATAGGTAGCATTAGTGCACTTTCAAAATGAATATTAAAAAAACTCCCACACAACTCAGAAGATTGGTCAACACTGTGGGGCCGCAAAGTAACGACCATCAAATCCACACCACACCGTAGACAATATATGTACCAGGCAAGGGTAAGAGAAAGGACAATCCTGGAAATGGATCAGTAGTACATATAAACCACCAAAGACCCCGCTGTTTCACCGAACACTCATGCAATATAGATATTGATAACAAGGTAACTGAGGTTGACGACGATGTAGTCACCCTGATTTGGCAACGATCACTACTCGGGCAAAGATCATAGTCGTATTAAAGGTTATAGAAAAAAAGGAGTCTCGATCCCTGGAGCGGTCGCTAAGAAAGACACTTATGTCAAAAGGCAAAACGAGTTATCCCAGTTCACTATACTCCGAGCGCCATCACACTACTTCTTAGGTCGCCCTCGTTGTAGAGTTGTGGTTTGGTGGAGATATAGTGAACTGGAGCATTAAGGAATGGATACCCGACAACCCTGCTCCCGGTCCGCCGACAGTGATATTAAGGCAATTAACTTCTTGCCTCCACTGGGAATCGAACTCGGGCCCTCAATAAATAAACATAAACCGTAAAGTAAAGAACTTACCACTGCGCTATGCCTACTGTCAGTTTCAAACACTATAGTGCTATATTCTGCTAAAACTCGTTACTTTTTCCACTTGCCAATTCAATTGTAGAGACAGGCGCATAGAGATAGGAAACATACAGCGCATAGAGACAGGAAACATACAGCGACAGGAAACATACAGTAGCATGGATATTTGCTCGCTCTATATGCCAGCCTAGATATTTGCTCGCCCTATATGCCAGCTTGGATATTTGCTCGTTCTACATGCCAGCCTGGATATTCGTTCGCTCTATATATCGGCCTGGATATTCACTCGCTCTACATGTCAGCCTGAATATTCGCTTGCTCTATATGTTAGCCTGGATATTCGCTCGCTCAATATGCCTGCCTGGATATTCGCTCGCCCCATATATCAGCCTGGATATTTGCTCGCCCCATATATCAGCCTGGATATTTGCTCGCCCCAGATATCAGCCTGGATATTTGCTGGCCCTAGATATTAGCCTGGATAACCCCCTCCGGTGAGCCTGCACATTCCCCCTATATCAGCCTGGATATTTGCTCGCTCTATATGCCAGCCTGGATATTTGCTCGCTCTATATGCCAGCCTAGATATTCGCTCGCCCTGGATATCAGCCTGGATATTAGCTCGCCCTGGATATCAGCCTGCATATTCGCTCGCCCTAGATATTAGCCTGGATATTCGCTCGGTCCATATGCCAGCCTGAATATTCGCTCGCTCTATATGTTAGCCTGGATATTCGCTCGCTCTACATGTTAGCCTGGATATTCGCTCGCTCTATATGTTAGCCTCGATATTCGCTCGCTCTACATGTCAGCCTGGATATTCGCTCGCCCTGGATATCAGCCTATATATTTGCTCGACCTAGATATCAGCCTGGATATTTGCTCGCTCTATATGTCAGCCTGGATATTTGCTCGCTCTATATGTCAGCCTGAATATTCGCTCGCCTAATATGTCAGCCTGGATATTCGCTCGCCCTATATGTCAGCCTGGATATTCGCTTGCCCTATATGTCAGCTTGGATATTTGCTCGCTCTAGATATCAGCCTGGATAACCGCCTCCGGTGAGCCTGGATATTCCCCCTATATCTCGCTGGATATTCGCTCGCCATGGATATCAGCCTGGATATTCGCTCGCTCCATATGCCAACCTGAATATTCGCTCGCGCTGGATATCAGCCTGGATATTCGCTTGCCCTATATGTCAGCCGGGATATTCGATTGCCGGTACAATGCGGGTGGATGTGGCTAATTAGCAAGAAGAATGGGTGTGCAAAGCCCGTAGATGTGGGTAATAAGGCAGAATAAGGGAGCATGTGTGGAGCGCTAGTATGTGTGTAATTGGGGTGATATGCGGGTGATTGGGGTGAACAATGGGGTGATGGGGATGAACAATGGTTTGGGCAAAGTGGTAATTGGGGTAAACAATGGGGTGATTGGGATGAACAATGGTTTGGGCAAAGCGGTAATTGGGGTGAACAATGGGGTGACAGGAATTTACAACTGCGCTTGGATGCGGGTGATTGGTGTAACACATGGAGGATTGGTGTGGGCCGAATACGCAAATCACCCCAAATCAATTTGTATGCGAGGACGCAGGGGTGGGAGGGTGATGCGCTATGACACGGCAAATCCCCGCCGTTTACTCTATAGACATGGACATAGTTAAATCAATGCCATATATTTATCGAATGGGCTACTTGGAAAACTTGCGGTCAACTTCACAATCCGTCTCCCAGACCTGCACCGATCACAGGTCCTCCACCTATCACCGGTTTGCGTGAATGTCCATTCTGATGGATCGAACGGTTTTCTACACCTTGAGCACGAAACAGGGTTTATTTGATGCGCCATAACGGGGTCTCGTAGTTGGTATGCGGTGCGAGTTGTGGCAGTTGGTATGCGGTGCGGGTTGTGGCAGTTGGTATGCGGTGCGCAGGCGGGTCTACAACGGTCTGCTGACACATACACCTGTGTCATGTCACGTGGCTGTCATCACGTGGCTGCCCGCTAAAAGCGCCAAGTGTGCTAGCGTGCAAGAAGTACAGTATATTATAAGAAAATAAATAACAACTTCGTACCAATTGAAATTGGCAACTTCGTTGCCAATTATTTTGCACTGCGCGGGTTCAAGTGACAGCAATTTCCGCCGCTGAAAGGACCTTGTACACTCCTCATGGTCCCCTTACTGGGACTGACTAGGAGTAATGAGATTTTTTTTGAAAAAAGAAAAAATTAAGCACTCACAGCCACCCCTCCCGCAACGGATAAAAAAGCTACCACCACATGGCACCAATGAACCAGAAGGGTCGGAAAGCCGGCATTATTGCTGGTCATCTGCATGTGGAAGAAATCCTCCCGCACCCAGAATACAACTGGACAAGCTGACGATTCCCGCCGGGTTGATCACATAATTTGATTATTTCGTATAAATTATTATTCTATTGAAGTGACGTCCCTTAGTTTGAATATGACTAATGGATAAGTACTATGTTTCTCTAGTTTTTTATTAGCCCTTGATGATTTTGTAGAATTTTTACTTGCGCTTGATGGAGGTCTGATACCAGTGGGACTCCTACTTCAGTCCTGCCTACTCTCGAGAGGTTTTATCGGCTGGTCTTCACTTAGGCATTTGAGCTTTTCCACATGTGAGACCTTTCGAGATTTTTTGGCGCACCAGACCTGGCAGATTAACCTCCCTTGACGATGCGCATCATGGACCCCTGTGCTGGGACAGAATATGCATAATGAGTATTAAAAATAATAAAAAATAAAATATGCTTACCACTCAAGATGCTTACGACATATGAATCTTAGGCACCAGGCGTCTCGAGACTTTGTATATTGACCACCCAACACAATCATATTCATATTCTAACTCGCTATCCTATCACAGATAGTTGCATGTCGCAGCCAGTGAAAGACTTTCACAGAGGTCTCGAGGCATCTTGTCTCGTACCCAGGCCTACCGTACTCCGTACATGATAATGTTATAATAAAGGACTGCCAGGCCTTTTGCTAGATGTTCAACCTCATTTCGTACTTTACTCCCACTTGGAATTCAATTGCATGCTGCATTCCCTGCTACATCTTCTATATATCAAAACTTTACTTACTTGGGTAATTATATACTCCAGTGTTCTCCTGCGGGGGTTCCTGGAGCAGATCCATTTATATTGTCATGGACAAATGGCGCATATAACTTAGGTCAACTTGAACTTGTCTAGTTGGGTATGTTTTCGTTGATTCTACTGTATTATACACCTAATGCAGTAATTAAATCGATTTCCTGCGAGTGGCATATGTAGTAGGTGTGCTGCCCGCGAGAGGCCCAGAACATAAGTTTGATGACTATTGCTATTAAAATCTAAATGCTTGGTCTTCTTCTACTGTAACAATGGTTCAAAATTAATACTATGCGAAAGCTGGAGGAAATTGTGGTTAGGAGAGAAAGGGGTATGCTGGTGTTCATTAAACGTATTCTGGGATTGGCTTGGAATTACCCAATTGGTACTGTATGAGAAGCAATGAATCCTACCACAGCAGAACATATTGCAAAAACCCAATATGTCCCCATGGCTTCCGTACCGCCGCTAGTCTTCCTCACAGCTCCGGAAACTCACCTTCCACAAATTTGTGAATGTACACTTCCGACACCATAAGGTTTGTTCTGCATTTCTCCGAGGAAACCATCTTTGATCCCATACGCCTGATCAACCAGTTTTGCCACTTTGAAACAGTTCCTCTCTAACTTCCCCATGAATGCCTTTAGCTTATAATACTTCCCAAAAAACGATACGGGTAATGAATCCCCAGATTCTTCCGCCTGCATGCATCTGGATATTATGGAATCGGTGCCCATCCATGCGCAAGCAAGGTTTAGTTTTAGTATCATGCATCGAGTGCATAGGATGGTAGCTAGTTTGGACAAGTTGTTGAGACTTATTTGGGGTTTGAGGCTAGATGACATTAAGGTGGAGGCATGGATTTTCTCCAACACTGTATAGCGAAATTCCTCAATGGTTTGTGCTTCCTGGGTGAATTGTGTGAGCTGGTCGATGAGTTGTTGCTTTGTCATATCTGGAATTAGCTGAAGGTATTATTCCTGATTTGGTGTGTGTTTCAGACCTAAGGTTCAGCAATCTTTGAATAATTAAACTTCCCACGGAGGCTAATATTCGTCTGGGAAAGCTGGCCATCCTAACAGCAGCACCCTATGGCCATCTCTTGCATGACCTGATCAATTTTAAGCACCAGAACCAACATTCTGCTCTCAACCTTGTAGTTTGAGGAGAGTAGAGAGTAATGAATTACGACCATGTGAATATCTTATTTTGATAGCCTAAACCCCAGCTCAAGGCGATCAAGACAGCAAGTACAGTATCAGGTACTGTAGTTGGGTTGAAAAACGCAAAAATCAATCATACATTCCAGAGATTTTTATACCTCACTTTACTTCTCATTATCATCTGGTTCATCTCTCGGGGCCTCCCATGCCTCCACCTTATAAGGATTAAGAAACAACTCGCCCCAATCCTGCATCCTACTTGCTTTCCAATGAAAACCATTCTCGACCTGAAATATCATTTCAAAAGTGAGCTGCAAATTCCCTACCCTCATCTGACATTCCAACAGCGCCTGTTTCAGCCTCTTAACTTCCGCCTGGACCCTATCACAGTATTCCTTATCGCTGTGTTTAATGAACAACATCGGGTGCTGTCTTAAGTCCAGTGTCAATGATACAAGGCTAAGCTGTATGTCCCCGACTTTATTCCTCAACTTGTCTAGTCGCTGGCGGGTTTTGATCGCGAGAAGCTGATGCTCGGGTTCAGCGAGCGCCTGGGGGTTGTAGGCACGGGAGTTGGCATCGACGAGGTCGCCAGCGCATCTCCACTCCTTGATCTGGATATCACGGTACAATATGGCGAGGTGGTTAATTTCTGTCATTGGCTTGCGGAGTTCGGGGATGGTCATCGGGATACTTTTGTAGCAACTCCGTAGAAGAATTCCGAATAGACTAAGTAGTGTTATGCGGGATTGGGGTATTGTAACTTGCTCTTCCTTAACATGTTGGTCGTGAAGCATGGAAATCCGGCTCCATTATATAGGGGGTTGGGTGCATTCATTTGCCTAAAATTAAATATTCAATGCACATGGCCTACTGCAGCAGAGCCTCTAAGCCTCATTTTGCTCACCGGTCAGCCGCAGACGGACAATCGACACGGTGGTTTGTTATTTACAGTGTACCCCAGACTTCAATTATATGAGCCAAAGTTGATACCTTAGGTTAACCAATCGCAGGCTTGCTTCTTGTTTTGGTTATTTTAGTGTTTGGTACCCTTGTTTTTTCCGGAGCCGCCGCGACTGTGGCTGTGGTGGTACCTACATTGTATTTGCAGGTAGGGGCTATGGCCATTTCCTTTTTATTTTAATTTTTTTAAAAGAAAAAATATCTATACATCAATTTTTTTTTTCATTTTTTTTTGGGGGGAAAAAAGTACATACTCATTTGCGGTCCGTCCGGCAAGTTAATTTGCCCACCCAGTAAATATGATCGGGATCCCATGCTGTCATTAACAGGCTTGCGCCCGATGACCAAAAGAGGCCTGACTGAACCTTGACCCAAAGAGAAAAAGGAAAATTATAGGTGGAAACCATAGACATGCACCAAAAAAATCTCGCGGGTGCAAAAACCAAAAAAAAAACTGAAGTGCCGGTAGGAAATCAAACAATCCTCCCCCGAAAAGCCGCTCAAGTGGGAAAAAACAACACATATGTAGAGTAAACTACTCGAGTGGATATCTATACGTCTATGAAGCCTTCCTTCATCTTAATGCACTCGGTATGCTCACAGAACAATGGGCAAATTATAAACTAAATCTAAATCCAACTATAGAAGCCCCCAACTTGGCGTGAACTGTATGGTATTGCGAACCGCTAATCGGGGTAAAAGAAACATCATAAAAGCCATCACTAAGATATCCGTTACTAGTCGCTACGTAGGCCTACTCTCTTTCTTCCTCTGTCGGGCTCGAGTCGGCTCATACCCCTACAAACGGCTTCAGCCTTTTTCTCGGAAGATCGGAGGGACAACCCCTCTGCAACAGGACACGAGTATTTGGGAGAAATACAGTCTCAGACCCAGAACACCTAGCTATCCTCTTAGGGCTCCGAGAACATAGAGACAACAGCATGCTGGCTATCTATCCTATCCGACTCAGCTGCAGCCATAACCAGCGCCATCAACATCTTCTAAAGGAGAACCAGCAGGAAGCGGGACCGAATCCGGGATCGCGGAGCTGCTCGAGGAACGACACCTAAGTCAGTATGACACCTCCATCTCCTGGGTCCGCTCCTACATTGGCATCAAAGCAAATGAGGAAGCCCACAACTTGGGAGCTTTCGCCTCCGCTCTAGGTCAGGTCTTCTTGACTCCCTCCATAGTAACAGGAGGCGGGATCAGATACACCTCAAAAGGAGCGAGGCACGCATATCCAAAGGCTTCGGCGTCCGGAGACCGGAATGGAATTGACATGCTCTCTCAGCCTCCACGTGGCTACGCACTGACAGAACGCCCCAGAAGCAGTGGCTCCATAAGAGTGGGAAATCGGAGACGACGGCGTGCCAGTGCGGACACCATACATAGGATGGTCGACACCTCGCTTTCAAATGCCCGGATTTCGGGGAGCAGAGAGCTGCCCTCGGTAGTATCAAAGAGTGGGAAGACCTTGACCATCCAAGAGGAGGACGGGGATGAATGGGACGCAGTAGATGCTTTCTTCTGCTTCCCTTACAGAAAAATGGACCGGAAGGGGTTGGGATTTGATTAGTTGGTTTAGTCTGGCCTCTCGGGTTCATCGGGCATCTAGCCAGTTAATGACAGCAATGGGGACCCTGCGACACTTGAGTTCGTTATTTCTAAGTTTACCTCTCACAATTGGTGTGCCAATCGGCTCTCGAGCTTGTTTTGTTTTGATTTGTTTTATGCACTGGCTTCTGTTTTCCGGCTCTTGGGATTTATTATTGCAGTATATAGGCGCTGGACCTGGCAGATTTACTCCCCTTGTCCTGAATCCACCCAGGTTTCTGGTTGGCTTCTCATGGTCCCCTTATTGGGACCGAATAGGAGTAATGAGTATCAAAAAAAAAAAGGACTTTGCATCTTGACTACCTAGAATTATTGTGGTAGGTATAACTTTACTTCAATTATCTTAAAGCTTAATCTAAAATAATAAACTCAGTTGTAGCTAACTCCTTGGAAATTGAATTGATATTAGAAGTACTCACATGATTGATAGAAGGAAAGTTGTAGCAAGTGAGAATATAGGTAGCTATTAATAAGCTAGAATGAGTATATGAGTATGAAACCCAGCCTTGACCAAACTTATAATAGATTATTAATTCTTATTATCTGTAGTTAAAAATTGAGCTACTAAAGACGTTTATATATTTATAGAAACTAGGATATAATATCTCTAGACTCTACCTCCTGCTCTAACTTCACAATCATCTCCTTTCAAGCCCTCCCAATGTTTCTCATCTCTTCCTTGAGACTAGGCATTGTCCTCGTTATTCGAACCAGAACAAGCCTCATCCTACTTCTCCTCACTCTTCCTCACCGGTGGACCCCCCCAGCCACGAAGTATCTCCGTAGTCTGTTCTGCCAGCCAAGCCACTCCAACTCCTTCTCAGTCCACTTTCTCTTCACCTCCTCTGCTATCGTCACAGCATTCCCTCCCCCCCATCATAATACCCCCTGACCTCTTCTTGAAGATCCAAGGCAAGTCCACTCTGGGTGTCGGTACTGGAGTCCGCAATTACATAGCATCCGGAGTTTGGTACCTTGGTCTATTGGGTAGGAACCGCCAAAGGACTGACGCTCTAATAAAATATAATTTTATATACTCATTACTCCTAGTTGATCCCAGTAAGGGTCCATGAGGAGCCACCCGGAACCCGGGTGGATTCAGGACAAGGCAGGTTAATCTGCCAGGTCCGGCACGCAGGAAGCAAAAGAACGAAGACAAGCGAGTCGAGGTCCCATGCTGTCATTAACGGGCGTGCGCCCTATGCCGGACTAAACCACGACCCAGAAGAAAGCCAAAAGTGGTAGGGATTTTTAAGCAAAAACGCTCGCAGGTGGAAAAGCTCAAAATTAAAAACGTCTAGCAGATGGGAAAAGAGAAAGCCAAACGGTGGTAGGGAATTTCTCTCCAAAATACACTCGCAGGTGGAAAAACTCAAATGCCGGAACTACTGGTAGGAAATTAAACAACCTTCGCCCAAAAAGCACTCCCGTAAAATGAAACAAGGCTCAATCCCATGCTCTTCTCGTTCCGGTTGGAGGGAATCATCTGTTCCAGTCGTATTCCATGGTGCGGAAGATTCGCTTGCCAATGCGTAGCCCGTGTGTAGTGTCAATCTCCTCTGCCATGTAGATAACGAGTGATGATGCCAGTTTACCAACCCTTCTAACTTTTTGCAGCAACCAGCAGATGCCCAGAATTCGAGCCTTCTTATTGTCCTCTTCGATCCAGCGGAGCGTTTGTACTTCATTGGGACCGCGTGATATACAGCGGCTGGTGTTCGGTTCGGGGGGGGGGGGAGGAAATAGTCGGGGGTGGAGCAGATTCCCAAACTCGTCATTCTCACTACTCAACTCGTCGTTGCTAGACACATGCTATACGTACATGTGTTAGGGACAGCGAGTATTTCCAACAGTTCCCACTCTCAGATCGTACCCGACTATCCAGCTCCGCATGCCATCTTTATATCTCCACATGGTATTGGTGCCTAAAAGGTTCGACGTCGTCCTGGAGATCTTTGATGGCTACCAGCGCCGCTAGCAATATCAGAGATGGTGGCTGTTTGTTTCCAGTGACTGGAAGCTGGGTCTAGAGTTCGAATCTCACTCGTTGTTAGTGAGGAATGTGATCCGGATTGTTATTGGGGAGCGGGAAAGCAACTTTCCGCGTATTGGCCACTCGAGCTATTGGCAGGGAGCCCGGATGTTGACTTGGCAAGAAGTCAGTACGGTGCGGGCGGGAAGAATTGCACTAAGTGGTGTGAGAATTCGAGGATGAATTCGGGAATTAAAAGGCGGGGGAAAGTGCAAGAAGGCCGCTGGATTTGATTGAGGGTAGGAGAATGAAGAGCTCGTCGGAGGACTCGGTTGCAACGTTGGAAATACCACTAGCCCTGGATCTAGCGAAACTTTAGTCTGGTTGGCGAAACTTGACCCTCTGGGAAATTTTGAATTTTTCTTTTTTTCTTGTGTAAGGGAACTCGTGAGTGCTACCAGCCAGCTAAGGCCAGCCCATCCTAGCATGGATGGATGTTAGTATTGCCGTGTCCTGATCGCGCTGCCCCCTCCTGTTTTAACGATGGCATCCTCCTTCTTGTCATCTACACGTTCTCAAGTCTCCTTCCAGCCAACAAGTTAAAGAAAGCTTCCACCGCATCCCAGTTATCCTCCTCTTCTTCCTCGATCCATATAGGGCGGTCGAGGTCTTCCCAATCTTTAATGCTGCCTAGGGCTTGTCTGTGGTCGTGAAAGAGGGGGCAGTCAAAGACTAGGTGTCGTCCGTCCTGGGAGTGATGACCGCAGGGACAGGTGCTAGATTCTGCCTTGCCGATCTTGTGGAGCCATGCTCGTTGAGGCCCTTTGTCTGTGTGACACCAAGTGTATGCGGAGAGGCCATGGCGATTCCACGTTGTCCTTTTGATACCAAACCCTGCTGATGTACGTGCCTGGCTCCTGATGGCCTTTGAGGCCTGCCTGATCCCCCCCTCTGTTACCATCGAGTCTAAGCAGGAGAGCTGGCCGAGAGCAGAAGCGAAGGCTGCCAGTTGGTCTGCCTTCTCGTTGCCTGGGATCCCGATGTGAGAGCGAATCCAGGAGATAGTGGTATCTTGGAGATCGACCAAGTGAGCTCGTTCTGCACGGTGTTGTATGGTGGGAGCTGTGGCCAAACTTGTCCCAACCAGAACTAGCTAACACCCGCATATACAACAGAATTCGGCATTTGCGAAAATCAGGATGTTGGTGATCATGGCAGGGCGACTTAAGAGATCGAATTGAAAAGGTTTACCAAACCCGACAATGAAGCTGTAGTAGATCCGATTTGCATTGTAGCAGCCGCTGCCACCTATCATACCTATAGCTGCCTGAACCTCCTATTAACCAAGAGGTGCAATAGGATTTGGAAGCGGAAGTGGAGGAGTCTATGCAACACCTGGAAGCAGACCTCGAGGAGCATAGCTCTGCCAACAATCGTGTGGGTTCCCGGGCAGGCCGGCCCATTCGCGAATCAGCAAACAGCCTGGGTAGGCCAGAAAGCTCTGCGCAAAATACTGTGTCCCACATTCCTCTTGCTGTGTGCCCAACTAAAGTTGAATCTTTTTCTTTTTTTTTTTTTTTAAATACTTAGTACTCCTATGCAGCCCCGATGGGGGGGCTATGAGGAGCCACGCGGAAACCCGGCGGATTCAAGGGTAAGGCCAGTTAATCGGCCAGACCCGCGCAAGATAAATACACATATATCCGATGAGCTATGAAAGAAGAAATGAACTGGCATGCAGACTAAAATGGGGACTAAACAGGACTCGACTGAAGGAGATTCGTAAATGATAACGGAACTGAATTTGAACTGCTCCTAATTGAGCTCATTGTATAAGCACCCAAAGAAGGCCTCGGCTGGGAGGTAGGAATGGTGTTTCTTGACAGTAAAATTCTATGTATAGATTCTTGTTTACAGGGAAGGTATGGACTATGGCCACGCTTTTGTGTATGGCCCGTGAAATACACACGTTATGACAACTCCACGCGGTGGGCATTCTGAACTCCAGCCGATCTGCATTTCTCTCACTGGCAATCATATTCCCCGAACTCACCCCACCATAAGTCTGAGGCTCGACAAAGACATCAACAATTCCTTCAGTCGTCTTCTACCTACTCCAAACACAACCCCACAACGCAAATCATCCATGGTGAACATCAATACTCCGACATCCAACGCATTCCCAGACCTCTCTGCCATATTCGTTGCAGAGGAGGCCTACAACCCTTATGCAATGACATCCACCCCTCTCCTCCATCCACCTCCCTTCCTTGACCCATTCCTAGCCCTCAACGGACCATGGGATGACTTGGACGACTTTCCACTCGCAGAACCACAACCACTATGTATTGACCCCGCGCTTCTCAGTATCTCCAATGAGCAACCCGTAACTCCAATCGATGCAACCACCAATGATATGCATTCGGGTGATGACATTTGGGGCATCATAAGGGGCGAGTCCCTCCCTTATGGCCTCATGGAACCCAACGAGCATGAGGTGGAATCAGACGAAATTTTTCGCATTATTCATGCGGGATCCCCATCAATTGAAACGGCCCTCACCTGTGCGGCTCCTAACCTTGATCAACCAAATCAATACTCAGTGGTGGCCCAAAACACCAAGGGTTCTTTGGGCAATCTTAACCCAGAGCCACAAATTTCCGAATCCATAACCCTTAAGCCATTGAGACCCATTCAATACTCAGCGGTGGCCAAAAACACCAAGGGTTCTTTGGGCAATCTTAACCCAGAGCCACAAATTTTCGAATCCATAACCCTTAAGCCATTGAGACCCATTCAATACTCAGCGGTGGCCAAAAACACCAAGGGTTCTTTGGGCAATCTTAACCCAGAGCCACAAATTGTCGAATCCACAACCCTTAAGCCATTGAGACCCATTCAATACTCAGCGGTGGCCAAAAACACCAAGGGTTCCTTTCGCAAACTTAACCCAGAGCCACAAATTTTCGAATCCATAACCCTTAAGCCATCGAGACCCATTCAACCCCCACAGAATGCCCAAGCACCTCGCCGAACAGGTGTACGTTTGCGCACTCACTCATATAGTTCACGCGCCCAGTGCGTAGGCCAGGAGCAAGTCCATGGTAACGCCGGAAAGAAGAGGCAACGTAAAGAAACCGGGAAACCGGTAATGAACGTCTATAAATGCGACCAGTGTGGAGAGCTGTATGACGAGATTGGGAAGATGACGAACCACGTTAAGCTAATCACGGGGCACAACTACGAGGAAGTTACGATCAGCTGGGTCGGAGACGGCACAGTCCAACCTGCGAAGGGCTTTATTAGCGGTGAAACGTATGCTGAACGCGTCCGGAGGCAACAGGCTGAAAAAGAGGCAAAAAGAGAAGCAAAACCCAAAAACAAGAGGAAAAGGACGGAGCCTGAGACCCAACGTGAGGAACAGGCCCCAAACCCATCAACAAAGAGGAGAAGGGCGGCAGCAAAGACCCCAGAGGCTACTAAGGAACCGGCTCCAACCAAAAGGGGCGCACCCAGGAAGTGCAAGCTGGAACCTAAGCCCAAACCCAACTAAGGATGTCACCAGAGATCGCACAAAGGACCCAAATGCAACAATGAGTAGAGTTTTCCTGGATGTATAGTTGATCCAGAAGGCTTATATGTGAGCAGATAGCTTTAACTTTTCCCCGTGGGATGTCTCCAGTGCGGCGTTGATATACCACATACCCTGACAATAATATCTAATCGTGCACTATAGCCTTGGAATCAACAATCGTGAAACTCCTGGCCCTGAGACTGGGTGCTCGACCTGAGCTGCCTACGCTCGGAAAAAGTTTTTATAATACAATAATATATTCTTTACCCCAAACTGTGTCCTCCCCAAAGTGAACTCGCAATCATGTACTCGTGAATACTGCACAACCGCCGATATGACGCAAATTTATTTTTATTAATGAAGAAAAAAAAAGCCGATATGACGTCCATAGTGGTTGGTTGTAAGTCGTTTACTCCTGTAAGTAACTCTGGAGCTACTCCTAGAGCTATTCGGATATCTTAAACGCTGAGTAATGTTTCATTCCCATTCCTACCTATAGGGCTTGAAAAATTACTGAAATTTACGGAAGGGTGGGGAACGGCTTTGAACTGAGACGCAAACATCTCTCCCCCCTTTTCGAATGTATTACGCTCCAGCTTATCTGCTTCAATGCGGAATGGGACTCAGGGCACGTTTTTATGTTGTTTAAACGATGACTTGGCACAGTGTCAGTAAGATAACATAAGATCATCTTGTGAGGATGAATACTGTCAGAGAAAATTAGTCGTCATTGGCTGTATAGAGAGAGAACGTTGAAACCTATTTAGTCACCATGGCCTGAGCTTACACTACAGTTGCGGCAGTCACACCACGTCCCAAAGGCATCCATATACAGTCACAAGGCTACCTGTACATCTAAACAAGGAATTCGAATACGGATAATGATGGAGATATATTGTATAGGTGCCAGGCTCGCTGCAGTACCGTATTAATTCGCAAGTAAGAAAGTACTACTCGGCAGGACAGTATTAGTGTATAAGACAGGGGTAAAACAGCCTAATTTTGGCCGAGATATCCGAATCGTGTTTTAGACAGCAAATTTTTCTTATAGGACAGTAGTAGTCTGGTTGGTATAGTAATGTCAACGTTGACTGGCGCAGCCGGTTTCTTTCACTCATCACCATCACGATGAGATATCACAATCGCACTATGCTGCATATCTCGACAATCGGATGGAGAATAAATATACAGCTTCCCAACAGCGAATTCTTATGACCAAATGGGTAGTATGATTGTAAGCTCAACCTTATAAATCCTCCTGCATGTGTACTTAGCTAATACCCCTTAGACCCGCTCATTTCGCAAATGTGGAATTACTGTCCCAATCGATGGCGCGGCAGACTCGGAGATCCATATTGAAGGAATATTATCAAACTATACAGTCCCTGATTGGAAACTACCTCCTGAGTCTGAAGACGAACCTAACCTGCCAACAGACACGGAGGATGAAAGTTCTGACCTTGAGATTGTGGATGATGAGGAGGAAGCGGATGGGAGTGACAATGAGAATGGAGATTACATTACTGAAGAAGAGGCTGCCCAATATGCTACAATTACGCTTGGAGAGGAGATCGTGCAAAAAGATATCAATTATGCTACTGTCGATGTTGTTCCGGAATATTTTTTTTGTTCCGGCTTTTTTTTTTGTCCCCCCCCCTTTCTTTTATAAGAAAGTACCCCGTGTTTAAGCTAGTATCGTATATAAGACAGTAAATTTAAGGCCCCTCCGACCGCCCGTTTGTTAGTAAGACAGCATTCTTACTCGCGAATTAATACGGTATAAGACGGTGTCACTGTTACAGGTAATATAGGTACCAGGTAATGCTGATACTGCTAACAGAATGGGATACCACCTGGGGGTCCAGGCGGCTGGGAGCTTACCACGGAGCGATGTTTTGGTAATCTGATTCAAACCGTTCGCGCTCATCCTCTCAGTGCAATGGATTACAGTAAACCCAGGCCCTTGGTTTGGACTGGATAGTCACTTTCGGGCGAACTTCTTCACGCTGTTCCTTGGGCACAAACTGGACCCATACTCGTGGTTTATTAGGCTGAGTGTTTCCCTTCCCGCGGTCTTCGTGAACCTGGTCTTGGGCCTTCCTCTTGAGAATTTTGCGTTCTTCACACTGTCCTGCAAGGCGTTGCAACCTGACCATAATGGTTCGCCGCTGATGAACCCTCGAGCGAGTTTAACGTTGGCGTCGCCGACCCACGATGCACTAACCGTCAGTGGATCATGATCTGCCTGTCGTTGAATGTGTCTGGTAACGTCACTAGTATTTTTGTGGGTGAAGCCGCAGTGGTCACAGCGATAGCAGTTCCATGTGAGTCTCTCTGCGGGTCGTAAGAGTTTTGAGGTTTTGGCGGTACGGCCGTGAACACGCTGAAATGAAGGTGTAGGACCGTGACGGATTTTGGTGGATGGAGCCGGTTCTTGCATAATGGTTTGTGATGGAACACTTGTATCGTGTGTGGCCTCAAGGAGGATTTCGTCAAAGGTAATAACGTGACCGACGGGGTTTCCGATCAAGACAGGGTTTCCGATCACATGAGACATACTAACCTTTTTTTGGTAATCCCTTGGTGTAGGCAAGCACAGCGTTCAGTATTCCTTCCGCCTGAATTAATATCTATGGAAACAATTACGCTCTACAACATGGCTATGCTTATGTCCCGCCAAAACCAACCTAAGGTCATTACCTGCTCCGGCCAATATGACCTCTCCGACATTTTCTACCCTCTCCTCCTAACCTCCCACATAGGCTCAATATCAAGCGGACAAGGTTATAAGACCTCGGAGGCCTTTATCAAGCACCTATATTCATATGAAAATAGATTTGCTTGTACAAGCCGAAGCTAGGATACCTTAAACTATAGGGCACTAAGCTGCAGAAAATTCAAAATTCAAAAAGTGGTCATTATATGAATTGAACTCGTTTATTTATACTAACCTGAACCCCTCCCCCATATGCTTCTAAGGGCTGCCTCAAGACCATCCTTATTCTCTATAGTGAGGTCCCCACGATGTTTAGACTTCTATACCCTCTACATTTCTGTTTTTAAATAATACTACGCACTGCCGAGATGCTGCAAATCTTTGATAACCACTATATACTCAGAATTATCCTTACGTTCAACCGAGCACTCAATCTAGCTAACTTTAATACTGTAAAAGCGAATTCAGTGGATTATTTAATATTTGATATAGTATTTAAGCTAAGGTCTAGTATCATATCTAAGATACCATCCATTGATCCAGCATCTACCTTAACCTTCAATCTCCTATCAATTTAAAGTATGTATCCAACTTTATATTAACCTAGTATTTGGAGTAGCATTGAGTTCGCCTTCCCAAGGCCTGTGCTAGTCCCAGCTGTGCTCGTAGTCGTTGAGACATCTAATGTGTGGCTGTACTCGGGAGGAGTATATGGGGTTTGAAAGCGTTAGGCTTGGCTGTCAGAGTTATCCTATTGTTCCATTGGTGTTGTAGGAGTGCTAGAAGAGGCTTAGGTGTAGTCAAGTAGATTGGAGAGAGTCTACCTGGGGGTTCAAAGTAGGTTTCGCTGAGTTTTCGGAATTGTAGATTTTTGAAAAGTAGTGGTCTAAATTGGTGCCTTTCTATCTTGGTATATATACACTTCTTCTTTGCTATTAATTAAAGATATAGTTGAGAGCCCTTCTAGTAATTGTTAGCTACACTTATCCAATATTTGGCCTGTATGAGAGCGAGAGGAGGGGGGTAGTAGGGGAGCAGGGGGGTAGTAGGGGAGCAGGGGGCTACTCCGAAAGGTAGCAATTTAAGACTCCTATGACTATTATAGACCTCTATATAGCTGTATACTATGCTTTGATGTAGGCTGTTGCAAGGACATGAGGGGGAGGTTCAGGTAGCATCAATCAGAAGCGTTTAATTCATATAATGACTGCTTTTGGAATTTCTAATCTTGTGCAGGTTAGTGCCCTATAGTTTAAGGCATCCTAGCTTCAGCTTGTGCAAGCAAACCTATTTTCATATGAATATAGGTACTTGGTAAAGGCCTCCGAGGTCTTATAACCTTGTCCGCTTGATATTGAGCCTATGTGGGAGGTTAGGAGGAGTGGGTAGAAAATGTCAGAGAGGTCATATTGGCCGGAGGGGTAATGATCTTAGGTTGGTTTTGGCGGGACGTAAGCATAGCCATGTTGTAGAGCGTAATTGTTTCCATAGATATTAATTCAGGCGGAAGGAATACTTAACGCTGTGCTTGCCTACACCAGGGATTACCAAAAAAGGTTGTGGTTCGGCCCAGTTCTCGCGGCCGAGGTCAATAAGTTCGGGAAGCTCACTAAAGTAGGAGTAGTCAGGCGCCTCAGTATCTAATGGAACGTGGGATTGGTAGCGATCTGACATCTTGACTGGCAGAAATAGCTGGTGTAAGAAGGAATAAAACGTGAGAGGAATGCAAATTCATGGGTCGTCAATAGTTGAGAACATACCAGGGAGAGTGGGGAAATATAGGTTGGAATCATGGCCAAACTTGACCGACATCACATGATTGTGGCGACACCATATTATATGAGCACTTTTAGAACTGGGACTGGATTGTCTGAAGGAGGATGGTTGGATAATTATGTATATATTGATCTCAAACCTGTAGCCTGAAGGAAGGGCCGGAAACATGACGTCGTCGCTGATAATCCACATGGTGGCAGGAATGGACATTCCGCATAGGTAAGATATTCTTCCACACTCCAGAGAGTAAGTGGAACAAATGACCATTTCCACCGAAACGAGTTTGAGGTTGGAATCAGATTTTTCCACATGTGAGTATTTTTGGGTGTTTTGTTTAATCTCCTACCAGCACTTTCGGGTTTTCCACATCGAGATATTTTTGGCTTTTTTTTTGGTTCGATGCGCGCCGGACCGTATTCAGCCAAATTTGAGATATTGCAATATTCATCTGAAACTGATTTAGCTCAATATATATTGCACCTTTAGTCACTCCCACATGCGCAAGCTTCTTACATATGTCTGGTTGAGTCACTCTCGTTCCCACCAGTTGTCACGACCTCTACCCGCAATTCCTGTTTCTCTCATGTTTGATTGGCCGAATATCCTTACTCTACATCCCTGCACATTGCCTTACCCTGAAAGCCCGAATTTACGTGTATTTAGACAACGCTCCCAATATTGTTTTTTCTTTCTGTTAAGAATCAAGCACGTCCTCACCATATGGAAAAGTCCACTATCTAGTACACTCTTGCCCACTCCGCGTATTACCATCCAAATAGTAGACACTTTCTACAGATTCGCTCTGCGCTCGTGCTACAGCACTGCACTACTTCCGCTGCCTAACGGATATCACCAATATCCTTTGTTACCATAAACCCAGACCTACAAGCCAATACCTCAGAAGTCTAGTATCAACACTTGTTGCAAGAGTGGGTTTAGCCCATGTATGCCCAATAGAGATCTTGCTGAGGTAGATTAGGGTGAAACTTGGCGTTTGCGATCATGAGGACGCTTGAAATTCGGGCATGTCAAAAAGGATTCATAGTACAAAGATTTTCCTCACTGAACCGTGCCTGATTTCGATTTCCTGGTGATTGCACCAGAGCAAGAAAGGTCTCTCGACCTGTGGTGTGAATCGTGTGATTGGGGAGCTTTCTGACATGTTGATACCATAGTCTAGAGTGTGGTGGGATAGTGTGTGGTGGGATACTGTGTAGCGGTATCGTATGCGGCAGGATGCGTATCGTGTGGTAGACTGTTGTGCGGTGGGAATATGTGTAGTAGGATTCTGTGCGATAGATGCCGTAGGAATTAGGCCTGGGCACGAGACGAGACATCTCGAGACTAAGTCTCGAGACACTTCGGCAAAAGTCTCCAGACGTCTCGAGACAGTTCGGTAAAAGTCTCGAGACAGTTCGATAAAAGTCTCGAGAAAGTCTCGAGACTTTTTGTGAAAATTTTTCATTGGCTGCGAAAACTTTTCAGTGGCTGCGAAAACTTATCTTTTCATGGATTGCGACAATCAGTTTAGCAGCCTACGCTTCTATATATGTGTTAGTCGGTACTTAAAGGTAGAGATTCCTTCTTCTCTTTCTCCCTTCATAAAACTCTTTCTCCGCTCATTATCCGCACTTCCTGTACTACATCTACAATCAGCACAATGAGCCAAATTTCTGTGTCGGCTGCTCATACTCCGGATGATTTTAGAGCGAGGTTTAGCGGAAGAGGGTATAGAAGAGGAAATTGACGTCGAAGGCGAAGAAGATGATGATTGATAATAACTAGGTAGCTAGCTAGCAATTTTTTTTTTTTTTAAATACTTAGTACTCCTATGCAGCCCCGTTAGGGGGGCTATGAGGAGCCACATGGAAACCCAGTGGATTCAAGGGAAAGGCAAGTTAAGCTGCCAGACCCACGCAAACTAAATACATGGACTAATGGACTGACAAGGGAATTCGTAAATAATAATGAACTATGAACCCTAATTGGAAACCGCTTGCCAGTAGAAGACCACAAAATGTCTCGCAAGTGGGAACAAGAAAAATCAACAGCCTGCTCGAGTGGAAAACCCCAGTCCTAACCCCTGCCAACGTAACCAGCTGGAAATAAAATGTGTCGTGTGTAGGAAACCCCCGGAATGAATATCATATATTCCAATTATACGCTGTGGTGCGGAAGACTCGCTTGCCCATGCGAAGCCCGTGTGTAGTGTCGAACCCCTCCGCCATGTAGATGACGAGAGATGATGCCAGCTTACCGGCTCTTCTGCCTTCTTGCAACAGCCAGCGGATGTCCAGAATTTGGGCCCCCTGGTTATCCTCTTCGATCCATCGGCGCATGAGACCGGGTTTGTACTTCATAGGGGCTGCGTGAAATACAACAGCTTGTGTTCGTTTTTTGGGGGGGTTGCTTGCGTTGGTGTCGTCTTTTTCTTTTTCAGTGGTATGCGGTCAGGGTGGACCCTCTCCATCCCTTCCTGTGATGGTGGTGAATTACTCGGAGGGTTCGGGGGTGGTGTTTGTGTTGTCATCTTAGCTTTCCCCTTGCCCTTTCCATTCGGTGGGGATGTGTTGACAGGCGGCAGCGATATTTTGTGTGGCGGCCTCTGCGTACGTACGTGCTGGTGTGAGGATAGGCGGGTGTGTTTGGGACGCCGCATCAGCGGGTACTGGGTGGTCGGTATAGGTTGGTCATCGGCTTCTGTGCCGGGGTCGGAGGTGTAGTCTGTGTGCTTGTATCCGTTGTTGAGGTTGGCAGTGGTGGCGGTGGCGGGGCTTGTAGAGAGTAGACGGTTTGGACGAGCCCAGCGCTGTGTCTGTTCGCTGCCTCTTGAAGTGTTTCCTTCTCGTTCGACTCAACATTGAGCTTTTTCTCGATCAGCTTGATCTGTGGGAGGGAACAAAAGTCCCACTGATCCAAATCGGTATCCTCCGCCGCCCAATCAACTAGAGTACATCTCAAGGAAAATGCAACCTCACGGAATTGCGTCACAGAATTAAACAACTCCTCTAGTGGTCCGACTCAGTGTCGCTTTCGTAGGTGACTGTGGCTGGGTGTCCGGTGACTGGGAGTCGGGTTTTCAGTGGCGGGTTACGCTTGTCGAGCTTGCCCGGGTTGTCTTTCCTCTTCCTCTGAGGCATGTTTGGTGCTGTGTGGGAGTTATAAATTCCCTGATTGGCTGGTGCCGACTTGGTGTGGGTGCTCTCGCGGAATCGTGGACCAATGCCCGTGAGGGGAGATTTCTGTGAGAGCGAGGAAGAAGAAGACCGAGGAAGAGGGGAAAAAGCTTCAATCGAGGGGGAAAGGGTCGTGATAGTTGTTCCCCCGAGGTTCGAGTAGATATTCTTGATGTGGACAGCGAGGGCTATCTCGTGGTGCTGTGCTCTTGTCTGTAGGTGCTCTGGTTGTTGAGATCCGACCAAGCGCTCGTCCTGTCAAGGTGGTTGTCTTGCAGTGATCTTCGTAGCTAGCTAGCAAGTTCGAATATAGTTATGATTGTGTTGGTTGGTGCTCGATATCCAAAAGTCTCGAGACCACTGACCCTGCCCACGAGACGTCTCGAGACCAGGCCCCGTCTTGTCTCGAGACGTCTCGTGCCCAGGCCTAGTACTACTAGGAATTGTGTGGAGGGGTGACTATCAAATCAATAGGTAAGAGAGTTTATATATTTTACACAATAATTGCGCATGTTGGGATTGAATATAAATAAAATCCGGAATGCGCATGCGGGCATGTGGTAAAATCAGGTAAATACTATCCTTCTGTGATATTCAAAGTCTTTTCAAAAAAGCTAATCCTATACTAATCAATCCCCACATTGCAATCATCATAGGTGAGAAAACCGTAAAGTTTTAGGAAATCCGTGAGCTCAGCCTTCAAAAAATCCTCAACTAGGCAGTTTGTAGTCATTGTTAGTGCAGTTATTGCTGTTCTTTGGCGTTTCGTTTGGATTAGTAGGGTATGCAAGTGTTGTAGAAACCGGAACTATGGCAATAGACATGGCTCTGGGGTCCCTAATATACCTCTCTTGGGCGCCATGGCACCATTCTCTTTGCCGCTACTTCCCTATGGCCCCGGCCCTGGTAGCCATCCCTTGACCCAGTTCTCACTATTACTGGATTATTTGCAATCCCATAACGGATATGGCCTATAGGTTATAGTTCCTTTGTACTTGTGTTATTTTGCTATACTTGATCCTGTTTAATCCCCAAGCTTCTGTAGGATCCAAAGGTCTGCCCCGGCCAAATTAAGTTAATCCATTACAAAATAATCTCCGAATGAAAATAGGAAATGAAACAAGCATTAGCCCTCGCACCTGGCCCAGTCCCCCAGAATCTACGAACATTCCGAGGCTGAAAGGATCATAGGTATGTTCTGGGCCGCTCACGTGCAATTATAATTACTCAATTTGGTGTATAATGCAATTGTATTTGATAAAAGGAATTGATGGCGTAGCTGGAGCTATCGCAATTATTTTTTTTTTATTTAAATCAGCGACTGCAAAATAGATTCATGTATTTCCCAGCTCCATCTAATATTCCAATTTGCTTCAGCTAGTAAAGTATCAGCAATAACAATTAGTGTAGAAGTTTTTGCAAACACCTGAAACGAAAACACTAGTGGTTATACTTAGCAATCTGCGTATAAATAAGTACCTGCGATTAAGAAATTACTGTTTTGCACCTTACCTTGTTTTTTTTTTAAAGCTAATGTCATGCGGCGGTCCGTTCCTTATCTTAAAAGTCTCGGTACACCCACGGAACAACGGGTTTCTTAATACACACCCCTTCTTCCCCCGCCACGCCCCCTTCTAGGCCCTCCCCTGAAGGATAATCTCCCACTCCACTCTGCCATCTTACTATGACCTAAAGGTTTAACCGAGTGAAAAACTCCTCCACCCGGTCCACTAAAACCTCCCCGTCTTCCCTTTTTTCTTTCCGCATCCACACCTTTTATCATCTGCTTGCTCCCACGAGCTCCATCTTCTTCCTAGCCATTCCCCCGCTGGACATATCAAAGCCACATGCTTGCCTGTTTCCAACTCAAGACAATCCGCACAATTAGGATCTTCATAGTTATCTAATGTGTATCTCCACCACCCCAATCTCCCTTTCCCGGTCCGGCACTGGGTGTAGTTGAGGAGTGCTTTTCTGTTCCACTTGAGCACCCTTCCTTTTCCTGTCCCATCCACTTCTCTTTCTGCCTTCCTTTGCCTTGTCCAAGCCTGTTTCAGTCCTCCCTCCCTTACTAGTCTAAATCAGTCCCCCTTTTTGCCTTCTTATCTGCCTCCTCATTTCCAAAAATCCCCGCATGGTCTTTAACCCATTCCAAGGTAACTGCATCTGGTCCGAGTGTATTTTGCCGCTTCTTAATGTTGTTAAACACCCACTTCAGATGTTTTGTCCGTGCCTTGCCTCTTTTTCCTGCTTTTTTTACTGCTGCAATCGCTGCCTGGGAATCCGATAGAATAATCACTTTGTGATCCATTGATTCATTCCCAAGAGCCCCCCTGAACCCTGCTACCTCTCCATCCCACACAGTAGCAACTTTACCGAGTCCCATATATCCTCCGTTTGTCTTTTCCGGATTCCACCCCCCCCCCCACCTACTACTCTGCTTTCGTCATTCATGCTTCCATCTGTAAATACCATAGAATGGTCCACCCCTATCTCATAAATCTTGCTCTGCCATTCCTCTTTATTTTCCTTCTTCGAGAGTCCTAAATTAACCTCTGGGATTGTAGTCCGTTCACAAGGTCCTCCAAAACTTAGCCTCATTTCCCCCTCCATCACCATCCCCTCCGCCCTGATCAATAAGGTCGTCACTACAATTATGACTCCTCCCTCTTCATCTGCAAGCAAGTCTCCGACAGACGTTGGGTCTCTAAGAATCTTGCCCAATAATCTTACCTGTTGCACCTTACCTTGATCCTATAAGTAAGAAATAGCTGGGATTTTTTCTTACTTATAGGATAAATCGTGCAACAAGATGTAGACAAAAAATATTATAATGATGATTATTCCGAACTTCACTGAATTCCACATAGCGAATCGATATTCAGTACAAGATGGTCAATATAGCCTGAACCATAAAGCCCCATATATATATATATATATATATTTTAGTCTATACCCGCAATCGACCCTTCGACATGACGGGGTCCCGAAGCCTCCGTACGACCTAAGCGTTCGGTACCAGAAGCGGTTCCGCCTTTCCGAGCCTAAGAAATACAACGGCAACGCCGCAACATATATCTCTTCCACCCCGCCCCCACATCCCCTTATCTGAGATCGAGTCTGGAAAAGAAAGTCTCGACCAGGTCCTCAAAAACCTCCTTATCCCTGTCCTTTCTTTTCCTTAGCCACCGGTCCCTTCCGTCCGCCTGTTCCCAAGAACTCCACTATCTCCCGATCCATTCTCCAGCGGGGCAAATTAAAGCAATGTGCCTCCCAGTCTCCGAATCCACCTCACAGGACCTGCAGACCGAGTCTACAGTGGGATCGACAAAATCTTTCCACACCTATAGCTCGCCTTTCCCAGTTCTGCAATGCACATACTTAATGCGTGCTTTCCTTATCCACTTCAAAACTCTGCCCATTTCTGTCCCAAAATCTTTCGGCATGCCTGTCTCTTTCTGTTCCAAGCCTGCCTGACTCCCCCTTCCGTAATGATCTTCCTACCTTCTTCTGCTCCTTGTTTTGCTAGTCGGTCCGCTTGTTCATTTCCATATATTCCGATATGTGACTTAACCCGGTTGAACCTTACTGCACTCCCCCCTAACCTTTCTTGTCTCTCATGGATCTCTTCCATTACCCATCTCAAATCTTCGGTCCAGCCTCACCTGGCCCCATATATTAAAAACCCCATAGATAAGAACCCGTAGATGAGAAACTAATTTTCAAATACCTAATGCCTATGAAACGTTGCAGATTTTTACGGTAGCAATAAACTCAGTATCCTTATCTCCATTCCATTCATCATCAGGGAAGAAAGAGATGGGTTGTTAACTACACAAGCAGGTACTTCATCATTTGAAGGGCTTTGAGGTAATTTTTCCGGAATGTTCCCCTTGTTCAATGTCTGCCGTCTCCCTGTGATGTGGAAGGGGTGGTCAAAAATGACTTCAAAGGGTGTTTTTTGAGTGTAGCAGAATATTTTGTTCGATTCACAGTTACCAAATGGAGGAATTATATTCATTGCCCGCGACTGGCATAGAGGGTATGCCGCCCGTGGACGGCTGTGCTGCCCGAGGGAGGCATATGATTCAGCTTCTCTAAGTATGCAGCTTGGCCTAGGGACGCGACGAGACGTCTCGAGACTTCTAGTGAAAATCTTTCGTTCGCTGCGAAAATTTTACAGTAGCTCCGACATGCAGATATCTGTGTGAGACCGTTCAGCAGCCAGTGAGACGTACACTACGACAGCCTTCGCTTGTAAATATTTGTTATTCAGTGCTTGAAGGTAGAGATTCCTTCTCCTCATTCTCCACTCATTATTTGCACATTCCTGTACTGTATTTAAATTCAGCACAAGGGGCCAAATTTCCGTATCAGCTGCTCGTACTCCAGACGATTCTAGGGCGAGGGTTAACAGAAGAGGTTATAGAAGGTGATATTGACCTTGAAGTCGGGATGATGATGATTGATAATTACTAGGTTGCTGGCTAGCGAGTTCAAATATGATTATAATTGTGTTGAGTACTCGATACCCAAAAGTCTCGGTACTTTGTACGAGACGTCTCTTGCCTAGGCCTATATAATAATAATGCGGCACGCCAGTCGCGCTGACAAATATGCATTCAGCTGACAATAGTTTGTCCGAAGAATATTGGGGCGCATATATATTCGGGGCCGCTCGCTGGAACCTGCCGTTCGCGTAGGCCTGGGCCCGATCGCGAGCGGGCTCGTACACAGTCTCGAGCCGGCTCGCGAGAATCACATGAATGGAGAAATGACTGCGCACGCTACATATCTGAGTTCTGAGGAAGGAACACCAATCATACCACAGATACCTATGATCTCTTCGGCCTCGGAATGTTCCTAGATCCCGGGGGACGGGGCCAGGGGCGAGGGGTATTTCTTGCCTCATTTCTTACCTTATTCGGAATTGTTTTATATTGGATTAACTTGGCCGGGCAGACCTTTGGATCCTACAGAAGCTTGAAGGTTGAACAGAATCACGTATAGCAAAATAGCATAGGTACAAAGGAAATATAAACCATGGCCATATTCCTTATGGGATTGCAAATTAACCCAGTAATAGCGAGAACTGGGTCTCAAGGTGGCTACCAGGGCCGGGGCCATAGGGAAGTAGCGGCAAAGAGAATGGTGCCATGGCGCCCAAGAGAGGTATATTAGGGACCCCAGAGCCATGTCTATTGCCATAGTTCCGGTTTCTACAACACTTGCATACCCTACTAATCCAAACGAGACGCCAAAGAACAGCAAAAACTGCACTAACAATGACTACAAACTGCCTAGTTGAGGATTTTTTGAAGGATGAGCTCACGGATTTCCTAAAACTTCACGGTTTTCTCACCTATGATGATAGCACCCCAAGGACGCGCTGGTATAAACTGATGGCCTCCAGGCTTACGAAGGAAATCTTTAACACATTAGTCAAGCTAATTGTAGAGGAGTGGATGGAGAATGAAATTACCAAGATGAGTGAGTTTCAAACTCTGAAGTGCATGAATTTAGATGAGGTTAGGGCTCTAGTTGGGGACCAAGTAAGGGATTATTTGGCAGGATTGGAGGTATAAAAATACGAAGTACATTAGTAGAGAGAAGGTCTAAATTAGTATATCTAATTTTATTCCTCCTATTCAGAGATTGATTAGTATCAGATTAGGTTTATTATATTCCTTCTTTTTAAGAATTAATTAGTAGTGGTGGTCACTTCTTATTTGCAATAACGAAAATTGCAATAACGAAGCGCCTTGGCAGTTCTAAACTAAGCCTAAACTGTAAAAATTTGTAATTAACAAGTGACCACCTCTATGCGTATTCAATACGCATAGTCTCGAACCCGACCGCTTCTAGGTGCGTATTCTATCATGATTCTAATTACACTTGTCCTGATGATCTTCCTTCCATGCAACAAGTCTTTCAACGTCCTCTTTATTCCACGTGCGCCCCTTCACATCCTGGCTCTCCGTACCGGTTGAAGACATCGCTGTTTGGCTTTGCGGGGTTGAGCAGAGTCCGACGTTCATCCTCGAAGTCCTACCTACCAAAAAGTGCGGATTCGTCCATATCTCTGCACACAGAAGGCCCCCGGGCACCAAAACAAGTTCATCCAAGAGAGCTCGACATAGAGCACAACATATCCCAGTTTCACATCTCCAAGTCCCCATCTTCATACTTTCCCCCGTCCTTTAAGTTCTTAATTCCCACGATAACCTGCAACTCTTCTGGCCCACACTGTATCTCAGTGTGTTTGCCACGTCGAGCAACACTGCCCGATCACACCTTCAAGGGCCTATCAGGGATTTGATAACTCCCACACCAGCGTCTGGCCAATAAGAACCAACATCAACACACCCACAGCACCCCGCTGCCACAACACCTCCGCCGCCATAGCACCCCCGCCATCACAACAATCCACCGTTATAACTCCCACCGTCACAGCAACTCCTAGCCGCATAACACCATAGCGTCACATGACATCAACCATGAGCATAAAACAGATGTTCCATCCAGTCTCTCCAAGTTGGAGGAACAGCCAACGGCTGGTGGTCATCATCAATGGAACAGCATATAGGACCCTTAATAGCTACTCAGCTTTCCAAGCAGCGGCAATCAATGACGAACAGCTAGATATTACAATTGCGAAAGGCCACTAACTGCTAGAAAGCAACTCGGACCAGGTCTCAGAAACCACGAGAGAAGCAACAGTAGATGAGATATACAGCGCATTCCACGACCCAGAGGCTGCTGTTCTAGCGTTGGACTCTGTAGAGTTGGATTGACCAACGGAAGGACGTGGAGCGGTACGTATGGAACTGCCACGTTTGCAAGCGTGCTAAGCCTGTCCGCCATGCCCCGTATGGGACCCTGAAACCTCTAGATATCCCTGATCGGCCGTGGCTGCACCTGACTATGGACTTTATGACAGGGTTGCCAGAAGATTCGGGGTTCAATGCCATCTTGATGGTGGTAGATCAGTTGACGAAAATGAGGCATGTGCTACCTTGCCAGGACACCTGCTCCGCCCCAGAGTTAGCCAATCTCTACCTCAATAATGTATTCCGATATCACGGCCTCCCCGAATCCATTGTATCCGACTGCGGCCCTCAGTTCACCTCAGAATTCTGACAAGCCTTCAGCGAGCTTTTGGGGATCAAAGTGCGTTTGACAACCGCCTACCACCCCCAGATGAATGGCCAATCGGAGAGGATGAATGCCATTATGGAGCAATATCTGCAGGCCTTTGTTGACTACCAGCAGAATAACTGGGTTTTGTTGCTGGCCACCTGCGAATTCGCCGCGAACAACCAGTTCACGGAATCCTCCAAAACCTCGCCTTTCCTGGCTAACTACGGTTGGCACCCCCGGATCGTGGATGCCCTGGCGCCCCTGCAAAAAGCCAAAAAAGATGCCCCGGCCAAGGAGTTTGCAGCTGGGATTGCTGAGCTCCACTCTACCCTGAAAGCTGAGCTGGGATATGCACAAGCCAGGCAAGCCAAGTATGCCAACGGATCACGGTTGCCAGCCCCCAAATATCAACCAGGGGACAAGGTGTGGCTCTCCAAGTCGTCCATGTCTCCAAGATCGAGCCTGCCACTAGCGACCCTCTGCCAGGCCAGGAACACCCCCCACCTCCTCCTGTGGTTATCGAAGGTGAGGAGGAATGGGAGGTGGAGGAAGTGCTGGACTCCCGAAGAAGATATAGGCGCCTGTAATATAAGGTCAAATGGTTGGGGGATGAGGAGACGACCTGGCAACCAGCCGAAGATCTAGAAAATGCACAGGACTTGGTCACCCTGTTCCACCAGCATTACCCCCGGAAACCCTGCCCCGCCCAATGATGTTCTTGTCATCCTGGAATTGGTTATTAGGGTTGTTATTGTCATTGTTGTCATGGTTATTGTTGGTATGTACTTCCAGCGTTGGGGTTGTGTTATGGGTTATTGGTTATTCGCCTGTCTTGTTTGTTTGTTTTTTTTCGCCTTGCCTTACGTCGCTGGGGCTCTGAACCTAAAAGGGGGATAGTGTCACAACCGTCCTTTCCTAGCCGGGTTTGAGAGTCAGACGGGATTCCGTCCGACTCTCATTATTGTTGATTGATATCGTTGTTATCTCTGTTCCCGAGATAAGGGGTCTCGGGAACCTTATTCCTTCTGGTGGCCTTGGCCAGTAAGGAAGCCTGTATATATAGCTTGCTCTCTCCGCCCTCTCGTTGGATCCCCATCCAATGTCTTCTATATCCAATACAGGGCCTTGCTTCTCTCCAAGTTGGTGCATCTCCCTTGTGCACCCCCTTGCCTCGCCTCGACTCTGCAGCCCTGCTGCCCACCCCGCGAACCTCCTGCCCTTGCCTTGCCTTGCCTTGTCTCTGCAGCCCTGCTGCCTCCTACTACTCCCATGTGCCTCTCTCGCCCTCGCCTTTGCCCCCCGTCCTAGCCTTTTCCCTAGTCACACATGTAGCGTTCCTACGTGTGTGTTACCCTAGCCTTGCCCTTGCCCCGGCATACCCCTTGGTTGCCTTGTCCCCAGAGCCGTCGTTACACGACCAGTCTATAACTTGTTATTAAAACATAAAGGGAGATGGGCCCAAACAGGCCCAGAATGTAATAGCTCAATACTTTATTATTGGTAGATATCTACTACTCTGTTTCTGTCTCTATTACTGGCTTGAACGCTCCTCCAACTGAGGGGAATTCAAGGGACTATATACTACCCAGAGTGGGGCAGTGCTGGGGCAGTATTGGGGCAGTGCTAAGGCAGTGCACCATCATCTGACCCATTATATGATTTGAAATCAACATGATAGAAACTTCTAAAAACTATTAGGAAATATAACTACAAGTATCACGTGACCCTTCCAATAAGTCACGCTCATTACTATAATGAAATACATGAGTTACTATACCTTTATTATTATCTGCTGACCGACATTGGTGGCCTGATAATATCTTATTCCACTAGGTTAAAAGTTAGTATGTAATGGAAGTTACATTTTATTGACAAATGGAATATGACTTCCTTACACTTTGCTCTTTATCCAATATCTTGTATGATTTCCAAATCATATTAGAGCAAGTATTAAAGTAAGTATAAGAGTGAATATTAGAGTGATTATTAGAGCAAGTATTAGAGCAAGTATTATAGCAAGTATTAGAGTAAGTATTGGAGTGAGTATTGTAGTGAGTATTAGAGTATATATTAGAGCAAATATTATAGTGAGTATTAGTATACTATATATACTATAATAATTAGTAAATAAAATGAATATATTTCTGCTATATATATTCTTAATTTAAAGTTTGCTCTGAAATTTACTCCAAAATCTACTCTAGAATCTGCTCCAAAATCTGCTATAAAATCTACTCCAAAATCTGCTCTAGTGCCAAGATTCTAGAGCTGTTAGTGTGTGCATAGCCTGTTTTAGCATTGTTATAAGCTGTATTTTAGCACTACTATATTGCAATAGTATTTTTAACAATATTATAGTGACTATTTTTAGTCTCCATAATACTTACTAAAGTAATAGTATTCTAGACAATATAGTAGTAAATATTTTAGTCTCCACAATACTTACTAAAGCAATAGTATTCTAGACAATATATACTATGTACTATGTAATGCCACTATAATAAAGTTGTGTTATATATATAGAAATAAATAGGAGTTGCTGACTAATATTAAAGTATCCACAATAATATAAGAATATGACAGTACTACTCATGCAATAACATCCCTCTTTTTAGTATAGTATTTTAGATTAGAAGAACAACTACAAAGTTTATAAATTTAACCTAATAAATAATTACTTTTTCAAAACCTGAATGATATTCTTAATATCTTTTTTAAAGCTACTAAACATTTAAGTAAAAGTAGCAATCTTACCTTATCTACATAATTTCTATACTTCTCAGTATTAGCTACTAACTTAAAGACTATAGTAGAGTAAAAGTCTACTATAAAATTAATTTTTTATAAGGGTTATACTACTAGCTAGTAGAAGCTTAATCAATATTATAGTAAAACTTATTCTAAACAAGCAATTGCAACTATATTAAATCTATAATATGAAGTTCAAATATTTCGAAATCTTAAATATTAAATTAAGTGGATTTTAGGGGCAGAAAAAGCTAACTAATTAAGTTATAAAATATAGTATATTCTTTCTATTATAAAGCTCTAACTACTTTGAAGATAACTTTATAACAGCTGTATTTGCTTCTTTATAAACTAATAGTATAATTTTAGAAATATTAGAGATAAATATAATTTTAAAGAAAATGGTTGAACTTCTGTAGATTAATCCAATTGAATAGTAGTGCACTTATGACTCTTATTTTTCTAATCTTAGTTATATAGTTCAAAATTATTTTGCTATTTCTTCTACTAGTATACCTTCTAAATATTGTTTTTCTATTGTAAGGAATATATTAATAGAACAAAGAAGTACTATAATAGAGGGAATAGCTAATCTAATTATATATTATAAGTATTAGTTAGAGTTTAATAAGTTTATACTTCTAAATATATACTATAGTATATTTAGTCAGATCTTAAGAGTAAGACTAAAAGAAGTTTTATATCAATAATTATATAGAAAACTACTAAAGATTTACTCACAAACTTTTAGTAGTTTTAGATAAACCTTTTTAGGTTTCAAACAAAACCTTTTTTAGCTTTCATATATTATTGTCTCTATCTTATAAAAACTTTATATAGGTCTCACTAGTGAAGTCACTACTAGGGCTCATGATAGAAGCTAACATAAAATCTCATGTAAATTCACTATATAGAAATCTAGCAAGAGATTCCAATAGAAGCCAATATAATATCTTATGTAAATTCACTCCATGGAAATGTAGCAAAGGTCTTGAATAGAAGCCAAATAAATGTCTCATACAAATTTAAATTTAACCCTACTGAAACCTAGTAAAAGACTTGAATAGAAGCAAAATAAATGTCTTATATAAATATAAAATCAAACCTACAGAAACCTAGCAAAATACTCGAATAGTGTAACGAGGGATCTGGGGGACAAGGCGACCAAGAGGTACGCCGGGGAAGTGGCAAGGGGCAATCGCACACGTAGGAGCGCTACGTGTGTGACCAGGGGAAGATTGAGACGGAGGCAAGGGCAAAAGGCAAGAGAGAGGCAGAGGGCAAGGGACATGAGACACGCGGAGGCAGTTGCCGCGTGTGTCAAGGGAGGCAGCTGTATTGCAGAGTTGTTTGTTCGAGACAAGGATGTGCACAAGGGAGGTACACAAGCGCTGGGGGAAGCAAGGTCCTGTATTGGATAACAAGACGTTGGATGGGGATCCAACGAGAGGGTGGAGGGACGAAGATATATATACATGATTCCAGGCCAAGGCCGTGGAAGGAATAAGCTTCTCGAGATTCCTATCTTGGAAGCTAAGATAACAATCACCTATCGACGACACCCGAACAAGCCTGTTCGAGTGTCAAAACAGCACGACACTCGAAAAAGCCTGTTCGAGTGTCAAATCCAGACTAAGAATACGGTTGTGACACTATCCCCCCTTTAGGCTGGAGCTCCAGCGACTAGGAGGCCTGGGCACGATAACCGGCAAAATCAATACAGAAAATAACAACAACAATAAGAGCAAGGACAAGAACCCCAACTCCGAACAACAAGAACAGAAATAACAACAAGGATGCAAAGTCATGACCTCAGTCGACTGGGCGAGGCTTCCTGAGGTACTGCTGGTGGAACAGGGTAACCAAATCCTGCGCATTCTCCAAGTCCTCTGCGGGTTGCCAGGTAGTCTCCTCGTCCCCTACCCACTTAACCTTATACTGAACTCGCCCATAGCGTTTTCTGGAGTCCAGTACCTCCTCAACCTCCCACTCCTCTTCACCTGCAATCACTACGGGAGGGGGTGGGGGGTGCTTTTGCCCGGGGAGGGGATCATTGGCGGCTGGTTCGATCTCCGAGATATGAACGACCGGGTGGCGTTTGATATCTTTAGGGAACTTCAACCAGTAGGCGTGAGTGCCCACATTCCCTAATACCTCATAAGGCCCCAGGAACTTATGATCCAGTTTACGAGAAGGTCATTCTGTCCAGAAGTGCTGACTAGAGAGCCACACCTTGTCTCCTGGCTGGTATCTGGGGGCTGGCAACCATGATCTATTGGCATACTCCGCTTGCCTGGCCTGCGCATATTCCAGCTCAGCTTTCAGGGTACGGTGGAGTGCAGCGATTCTAACTGCAAACTCCTTAGCTGGGGGGTGGGCTTTTTGCAGGGGTGCCAGGGCCTCCACGAACCGGGGGTGCCAACCATAGTTAGTCAGGAAAGGCGAGGTTTTGGAGGATTCCGAGAACTGGTTGTTCGCAGCGAATTCGCAGGTGGCCAGCAACGAAACCCAGTTATCCTGCTGGTAATCAACGAAGACCCGCAGATATTGCTCCATAATGGCATTTATCCTCTCCGATTGGCCGTCCATCTGGGGGTGATATGCCGTTGACAAACGCACTTTGATCCCCAGCAGCTCGCAGAAGGCTCTCCAAAAGTCCGAGGTGAACTGAGGGCCACGGTCAGACACGATGGATTCGGGGAGTCCATGATACCGGAACATATTGTTGAGGTAGAGGTTGGCCAACTCTGGAGCAGAACAGGTGTCCCGACAAGGTATGACATGCCTCATCTTCGTTAGCCAATCCACCACCATCAAGATGGCGTTAAATCCCGAGTCTTCCGGCAATCCCGTCACGAAATCGATGGTCAGGTGCAGCCACGGCCGATCCGGAATATCCAGGGGCTTCAGAGTGCCATATGGGGCGTGGCGGATGGGCTTAGCACGTTTACAAACATGGCAGTTCCGTACGTACCGCTCCACGTCCTTCCACTGGTCAATCCAGGTGTATTCCCTGGCCAAGAGCTCTAACGTCTTAGCCACTCCAGGGTGACCCACCACCAGGGTATCGTGGTGTTCCTTGATTAGCCTCAGGCATAACTCTCCTCCTTCCGGTACATAGAGCCGTTCGAGGTGATAGAGGAGGCCGTCCTGTACTATACACTCGGCCAGGGAAATCTTGTGGTGGCGGTGCTGGCCGGAATCTACTGCAGTGATGATTTCCTTGGCCAGGGGGTTGTCCTCACAGGTCTGTCTCACCAGTTGTCGGAGGTTGGCTCTTGCATCAGTCTCCGCATCAGCTTCCGCATCAGCCCCAGCTTCAGCTTCCGCATCAGCCCCAGCTTCAGCTTCCGCATCAGCCTCAGCTTCAGCTTCTGCATCAGCCTCAGCTTCAGCTTCCGCATCAGCCAGAACATTGGCAGCCAGGTCAAGATTTTCCGGCTTCAGTACCACCTGGTTCTGGTATTGTAGCCTTTCATCCCCCCCCTAGGGAGATCTCCTGATCTCCTGGTCAGTGCGTCTGGTTTCCCACCAGCCTTTCCTGACCGGTACTTGATCTTGAAGTTGAACCGGGACAGGAATTCCGACTACCTAGCCTGCCGGCGATTCAGTAATTTGGTAGTTGTGAAGTATTCCAGGTTCTTGTGGTCAGAAAGGACCTCGATAACCCCCTTCGCTGACTCCAGGTGGGGCCTCCATTCCTCAAAAGCCCGCACAATGGCCATTAATTCCTTATCATAGATCTCGTAATTACACTCCGCCGGAGAGTGCTTTTTGGAGAAATAGGCCACTGGGTGGAGGACTCCATTGACATACTGGGACAGGATTCCGGCGGAGACATAGTCGGAGGCATCCATTTCCACGATGCACTCGCTATCGGGGTCAAAATGGGCTAGGATTAGGGCTGAGCAGAAGGCTTCCTTGAGCTTCTCGAAGGCAGATTGGGCTTCTAAACCCCACTGGAAGCGCTGGCTTTTGTCCATACCCTTTGTCCTTGTCAACGCCGTCAAGGGTGCCACGATCTTCGAGTATCCCAGGATAAACCGGTGGTAGAAGTTGGCGAATCCCAGGAAGGCCTGTACATCCTTGAGGTTGGCTGGAGTTTCCCACTCCTGGATCGCAGCAACCTTTGCAGGGTCTATCTGGATGCCCTCCGTGGTGATAATCAGCCCCAGATACTTGACCTTCTGCACATGGAACTCGCATTTTTCCGGCTTCAAATATAACCCAGCTCTCTCCAGCTTCTCCAGCACTTGTCGGATGTGGATCTTGTGTTCCACTAGGGTATCCGAGTAGATAAGGATACCATCCATCACCGGGTAATGCATCATCACCGGGATATGCATCAGCCCCCATGCGAACCCCTGTCGGTCCATTCTTGGTGGCATAGCAGACTGCAAAATGAACGGAACCATTGCCAGCAAAATATATATGCCTCGTAAAGATATAGAGATTCATTGACATGTGGTGAGAATGCGAAATGGACGGGTTTGGATGGGTTAATAGATCGATTTTTGGGTGGCATCTAATATTTCGAGGCAAAATAGGGACAAGCAACTGACTTGCGGTACTGACCAAGTCTTGGGAATATATATGAATTGGGGTTTGAATGGCATAATCTAGAGTGTATAGATATGGTTTAAGTTGCTTAAAAGTAATAAAGCGATTAGTCTAACTTTGGAAGGTGAGCAGGAGTTTGTGCACTTTTCCGAGATCTATTTATATAAAAATCTGAAGCAGCCTGAGCCGTACTGAACTCAGCTGGACTAATTATGCCTTGTCTGTGTGAGCTCAAGTCCATCTTGGTCCACCTGAGTTTGCCTGGCCTGCCTGAGTCTGCTGGACTAAATCTGAAGCTGCCTAAACTCGTCTGCATAAATTATATAGATCCTGACCTTGTTTGACAAATTGTGGGCTAGACTAGGCACACCAGAACAATATTGAACTTCTATAATGTAATGGGTACTACTTCTAAACTGTGTCATACCACTGGACCTTCACTTGAGCTTCTCTTTACCAGCCTAGCCCTATACTACCCTATATAGCCCTATGCATATTCAATTCAGGCTTAGATAGGCCAACTCAGACTTACCTGAATCCACCTGAGTTTGGACAATTCATTTGAGAGTCCGTGATTGTACAGAGTGGTAAAGAAGATAATGTTCAGTATATTGAGATAGATGCAGGCATATATACTAGGTTAAGCTAGCCTAAGCTGACTTGGGTGACTTATCCTAATTGAAGTTTAAAATTACTTCTAGAGGTACTGCCTCTCAAGTATACTAAAGCAATCTAGACCTGCGGAAGCTAACCCCGAGTTACTATATGATGGCCAAAAATAAATGCTGGTGAGATTAGAGTAGTTCTGATATGTATTGGTATGCTCTAGCGTGCTCAACTGACTTGAAGTAACCTAATAGTAATTCACAAGAGTTTATACTAGTTTGGGACGTCTCAAGTAGCTTCAAGCAAATATATATTAGCTTATTGAAGTTCAATATTGCTATGGTGTGTCTAGACTAGCCTAGAATTTATTAGAGAAGGTCAGGAATGCTGAGCATCTATATAATTTATACAGATGAGTTCAGGCAGCTTCAGATTTAGTCCAGCAGACTCAGGTGGGTTAGACAAACTCAGGCGGACCGAGACGGACTTGGGCTCACACAGACAAGGCATAATTAGTCCAGCTGAGTTTAGTACGGCTCAGGCTGCTTCAGATTTTTATATAAATAGATCTCGGAAAAGTGCACAAACTCCTGCTCGCCTTCCAAAGTTAGACTAATCGCTTTATTACTTTTAAGCAACTTAAACTGCATCTATACACTCTAGATTATGCCATTCAAACCCCAATTCATATATATTCCCAAGACTTGGTCAGTACCGTAGGTCAGTTGCTTGTCTCTATTTTGCCTCGGAATATTAGATGCCACCCAAAAATCGATCTATTAACCCATCCAAACCCGTCCATTTCGTATTCCCACCACATGTCAATGAATCTCTATATCTTTACGAGGCATATATATTTTGCTGGCAATGGTTCCGTTCATTTTGCAGTCCGCTATGCTGCCAAGAATGGACCGACAGGGTTCGCGTGGGGGCTGATGCATATCACGGTGATGATGCATTACCCGGTGATGTATGGTATCGTCCAGGTAGGCGGTGCAGAATACATCCAGAAAGTCCCGCAGAGTGTCATTGATAAAGTGCTGAAAGGAGGCGGGGGCGTTGGTTAAGCTGAAAGGCATCACATTATACTCAAAATGGCCATATCGCGTCCAGAAGGCAGTTTTCCACTCCTCCCCCTTAGCAATTCGTACCAAGTTGTATGCCCCTCTCAGATCCAATTTGGTGAACCATTTTGCCTTGGAAAGCCTAGCTAATGTCTCCTGGATCAGGGGTAAAGGGTATCTGTTCTTGACTGTTATCTCGTTCAGGCCACGATAATCAACACACAACCAAAGAGAGCTGTCCGACTTCTTCACGAACAGCACTGGGGCACCCACTGGGGAGGAGCTGTGGCGAATGAAGCTCTTGTTGAGGTTTTCCTCCAGATACTTTTTTAGAGCTTCCAGTTCTATCCAGGACATCCCATAGAGAGGTCCATAAGGGGGGGTCTTACCTTCTACCAGTGGGATTGTGTGGTAGTATGGTCGATGGGGGGCAAGCTTCTCCGCGGCTTTCTCAGAGAACAAGTCAATGAATTCGTGGTATTCACCAGGCACCATGGACTTCCATTCTTCCTTGGACTGCAGCTTATTGATTTCCAGGTTAACTTCGCAGATTGATAGAGTATGGGCTTTCAGCTTGTGCCTTCTGGTAAGGTAAGCAAAGGCCCCTGCTCCAATGAAGTTGATATCGAGGGGTTTTAGTGGGGGGGTTTCTGCCATCACCTGCCTAGGATCCTCTATCGGGGGTGGTAGGGCACATAATCCTTTAACGGCAGTCTGTGGGGCACCGCAGTGCTTCTCGCAATACCCGCTGTTAAAGTTCAAGGTGTAAGAGCCAAAGTTAACGGAGACATCATGCATTCGGAGCCAGGGGATCCCCAGGACAATGGGGTATTTGAGCTTGGTTAAAAACATGGGGAGGCTTTCCGAATGGTCTCCAATGGCACTAGGTAGGCATGTGAGGTCGGTAATAGCTCCGGAAAAGATAGGTCGGCCATCAATGATATCAAGAAGGCGGGGGGTCTTTAGCTTGGCTGTTGGTATCGAATTTTTACTGACAAAGGTCTGATCAATGAAGGCTATTCCTGAAGCACCACAATCTATGAGAGCTAATGTTACCACTGTTTTACCATTGAATTTAACAGTTATTGGTACTACAAAATGCTCGCCAAACAAGCGAAATTCGTCAACAGACATAGATGCAGGAACAGAGAAAGACGACAAAGACAAATGACCCAGGATAGGTCCCTTGCTAGTGTCAGTAACTAGGCAAGGGACTCCACTTTTCCCGACTCTTCCAGGGTCTCGGATATCGCATGTACGGCCAAGGAGCGGTTTTTGCGGAGGGGACAGGCTGTGATGAAATGGTCCCCTTTTCCACATGCAATGCATAACCCACAAGTGTGGCGGTGGTCCCTTTCCTCCTGGATTAGCCGAGGTCTTCCCGAGGACAAATCCATAGGGGCGGGCCCTCCTGGCACCAGCGAAGGATGTACTGGTTTGTTGGCCAGGGTCGTGGTTGTTGCGGAGGATTGGGCTGGCTTCGGCTGCTACTGCTGCTGTGGTGCTGGGCAGGTGGTTGGTCGGAAGGCCGGTCAGTGGCGTAACCTGGCCATTCATTGCTCTACCATGGAGGCCTGGTCGATCAATTCCTCGAGGGTATCAACCGCAGGGAGGGTAACCATGGCTTGTTGGAGCTCATCGCTGAGCCCCTCCTAGAATTGCTTGAACTTAGCCTGGTCGTTCCACCTTACCTCTGCGGTCAGCCTCGAGAACTCTGCAACGTAAGTAGACAGCTCTGAGTTGCGCTGTCTCAGTGCCCGGAGCGCTTGACTGGCCGTCTCCACTGCATCAGGATCTCCGAACGCCCTATCCAGGATTGTGAAAAGGGCCGAGATATTGTTGAGCTTGATCCCGGTTTTAAGGACGTATGGCTGGATCTGGTCACAAGCTTTCCCCTCCAGCAAGGCGAAAACGTATGCCAGTCGATGTTGTTCTGACGGGAACCTGGCAGAATCCCCATTGAGCTTGCATTCTTCCAGGCTCGTAGACGAGCCCGGTCCCCATTGAACTTGGGGGGTGTTGGAATGCTTTCGGTCTTGTTGCTACTGGCTGCTGTTGGTATTGCAAGGTTCCCTAGGGCGCGGCTGAGGTTTTGGACCGTAGTCCGTTCGTTGGCTAGGGCAAGGTTCACATGGTCGAGATCCGTCTGGAGGACCGTGATCTCTTCGTCGGCGGATCTCAACTTTCGTTCAGCCACGGCCAGGCTGTTGCTGAGTTCGGCCCCGATGGCATCCATGGCCTCGAAGATGTCGATGATTTCTCGACGATAGGCACTCAATTCGTTTGGGCCTGAGGGTATAGGGGAGCTTCTCCAGGTCTGGAACCTGACGGCGGGTGGTGGGGTTCCGGACATGACAGCGTACCAGTTGGTCGAGAAGATCCAACGTAGTGTAACGAGGGCTCTGGGGGACAAGGCGACCAAGGGGTACGCCGGGGAAGTGGCAAGGGGCAATCGCACACGTAGGAGCGCTACGTGTGTGACCAGGGGAAGACTGAGACGGGGGCAAGGGCAAGAGGCAAGAGAGAGGTAGAGGGCAAGGGACATGAGACACGCGGAGGCAGTTGCCGCGTGTGTCAAGGGAGGCAGCTGTATTGCAGAGTTGTTTGTTCGAGACAAGGATGTGCACAAGGGAGGTGCACAAGCGCTGGGGGAAGCAAGGTCCTGTATTGGGTATACAAGACGTTGGATGGGGATCCAACGAGAGGGCGGAGGGACGAAGATATATATACATGATTCCAGGCCAAGGCCGTGGAAGGAATAAGCTTCCCGAGATTCCTATCTCGGAAGCTAAGATAACAATCACCCATCGACGACACCCGAACAAGCCTGTTCGAGTGTCAAATCAAGACTAAGAACACGGTTGTGACAAATAGAAGCAAAATACACGTCTCATGTAAATATAAAATCAAACCTACAGAAACCTAGCAAAAGACTCGAATAGAAGCAAAATATACGTAAATTTGAAGCACTTAGGAAAGTAAATGATAGAACCAAATACTGTACGCTTAATACAAAGACCTTGGATACAGGGCAAAGAGAGTGCAAGAAATCGAGGTATATATACAGGAGGCCTCGGAGAGCCAAGGCCGACAGCAAAATAAACTTCCCGACGAAAATATCAGATAACGAGATAGATAACAAAAATCTATTGAAAACCTCTTACAATGAGAGCTAGTAGAGGCGGTAGGAGACCTCACCTTGATCTCTACAGAAAATGAAACCTTAATAGGGTCTCTGTAGAGAAGGAAACCTTAATAGGGTCTCACGATGTAGCTAAGGCCTCCCCAAAGTCTCAAACTATTCTCCATAGCCTTTTTGGAGGTCTCAACTTGCTTGAAAAGTCTCACTTCGGTTCAAAGGTTTCACGGCTAAGCCTCAGCAGGTCTAACTTGGCCGAAGACCTAAACTTGGACTAAAGTTGAAACTTTTAATTAAGTTTACTATGGGCGCCCATATTAACTAATGAACCACAGTGCATGATTTTAGAGCGAGGGTTGGTGGAAGAGGGAACGGAAGGGGATCTGGAAATTGAAGGCGAAGATGATGATGATTAGGTAGCTAGCTCATGAGTTCGAATACAATTAGCTTGGGTGCATTGGCAAAAGTCTCGAGACGTCTCGTGCCCAGGCGTATGTAACAATACATGCACTCACTGTGTATGCGAACATCTACCATATTCCTCTCTCCAGTGACCAACTCGCTCTGTTCGTACCTTCCTTCAGTGGACACTTGGATCTCTCCGCTCGCCTGTTGCTATTCCTATTCCTATCAATCATATCACACATACCTATGGTCTCCTTATAGGAATAGGAATAGCAACAGGTGAGCGGAGAGATCCAAGTGTCCACTGATGGAAGGTATTATATCACACATACCTATGATCTCCTTATAGGAATAGGAATAGCAACAGGTGAGCGGAGAGATCCAAGTGTCCACTGATGAAGGTATGAACAGAGCGAGTTGGTCACTGGCGAGAGGAATATGAAGAGAAGAAGATGTTCGTATACACAGTGAGTGCATGTATTGTATTGAGTGAAGTGATGACTTCAATTATCCCGAACAAGTAGGAACATGAACGAGATATATATACATGTATGAGCGTACATCTAAAGCATGAAGAAGAAGGAGAAGCACATATCCGTTGCAAGCCATATAGCTAGGCATGAAGCAACGATATGAGTGCGAGCAAGGTGTGAAGTACGCAATATGATGTGCAAGCCGCTGACGGCTACATATGGTATAGGTAGCAAGGCATGGGCGGAATGAACGGAATGTACTACATTCATTCTAACACTCCTGGGCCTTGGAATGTTCCTAGATCCCGGGGGACGGGGCCAGGCCGAGGATTTATTACCTTATTTCCTACCCTCATTCGGAATTGTTTTATATCGGATTAACTTCGCCGGGTAGACCTTTGGATCCTACAGAAGCTTGGGGGTTAAAGAGGATCACGTATAGCAAAATAACACAAGTACGAAGGAACTATAAACTATAGGGCCATATCCCTTATGGGATTTCAAATCAACGCAGTAATGGGTTTGGAGGTAGCCACCAGGGCTGCGGCCATAGGGAAATTGCTGCAAAATGACTGGTGCCATGGCATGCTGAGAGGTATATTAGGTACTCCAGACACATGTCCATTGCCATAGTTCCTCTTTCTACTACACTTGCATACCATACTAACGCCAGACAGAAGAACAAAAATAACTCTATTAACAATGTCTACAGACTGGGATATTCAGGAACTTTTGAAGCTTCAGCTCATGCAATTCCTAAGACATTACGGTTTTGTCACCTACGATGAGAGTACCCCAGGCTCGCGTTGGTGCATACTGATGGGCACCACGATTATGGAGGAAATGTTTCAGTTCTTCCTCAACTATACGGTTCAGGCGTGGATAGAGGAAGACATCACCACAATGACTGATTTTATATATCTGAGGGACATGAAATTGTGGGAGATTGTGATTATGGTTAAGGAGGATGTGGAGAAAGGTTTTGCAGCCATGGTGGAGCATACGGAGGGGCTATAAAAGCTCTGAGTGTATCAGTGGGGAGAAGGTCTGAATTGGCATATCTAGTTTCATTCCTCCTATTTGGGGATTGGAATCGTGTTGGATTAGCTTTGTTGGAGGGACTTGGAATTTTCCAAAAGGACAGTATTTACCCTTATTCTTTATGGCCCCTGGAATTCACCGTGGAAATTAGCAAAGATATAAGTGCCCGTGTTGTAGGTGTGAACTTGGGCGCAATGATACGAAAAATTCTCTAAGTCCCAGGCGGCCACACTTGGGAAATAGGGGATCACTATGCTGCCAGCCCCCTAATGTCGGATCCAGCTTCCGGTGACTTAGAACCAGGCTGTGCTGTTTTAAGAGCTCCTCCAGGTGTGCACGGCCTACGGTAGTAGTACGGTGGAGGAAATAGCTGTATGCGGTAAAAGTAAACATGGAATTGATCATCGTGGCAATTCTATAGACTTAGGTTTCCTGGGGATTGTAGTGAACAGCGTACAGTAGATTATAATAATGAGTGCGCAACGGAGGGCTGAATGCGCAACTGAAGGGAAAGTACGCAACTGCATAACTGAAGGGTGTATAGAGACATTGGACGCAAGTAAACTGTGTTGGTAAGTAAAGAAAATAGTGGTTGGCGTTGGGAAAGAGATTGTGATCACACGAAATAAGATGAAAAAGTAGAAAGCATGGGACGCACCTGACACTGTCCATATATTCTAAGGACGCGCATGGGATGCATTGGAGGTAGCAAGAATTAGGTGATGTACCTGACGCCACCTATATATTCTGAGGCCGCGCATGGGACGCATGGGACACAGCAAGAATTTCGTGAAGCACGGGATGCAGCGAAAATTGTAGTGCTTCGTGACGCAAATTTTTTTTGCTGGTGATTGAGAGCAAACCATTCCAAAGAGTCCAGGAACTTTGCCAATTCAACTCGATAAATATCCTGATCCTTCTGTTGAAGTAATAACTTAGTTTGTCTGGCTTTGTGTAGTAATGCAGTAGAATCCCAGGGTGTAGGAGATACTGGTAGTGGGGTGTTAGTGATTGAATGCCGTACATTCATTCATTCCGCCCATGCCTTGCTATTCCACACACAGCGACCTTCGGCCTGCAGATCTTATGGCAAGCAATGGCCTTCTCAGGCATTGCGTGCTTCGGCCTTCACAGGCATTGCGTGCTCTGGCCTGCAGATCTTATGGCAAGCAACGGCCTTCTCAGGCATTGCGTGCTTTGGCCTTCACAGGCATTGCGTGCTCTGGCCTGCAGATCATATGGCAAGCTTCGGCCTTCACAGGCATTACGTGCTTCAGCCTTCACAGGCATTGCGTGCTACTCATATGTCCTTCTTCTTCTTCACTTTCTTATGTACGTTCATTCATGTATATATATCTCGTTCGTTTCCTGTTGGATAGATGAAAACAAGAACATAACAACACATCTCTTCACTTCTATATACTCTTCTCTTTGTGACAATCTCACTTCGCTCATTTGTATTATCCTTCAGTGGACTTTTGGATCTCACTGCTGCCTATACCTCCCTCCTTTATCTCTTAAAGGTTCTGAGCCCTCTACGCTTTAACTCTCTACGAATAAGCACAACATGTCTTCCGAAGCAGGACCATCAAGGCAACCACGAACCCGTTCAAGAGTTCACCAAAATCAGCCTGATAGCAAAGAAGAAATTCTCGAAACCATTGTACTCTCACAACCACAACCTCTAGCTATTCCACAACCACAACCACTAGCTATTCCACAACCACAACCTCTAGCTCCTGAAGCTACACCACCCCAAGTTCAACCGGCTTTAGCGCTTGCTGCACAAGCATCGCAAGCGGCAGTACCTATTCCTGTCCATCAGGACTTCAGGTCTAGTATTAAGCTAGAAAAGCTAGCAATTCTTGAAGGCGCAAAGAACTATGATCTTTGGTCACAACAGATGCTGATGATCTTTGACGCTCTAGAAGCTACACAAGTAGTTGTCAATGGCTGTATTCCTCCGCTTATAGCAACAGCTGCTGAAATAACACATCATAAGCATATAGAGACAGAATCTCTTCTGCTCCTTATTCAAGTTGTTTCGCAGAAAATCATGCTACAGATTGGTAGGCATAGGTCTGCAAATAAGATCTGGCATTATCTCTGCAAAACATACTACAAAGATACCCCGCTGTCCTTTGTATATGAGATTCATGCCTTTAATTCGCTTGCTTCCACACTTGATATCTCGCAATCAATTTCTCAGTTCATTGACACTTTCGAGATTCGATGGATGTGGTTGCACCAATTGACCTCGAATGCACATCTTGGCAGCTTCAAGGCTATGTATAGGACTTTGCTAGAACTTGAAGAAGCTAAGCGCGAATACCTCCTCGCTTCCTTAGTCACTCACTACCCCAATGTGGTAGATAACCTGACTACTAAGGAAAATCTCTCATATAATGATTTGAAGGAGAGGCTAATAGGTCTAGCAATCAATAACCAACTCTCTAGCTACAATGGCAGAAACTAGACCAACACGGCACTACTAGCCAATGGTCGCCCGAATAAGGCTAGAAGGAAGAAATTTGCGCAATCCCAGCAACAAGCCACAAAATCTCAATCCCAGCAAGCTTCACAAGCTTCGTAAGCCTCTGCAGATCCAGGCACTTGGTCTTGTACCTACTGCAAACGACACGGACATTGATTCAAAGGTCATGTCTGGCAAGATTGCCGGAAGCTAAAACATGACCAAGCTAGCAAGAAACAAATAGCGCAGACCTAAGCTGCTGTTGCCCAAGTTGCGCAAGCCTCCATTTCTGAAGCCCAAGTTTCTCAAGCGCTTGTTTCCCAACAACTCGATCCCTCCAGTTTTGTTTCAGAATCTATTCACACCAACCAACAGGTTAGTACAATATACACCTGAAAACTAGACACATATGCAACAGCTCACATGACATCTGATATAGGTCATTTCTACTACATCTACCCGCATTACGGAGTTGTGAAGGTTGGGGGTAACAACCTCCTTCCTGTCGAGGGGAAAGGCACTGTGATAATACATGCCTCTCTACCCAACAACCAAATCAACCGTCTGTTCTTAAAGGATATGTTATATTGCCTACTCTAAGTCATAGTCTCTTTGCCTAGGATGTCGTTAAGTTTAAGGTTGTTATGGTCGCTAGGGATAATGTTATTCATATGTTCAATAAAAGTGATCTTCAGACTCCGATCTTAGTTGTAGACATTAGGGACAAGCTTCCCTGTTTACGAGAAACTACGAATTCGTAATCTCATATAAGCCCTGTGAGCAGCTCTAATGCTCATACCAGCCTTATGAGCTCTTCGCTTACTTCGCAACCTCATATAAGCCTTATGAGCTCTTCGCTTACTTCGCAACCTCATATGAGCCCTATGAGCTCTTCGCTTACTTCGCAATCTCATATAAGCCCTGTGAGTAGCTCTAATGCTCATACTGGCCTTTTGAGCTCTTCGCTTACTTCGCAACCTTATATAAGCCTTATGAGCTCTTCGCTTACTTCGCAACCTCATATAAGCTCTGTGAGCAGCTCTAATGCTCATACCAACCTTATGAGCTCTTCTTCATATATTATTGGCATAATGCATTTGGGCATGCAGCCAATATATACCCAGCTGCATATGCTGACGGCGAGCTCTTACCTAAGGCACCCGCCAACTTCACATGCAATGCGTGTATTATGTCAAAATCAACTAATAATACCCCATTCGCTCTTTCTCATGCTCGCTCTACTAGGGCATTTGAACTCATACATAGCAATCTAAGTGGCAAGCAGCCTATCGCATCTTATGGTAACTCTCTCTATTACATCACGTTTTTAGATGATTTTACCCGCATGGCATAGATGCACTATCTAATAGCCAAATCCGATGCAAACCAAGTGATTATTGATTTTATCACCTTTATCCAAAGGCAGTTCAATACCACTATTCTGGCTGTTTTAACTGATAATGGTAGAGAATATATTAAGGTTGATACTTACTTCAAACAACAAGGTATATGCCATATAAGGACACCACCTTATTCTCATGAATCGAATGGTGTTGCGGAACGCTTTAACCGCACAATACAGACAATGGTCAGAGGCATGCTCACCAATATCTCAGATAAGAGGTTGTGGGCGGAAGCATACTCAACCGCTATTTATTTGAAGAATCGCCTTCCACATTCACATCTCTAAGGGATAACACCCTATGAAGCCCTGTATAAGGCAAAACCATCAATTAGTCATTTACACCCTTTTGGACAGCATTGCTTTGCTCATATCTACGAGGAAAATAGACCAAGTGGCAGCAAGCTTCTCCCACAGGCAGAAAGTGCGATATTTGTTGGTTATACGGACAGTACTTCTATATATAGAATATAGCTTAAAAATAAGCATATTAAGACAATAAGAGCAGCTCTTTGCTCATTCTCTCTAACGAGCGCAAGCTTACCAGCGACCGCTAGCTTACCAGCAAGCGCAAGCACACAAGCGACCTTACCTGTAAGCAATCAAGCAAGCTCACCAGCGAGCTTACCAGCAAGAAATCAAGTAAGCTTACCAGCAAGCAATCAAGCAAGCTTACCAGCGAGCAATCAAGCAAACTTACCAGCGAGCTTACCAGCAAGCGCAAGCACACAAGCAAGCTTACCAGTGAGCGCAAGCTTACTAGCAAGCGCAAGAACACTAGCAAGTGCAAGCACACAAGCAAGCTTACCAGCGAATGCAAGCCTACCAGTGAGCTCAAGATATGATCTCAGACCAAGAAAAAAGGCAAAAATAGCTATTCTTGCTGAAGCTCAATCAAGCGATCCCACCCAGCTATCCAAGGCAATCCGATACGAGCTAGCCTTGCTAGCAGCCAACATAACCAACAAACCCAGAACATACCTACAAGCTTCTAAAAGGCCTGATTCCTGCAAATAGTATGCAGCAATGCAAGCAGAGCTGCAAGCGTTAGCCGACCAAAATGTCTGAGACGTTGTGCCTATACCCTCTAACCGCAATATTGTCGGTTCCAAATGGGTATATAAGATAAAGCGGGATGCTGCTGGCAATATCAGCCGGTATAAAGCAAGATTGGTAGCACAAGGGTATTCTCAGCAACTTAGTACGGATTTTGATGAGGTTTTCGCTCCAGTCGTCAGATATGACTCACTGCGCTTGCTCATTGCCCTATCAATATACTCAAACTGGCCAAAACCAGACCAGCTTGATATCAAGGGCGCATTCCTATATGGCTATCTTAATGAAGAAGTCTATATGCATCTTCCTCCTGGTTTCTTCGAAGATCAGCTAGACTCATGCGCTCTATTAAAACGATCTATATATGGACTAAAACAAAGTCCAAGGCAGTGGTATGCTAGGCTGACTGGCTTCCTCATACCACTGGGCTACAAAGCAACCAACTTTGACCCTTGCGTCTTAGTACATACCAGTCATAATATCATTATCGCAATCTATGTTGACAATATTACTATATTTGGATCCAGCCCACTTAGACAGGAGCTAAAGGCATTACTAAAGAGAGAATTTAATCTCAGCGATATGGGCCCTCTAAACTAGCTGCTTGGAATTCAAATAGAATGGCAGTGTTAAGATTCGGTTACCTTGTCGCAACACACATATATAGACCAATTACTGGTGAAATTTGGGATGGACTCTTGCAACTAGGTCATTCTTCCTCTTAACCCTCACCACAAGCTGGTAAAGGCTGATGAAGGAGACAATGACCTTGCTGATGTCTCCCTATACTAGCAAATTATAGGCTCTCTAATGTTCCTTGTGATTGGCACATGACCTGATCTAGCATATACGGTCTCAGCACTCTCTCAATTTTCTTCGAAGCCGACAACGCACATATGGGAGCACTCAACAAGTCTTGCAATACCTCAAAGGCACTCGCAACCTCAAGCTTTCATATACCTCAAACGCTATTCATTTAGCTGGCTTCTCAGATGCAGATTATGCAGGTGATCGATCCGACCGAAAATCCACCATGAGCTACATCTTCCAGATAGCAACTAACACCATTTGCTGGCGGGCTATCAAACAGCGATGTGTCGCCACTTCTACAGTTGAAGCTGAATATATCGCTCTGTCAATAACCGCTAAGCACTATGTGTGGCTTCAGTCTGCTCTGAATAAGCTCAGAATTACTGCACTAGCCGCCCTGAGCGCTGATAATGATAGCTCTATTGATCTAACCTCTAATCCTCGCATCAGTGACAAGAGCAAACATATCGACATGGCTTATCACCATGTGCGAGACCTTGTTGAGTCTGGGAAGCTCACAGTCTTATACATTCCAAGTCACGATAATTTAGCTGACTTATGCACTAAACCATAGCCCCAACCACGACTCTCTATGCTAAGAGATCTCATTCTAGGATAAAAACAATCAAATTCAACACTCTTTTCCCTATACATTTTTTTTTTTTTCCATATCCATGGTTTTTTATAGGTTTTTTTAATGAGGTTGACTTGATTGCGTACATTTAGGAAGATAGGAGGGGCTTGAGTCTAGCAAGTATGAGCTGAGGAGGGGTGTTAGTGATTGAATGCCGTACATTCATTCATTCCGCCCATGCCTTGCTATTCCACACGCAGCGACCTTCGGCCTACAAATCTTATTGCAAGCAACGGCCTTCTCAGGCATTGCGTGCTTCTGCCTTCACAGGCATTGCGTGCTCTGGCCTGCAGATCTTATGGCAAGCAACGGCCTTCTCAGGCATTGTGTGCTTCGGTCTTCACAGGCATTGCGTGCTCTGGCCTGCAGATCATATGGCAAGCATCGGCCTTCACAGGCATTACGTGCTTCGGCCTTCACAGGCATTGCGTGCTACTCATATGTCCTTCTTCTTCTTCACTTTCTTATGTACGTTCATTCATGTATATATATCTCGTTCGTTTCCTGTTGGATAGATGAGAACAAGAACATAACAACACATCTCTTCACTTCTATATACTCTTCTCTTCGTGACAATCTCACTTCGCTCATTCGTATTATCCTTCAGTGGACTTTTGGATCTCACTGCTGCCTATACCTCCCTCCTTTATCTCTTAAATGGGGATACTACTTTTGATTCATTTTCCGGATCTTGATAATGTACTACATTCATTCTAACACCAAGCACATCCGAAGGCATCACCACTTCATCCGGGAATGCGCAGAGGAAGGGAGTGTGACGGTGCACTGGGTTCCAGGCGAGGGGAACCCAGCAGACATGCTAACAATAGTAGTGACAGGGCCCAGACTGAACGAGCTCAAAGAGCAAGCAGGAATGACGAATGAGGGTATGACAGATTCGGGGGGCGTCATCCCATTAGGAGGGCTTGTTGGAACAGAGGTAATAGGATGACGCGGGCATAGGGCGAACATGCGAAGGGTGAACATGCGAAGGGAGAATGTATAATGTATGTGCGAACTGCAGAATGAGTATGTCAGTAGGGTATTTAAGATGGGAGGATTTCCTTACTTTCATAGTAGAAGTTAACCAAGGAGCTTCTGTCATAGTACACGAATACCCTTCTACGAATATCGACTTCTTCATCTCCAAGCCTGGCGGGTAAAGCTAGACGATACAGTCGATCCCACATGCCGCACGTGTGGCCAGCAAATGGAAACGGGCAGGCATGTTGCCCTGGTTTGCCCGCGGGGGGAGGAGATTGGCATGAGGTGGGGGAATTGGGAAGAGATGGACGAGCGGGGGAAGTGGCTCAAGAAGGTAAGGGACGGGGGGAGGGAAACCACCGTCGATCTTGTAGAAACCTTCTTCTCCAATCTCGACCTGAGATGAGGGAACGAGACCGTCTCATAGCCTTAGGCTTCACAGACGTATAGACTTCAAAAAAAAAAAAAAAAAAAAAAAAAAAACTCTTGTCCACAGAACCTCTCATGAGCCCCCACCAAAACCAATAGTCAGCCACGTTCTAATGCTTCTGTATACATAGGACTTAGGAGGCATCCTTAGCTACCCCAACTACCGTCGTAGTCTCGTAGAACCATGTTTATCTCAGGAATACATCTCCTTGGCCCTCACTTACAATAACACGAGTACAAGGAATAATCAACTATAGGCCATATCACTTATGGGATTGCAAATAACCCAGTAATAGTAAGAACTGTGTTTGGAGGCGGCCACCAGGACTGTGGCCATAGCGAAGTAGCTGCAAAGTGAATGGTGCCATGACCACGGCTGAGAGGTATATTAGGGATTCCTGAGCCATGTCCATTGCCATAGTTCCTCTTTCTACTACACTTGCATACGCTACTAACGCAACAGAGAAAAACAACAATAACTCTAATAACAATGTTTACAACCTGCAACTGCCCAGATGACAAAGTTTTGAACGCTGAACTCAGGGAGTTCCTAAAGACTTACGATTTTCTCGATGGTACCCCAGGGACGCACGGGTGTATACTGATGAGCTCCAAGCTTACGAAGGAAAGGTTTGACACCTTGATCAAGCTTATTGTTAAGGAGTGGATCGAGAAAGGAATCACCAAGACAAGTGAGTTTGAAACTCTGAAGGGCATGAAATTGTGGGAGGTTGTGATTATGGTTAAGAAGCATCTGGAGTATCATTTGAGAGCCATGGGGGAGGTAGTGGGGTCTTAAAATTATTTGGCAGCCGTGGGGGGTAGTGGGGGGGCTATAAAAGCTATGAGTAGATCAAAAGGGAGAAGGTGTGAATTGGTATATCTAGTTTCATTCTTACTATTTGGGGATTGATTAGTATCGGATTAGCTTTGTTGGAGGGACTTTGAATTTCACAGAATTGATAGTATTTACCTGATTCTTTTAACCACATGCCCACGTACGCATTTTGGATTTCATTTATATTCAATCCCAACTTGCATAATTATGGTGGAAAATATATAAACTTAAGTTCTGTCCTGCCCGGGAAACCACACGATTCTTGGGATGGATGATCTACGCACGAATATTGTCCCTCCCCGGGGAATTCAAAAATGAAATTCCTGCGTAGGCCACATCATGGGTTGCCCTCCGCGGGAATGTTATTACCAAATGAAGTAATTTACTGCGGGTACCGAAAAAGTAATGAGTATAAAAATAAAATAACAAAACAAAAGGAAGCTCCAGATGTATTTCTGCTTGATGACTTGATTGCTGAGAAGTGATTTCGATGTTACTCAGCAGGCTTAACTGAATTAATTGTTGTCAATTGATTTTTGAAGTTTAGTACCTTAATTGAAATAACAATTTGACTAAGTACCCATATTATGTAGTTGTTTATACCGCTTCACGATATTTTCATGGGCTTTAGTAGTATTTTTAGTAGGTCCTCGCCACCATACATATCACGTGGCAAGCCTACCCTTGTTAGAATGTCGTGCTTCCCTTTCAGCAGATACCTTGTTAGCTATACCGTACCTGGCGAATCAGACTATACCAGCGGAGCATATAACCCTCCAAAGACTTGCAGCAGCGGCATGGTTTACCAACTGCGGGACTGTGTTTTTCAGTAGGTGCTTGAATATCTTAACACACAGAGATATTCCATTCAATTATATTCAATTATAAAATGACCGTTCCATAATCGCACCATCCACCTTATGTTTGCCAAAACCTTGCGAGCCGAGAGCCCATGTACCGTTGCTCCATTTCCAATTCCCATCTCCCCGAAGTTATCATCCTCAACACTTTAATTCAATAGTGACCCAAAGCGCGTTCTGCACGAGCATGCATGGCATCCGCTAGGAGCAGTGACCTACCACCAGCACTTGATCGAGCCTGTGTTATCGTTCCACTGACCCCAATAGCTACCCTCGAGGCGTGCGAGGCCTGGATTGGTGAATCCATTCGAGCCTCCCCAAGAACAATCGGTTGATTGGTAGATGACACACCAGGTCCCTATCAAGGACGGCATAAGTACATGTTAGTTACAGCACGCCCGTAGTATCTAAAGAAAGGCTCGCGAGTGGTGAGTACAAACCTGAATCAGGTCCAACTGAAGAAAGAGTATAGCGGTAAGTTTGGTCACTCAATCTGACGCATGCGTTCCATCCAAAGACGAAGTAAGAACAACCAAGGCCGGGTTGAGTTGTCCAGTCACTAATATATCACTCTGATCAGCTATAACTTCCATGATGGAGGGAGAAGGGGAGAACCACTCACTATCCAGGACACATAAAGACTCCACCGAGCGTTCTCTTGGCCAATAATTTTGGTATCTCTGGGCCCTGTCATCACCCTCCGTTAGGCTCACAAATATGGAATCTTTATAAAGAACAAAGCGACTGACAGAAACGATTTCTCCGATCTCCTCAATCGGAGTGATTTTACCATCCCAGCCTAGTTTAGTCTTCCAGTCTTCTTCTAAGTTAGAGGTGCGTTGCTCAAGGTCGTCAGCCGCAGCAGGGCTGGCAGCTGGAGCAGCAAAACCCAACTGTGCAAGAGCAAGAGCGGCAATGGTGGCGGTGATTGAGAACTTCATCGTGACTTTGGTAGAGTTTATGAGGAAGGTTTCCTGGACGATGAGGTGAAAAGTCGGAGAAGTAGTATAGTTGGGAGGAGAGGCTTTAAGTGATGGGAGGATGGGTTTGTGAAGAGAAGCCAGAGGAGCAGTTTATATAGTTTCCTCGGCCATATACCGGATAGCTACTGAACCTGAGTCGATTGGGTGTAGAGCCCAGTCTGCGGAACTCCCGGGCTCCCATATGCACGATTATTTCTCTGCCTCCACCTGTTCGCCTGGTTGGTCCCCGTGTGTCCCAACACCTCTTCGCTTTAGTAATACAAGCCCAACCGCGGTACCACGAACTCTCTAGTGGCCCCCAGTAGCATTACTGGTACGCCGACATGCATCCGCCAGGTGTAGCCTGATGATCACTCTCAATCTCAATTACACTAGTGGAACTAATGTACCTGAAGTGGGGAAGGGGAATCGATCTGACGGATATCACCATAAGTGTCCGAGCTTACCTCTAGCCATTCGGTCCTACAGAAAAAGATATATGTACCAACAATTAGACAAGTCGAGTTCAGCTCCCATCCGTGGTATGGGGTTACACAGGAATTATTTTGTGTGCGGGAATGTAGCTATGCTATGTACCGCACGTGGTCTATGGGAAGAGCTAATTGATCGGGTGATTCCGAACTACACCAAATATGAATATAGACAGATTTACAAAGGAAACCAGTTGAATTCCACACAGTCATATTAATGTTTATTTTGTGATCATGATAGCATATGCGTAATGACATTAGAGAAAAACAAAAAAAAAGTTTATTTTGCCGCTAGTCTAGTCGGGGAAATTAATCCGGACTCCTGCAGTAGTCTGAATTCCTGCAGTGTTGTGCCTACTTAGTAAGTGTAACTGAGTCATACGCAGGGAACGAAGGAGGGCTCAGCTAATCAGCAGCTCAAGGCACAATATAATTATTAATATCAAAAAAATAATACTAATAGTCGACTAGTCATCGAATCTTGGGTAGAATAGCCCGTTTCCAGTGTATCCGTCTCGGCGACTTTTCGAAATTTCTGCAGAAATAGTTTCCGGACTGTGGTCAGCCTGCATATGCAGGTGTTGATATTGTAGGCAGGAATTTTACACCTCATATGCAATTTTACAAATCCGTTCTTTCGGAAGCCAGCGGGATTGACAGTGTGATGTTGTGCTACCTGGGACAAAAAAGTAGTCATATGTCCTCGTGTATTAATCTCGATACCCGTGCAAAAATCTACAGGGAAGGCAAGGGGCGATCCCGCCAAATCTTACAGTACCCCGTGAATAACAGCTGATACATATTACTCAAGAAAGTCATGTCACTTTTCATCCAGTTTCGGCCAAACCAGCCGTCTTGAAGACCATATCAACGGTCAGAATAGCTATACCTCGGGACCTGGTTTGTACATGGTGGCTCCTCCCAATATACCCAGAAATTCGGTAAGTATATCTAGATCAACAAAGTACGGATTAATAAGACGAGGAGGCGGCGTTCCGTATGAAAACCATGGGCTTACTCAGTATGCCACGAGTTGGCAGGAGCTGCGGTATGGTATGTTCCGGCTAGTGGGGGGACACTTGCAAAATAACAAGGAAAATTGGCAAACTGAGCATTTATAGAAGAACTGAAATGCAATATTACATCCCAAGATAAATCTGTTATCGGTACAGACTGCGATTATCTCTCAGCTATAAAACGAGTGATACCATGGTGGCGGTAGTCTCGTGCCAAGCCTCTAGTCGTTCGCATCGCATCGCTTTTATCGAAGTTGATTAAGGGCTGAAGGTAGTGCTAGCCAGACTAGGCTGTAGGTCGAGTCTCCAGAGATGTGGGAATGGGGAAAAAAAAAAAAAAAAAAAAAAGGCCTGTAGGTACTTTATGTCACTGGTAGTATATTTTCTCTTGCATATACCTATCCTCTCTTATTATCCTCTCCCCAAAAACCTCTTTTTAGCTTCCTTCATTTTTAGTTTACTTTTTAGTTATTATCTTCCTCATTTAGTTATTATATCACTATTTATATACCACTTTTAATTTATATAGAATCTACTATACCTTCTAATTTCAATACAGCTAAAAGTTTTCAAGTTACTATTACTAACTTATATATATAGGTTAATATTTTTATAGTATTTCTTGACCTTATACTAACTATAGTACTTACTATCACTAACTAGGTAAAGATCGATTATATAGAAGAGATCAGTGTTTCAGAACTCTGCTCAAATATCTTTAATGCAACGTTGCAACCTGGTAAGCAGCAGCAATGCTACCAAAGACATCCAAAAAATTCAAGCAGTTCTAGTTCGAGATCTAGCTCCATAACAAGTAGCTGGCACATACCATAGACTATGCATGGAGGCACCCAGGTGAATCTAAAGCACAGATAGCTAAGGCCTATAAGGTAAATGCCATTATCCTATATAAGAGATGCCGGGGTGTCACCTAGCCAAGATCAAAAGCCCACCAAGAACAACAACTACTTACTGCTAGTGAGGAAGATGCGGTAGTGGACTGGTGTAAGAGGATGAGTGACTTTTTTTTCCTAGTTACGATGATGATACTTATATCAATGGCTGTGGCAATTCTTCAACCTCAGAGTTCTAAGGTAATTCCTAGTATCTATTGGGGACAGCACTTCCTCTCCAGACACTCTAGTATCAAACTCAAATATTATCAATGACTAGAAAAGACTCAAGCAAAAGTTACTGCAATGGTTGAAGAGCAGTGGATATAGTATAGGATATTATGAACTCTAATGCAACAGTAGAAAATTACCCCTGAAAATCTCTGGAATTATGATGAAAAGGGTATTATTATAGGTGTAACGAGGGCTCTGGGGGACAAGGCGACCAAGGGGTACGCCGGAGAAGTGGCAAGGGGCAATCGCACACGTAGGAGTACTACGTATGTGACCAGGGGATGACTGAGACGGGGGGCAAGGGCAAGAGACAAGAGGCAAGAGAGGCAGAGGGCAAGGGATATGAGACACACGGAGGCAGTTGCCGCGTATGTCAAGGGAGGCAGCTGTACTGCCGAGTTGTTTGTTCGAGACAAGGATATGTACAAGGAAGGTGCATGAGCGCTGGGGGAAGCAAGGTCCTGTATTGGGTATACAAGACGTTGGATAGGGATCCAACGAGAGGGCGGAAAGAGCAAGCGTATATATACAGGCTTCCTTCCTGGCCAAGGCCATCAGAAGGAATAAGGTTTCCGAGACCTCTTATCTCGGGGCCCAAGATAACAACGCTATCACCTGTGTCGCAGGTGATGCCAGAAGGAACAACGAATAACAATAATGAGGTCAAACTAGGCTGGGAAGGGATGGTTGTGACACTATTTCCCCTTTAAGCTCGGAGCCCCAGCGACAAAAGGCAAGGCGAAAAACACACAAAACAGGTGAGTGAAAACAATAACCCCTAACACAACCCTAACGCCGAAAGCAGGTAAAACAACAACAACAACAACAACAACAACAACAACAACAACAACAAAGGGTACAATTCACGACTCTGGGTGGGTAAGGACAAGGCGGGGCATTATTCAGTGGGTCGAGGCTTCCATAGATAACGTTGGTGGAACAGGGCGACCAGGTCCTGTACATTTTCCAGGTCCTCTGTGGGTTGCCAGGTGGTTTCCTCATCCCCCAGCCATTTGACCTTATATTGCAGGTGCCTATACCTTTTCCGGGAGTCCAGCACTTCCTCCACCTCCTATTCCTCCTTACCTTCGATAACCACAGGAGGAGGTGGGGGGTGTTCCTGGCCTGGCAGAGGGTCGCTAGCGGCAGGCTCGATCTCGGAGACATGGACGATTGGGTGTTGTTTAATGTCCTTGGGGAACCTCAATCGGTAGGCATGAGTGCCCACAGCAGCCAACACCTTGAATGGACCTAGGAACTTGTGGTCGAGCTTGCGAGATAGCTATTCTGTCCGGAAGTGCTAGCTGGAGAGCCACACCTTGTCTCTTGGCTGGTATCTGGGGGCTGGCAGCCATGCTCCATTAGCATACTCAGCCTGCCTGGCTTGCACATATCCCAGCTCGGCTTTCAGGGTACGGTGGAGTTCAGCGATTTCAACCGCGAACTCCTTAGCTGAGGGGTGGGCTTTTTGCAGGGGCGCTAGGGCATCCATGAACTGGGGGTGCCAACCGTAGTTAGCCAGCAAAGGTGAGGTTTTGGAGGATTCCGAGAACTAGTTGTTCGTGGCAAACTCGCAGGTGGCCAGCAACAAAACCCAGTTATCCTGCTGGTAATTGACAAAGGTCCGTAGATATTGCTCCATAATGGCGTTCATCCTCTCCGATTGGCCGTCTATCTGGGGGTGATATGCTATTGACAAACGCACTCTAATCCCTCGAAGCTCGCAGAAGGCTCTCCAAAAGTCCGAGGTGAACTGAGGGCCCCAGTCGGACACAATGGATTCGGGGATCCCATGATACCGGAATACGTTGTTAAGGTAGAGGTTGGCCAGTTCCTGAGTAGAACAAGTGTCCCGACAAGGTATGACATGCCTCATCTTTGTCAACCGGTCTACCACCATCAGGATGGCGTTGAATCCCGAATCTTCTGGCCATCCCGTCACGAAATCCATGGTCAGGTGCAGCCACGGCCGATCCGGGATATCCAAGGGCTTCAGGGTGCCATATGGGGCGTAGCGGACGGGCTTAGCACGCTTGCAAACATGGCAGTTCCGTACGTACCGTTCTATATCCTTTCGCTGGTCTATCCATGTATATTCCCTGGCCAGCAATTCCAACGTTTTAACTACTCCTGGGTGGCCTGCTGCTGGAGTATCATGGTGTTCCTTGATTAATCGCAGGCGCAAATCTCTTTCTGGTATATAGAGCTATTCAAGATGGTAAAGCATACCTTCCTGGACAGCACATTCGGCCAGAGAGATTTTGGGGTGGCAGCGTTGGCCAAAATCCACTGCAGCGATGATTTCCTGGGCTAGGGGGTCTCCTTCGTAAGCCTGTCTCACCAGTTGTCAAAGGTCGGCTTCCCCGGTGGCCTCAGCCTCAGCTTCCGCATCAGCCTCAGCATCAGCAAGGACATTGGCTGCCAGATCAAGGTTTTCAGGCTTCAATACCACCTGATTTTGGTATTTTAGCCTTTCATCCCCCCCCTTAGGGAGATCTCCTGATCTCCGGGTTAATGCATCAGGCTTGCCACCAGCTTTTCCGAGTCGGTACTTGATCTTAAAGTTGAACCGAGAGAGGAATTCAGACCACCTAGCCTGCCGTCGGTTGAGCAGCTTGGTGGTTGTAAAATACTCAAGGTTTTTGTGGTCAGATAATACCTCGATAATCCCTTTAGCTGACTCCAGGTGTGGCCTCCACTTCTCGAACGCCCTTATGATGGCTATCAGCTCCTTGTCATAGATCTCGTAGTTGCACTCAGCCGGGGAGTACTTTTTCGAGAAGTAGGCTACTGGGTGGAGGATGCTGTTAACATACTGAGAGAGGATTCCTGCGGAGACATAATCGGAGGCATCGGTTTCGATGATACATTCGCTGTCCAGATTGAAATGGACCATGATCGGTGCTGAGCAGAAGGCTTCCTTGAGGTTCTAGAAGGCGGATTGGGATTCTGGATTCCAGTGGAAGGCCCTTTTTGTCAGGTGTGAGCCAGCTTCTACCTTCATTTTCGTCAAGGCCGTTAGGGGTGCCGCGATCCTTGAGTAACCCAGAATGAACCGGCAGTAAAAGTTGGCAAATCCTAGGAAGGCCTGAACGTCCTTAAGATTGGCGGGGATTTCCCATTCCTAGATTGCCGCAACTTTGGCAGGGTCCATTCTGATGCCTTCCGTTGTTATTATCAAGCCCAGATACTTCACCTTTTGGACGTGGAATTAGCATTTTTCAGGCTTTAAGTACAACCCTGCTTGTTCCAGCTTTTCCAGGACTTGTCGGATATGGATTTTGTGCTCCGCCAGGGTATCCGAATAGATTAGGATATTGTCTAGGTAAGCCATGCAGAACATATCCAGGAAGTCTCATAGAGTGTCATTAATAAAGTGCTGGAAGGAGGCCGGGGCATTAGTTAGGTCGAAGGGCATTACATTGTACTCGAAATGGCCATATCGTGTCCGGAAGGCAGTTTTCCACTCCTCTCCCTTGGCGATCCGTACCAGGTTGTAAGCCCCCCTCAGATCCAATTTGGTGAACCACTTTGCTTTGGAAAGCCTGGCTAATGTCTTCTGAATCAGGGGTAAGGGATACTTGTTTTTGACCGTTATCTCGTTCAGGCCATGATAATCAACATATAACCGAAGAGAGCTATCCGACTTCTTTACGAATAGCACTGGGGCACCCACTGAGGAGGAGCTGTGGCAAATAAAGCTCTTGTTGAGGTTTTCCTCCAAGTACTTTTTCAGAGCTTCCAGTTCCACCTGAAACATCCCATAGAGAGGTCCATAAGGGGGGGTCTTACCTTCTACCAGCGGGATTGTGTGATTGTATGGTCGGTGGGGGGCAAGCTTTTCCACAGCTTTTTCTAAGAACAGGTCAATAAATTCATGATATTCGTCTGGAACCATAGATTTCCACTCCTTCTTGGATCTCATCTTGTTGATCTCTAGGTTTACCTCATATATGGAGAGAGCGTGTGCCTTCAGCTTGTGCCTCCTAGTAAGGTAAGCGAAAGCCTCTGCTCCGACGAAGCTAACGTTTAGGGGTTTTAGGGGTGCGAGGGGGACAGAGGGAACATTAACGTGTGTAGGATGGTGTACCACCTGGGTTGGGTGAATTATTGGAGGCGGCAATACACACAGCCCAGTAATGGTGGCCTTTGGGTTTCCACAGTGGCTTTTGTAGTAAGGGCTATTAAACTGCAGGGTATAAGAGCCAAAGCTGACTGATACATCATGCATTCTAAGCCATGGGATTCCGAGGACAATTGGATACTTGAGCTTTGTAACAAACATAGGGAGGCTTTCAGAGTAGTCCCCAATCTGGGCAGGAGTACAGGCGAGGTCGGTAATGGCTCCAGAAGAGATAGGTCGGCCGTCAATAATATTAAGGAGGCAGGGGGTCTTGAGCTTACAGGTGGGTATAGCATACTTACTGACAAAGGTCTGGTCGATGAAGGCAATTCCTGAGGCTCTACAGTCTACAACGGCAGAAGTAACGAGTGTTTTACCATTGAAAGATATTGTGATAGGTACAACAAAATGCTCACCAAAAAGGTGAGCCTCGTCAACAGACATAGACAAAGAAGGAACAGAAAAAGCGGACAAGTACAGATGACCTGATGTAGGTCCCTTGCTAGTGTCAGTGACTAGGCAAGGGACAGGGCTTTTTTCGACTCATCTACCTCCACAATCCTGGCTGGGGTGTCTGAGATGGCGTGGACGACTAGGGAGCGGTTTTTTCAAAGGGGATAGGCCACAATGAAGTGGTCGGCCTTCCCACAGGCTATGCATAGCCCATTATTCTGGTGGCGTTCTCTCTCTTCGTGGGTCAGGCGAGGCCTGCCTGCTGATAGATCCATAGGCGCTGGTCTACCGGCTATAAGGGAAGGGTGGGCTGGGTTGTTGGTAATAGGGGTCTGTGGCTGAGTGCGAGCAGGTGAGAAAGTCGAGCAGGGGGCTGCGGTGGGGGAGGCCTTCAGGCTATTTCTAAACCTGGCCATCTTTTGCTCCAATCGGCTAGCCTGATCAATGAACTCCTCGAGGGTGTGGACATCTGGGAAATTGATGAGTGCCTACCTTAGCTCCACGCTTAGGCCTTCCTGGAATTGATCCAATTTATTTTGTCACTCCAGTCGACTTCAGTAGCCAACCTAGAGAATTCAGCCACATAGGTAGCGAGGTCAGTGTTCTTTTGTCGAAGGGCTCGAAGGGCTCTTGTGGCCGTTTCTTCTGGATCCAGATCCCCAAACGCTCGATCAAAGATAATGAATAAGGTGGAAATGTTCCCTAGATTGATCCCTGTTCCCAAAACATAGGGCTGGACTTGGTCCAGAGCCTTCCCCTCCAACAGGCCATAAACGTAGGTGAGTTTTTGCTGGGTGGTTGGAAATTTAGTAGCATCTCCATTGAGCTTAATATTGATCGAGTTTTTCCAGGCCTTGAGGCGGGCCTGTTCACCATTAAATTTGGGTGGGGTGGGGAGGTCTTGGGTTTTGGTGGGCATAGCAGTCACCGGTGCCTGTGCGGTTGCGGCAGCAAGGGTACGGTTGAGATTGCGAATAGTTATTCAGTCGTCTGCAAGGTCTTCTCGAAGAAGAAGGATTTCATCTTCAGCTTCTTTCAGCCTTCATTCGGTATACTGGAGCTCCGCTCCTTGTTTTTCGCCAATCTTATAGGTAGCAGTGAAGATATCGATGGCCATTCGGCGGTATTCCAACAGCTGGGCAGGGTCTGAGGGTATTGGGGTTTCCCTCTATGCCTGGAACCTGTCGGTGGGTAACGGGGTTGGTTCGGACATTGTACCAGTTGGTCAGAGCGATCCAACGTAGTGTAACGAAGGCTCTGGTGGACAAGGCGACCAAGGGGTATGCCAGGGAAGTGGCAAGGGGCAATCGTACACGTAGGAGCGCTACATGTGTGACCAGGGGAAGACTGAGACGGAAGGCAAGGGCAAGAGGCAAGAGGCAAGAGAGGCAGAGGGCAAGGGACATAAGACACGCGGAGGCAGTTGCTGCATGTGACAAGAGAGGCAGCTGTACTGCAGAGTTGATTGTTCGAGACAAGGATATGCACAAGGGAGGTGCACAAGCGCTGGGGGAAGCAAGGTCCTGTATTGGATATACAAGACATTGGATAGGGATCCAATGAGAGGGCGGAGAGAGCAAGCTATATATACAGGCTTCCTTCCTGGCCAAGGCCATTGGAAGGAATAAGGTTTCCGAGACCCCTTATCTCGGGGCCCGAGATAACAACGCTATCACCTGCGTCACAGGTGATGCTAGAAAGAACAACGAATAATAATAACGAGGTTAGACTAGGCTGGGAAGGGATGGTTGTAATAATAGGTCTAGCAGTTGGTCAGCAGAAAGCTATTGTTCGAGCAAGTGCAAGATCTAAGGTAGCTAGGACTGATGGCAATCAAGAGTTCTGTTCAGTGCTTGAAACTATAAGTGCTAGTAGTTACGTAATCCCACCATTTATAGTATAGGCAAATAAAGTGTATTGCATTAGGTTTTATGCAACAGACTCTAGGCCTGCTATATTTAGCCATTCACCTAGTAGCTATATGGATAATAATCTAGGGTTGGATTATATTATAAAGCATTTCGATAAATATACAATTCCAAGCATTCCTACTAGTACACCTACTGGTAGCACTCCTCCATGGCGCATGCTAATTATAGATAGACATAGCTCTCATATCACTTGGCCAGTAGTTGAATATACTCTAGATCATTGAATTGTTCTATATTGTCTTCCACTGCACTCTACTCACCTAATGCAACCACTCGATATTGCTTGCTGTCACAACTGTGTTCTTCGTCTTGATTTGACACTCGAACAGGCTTGTTCGGGTATCGTGCTCTTCTGACACTCGAACAGGCTTGTTCGGGTGTCGTCGATGGGTATTTGTTAACTTAGCTTCCGAGATAGGAATCTCGGGAAGCTTATTCCTTCCATGGCCTTGGCCTGGAATCATATATATATATCTTCGTTTCTCCCCCCTCTCGTTGGATCTCTATCCAACGTCTTGTATATCCAATACAGGACCTTGCCTCTCCCAATGCTTGTGCACCTCCCTTGTGCCTCCCCTTGTCTCGTGAACAGCTCTACAGCATAGCTACCTCCCTCCGACACACACGGCAACTGCTTTCGTATGTCTCGTGCCCCTTGCCCTCTGCCTCTCTTGCCTCTTGCCCTTGCCCCTGTCCCAGCCTTCCCTGGTCACACACGTAGCGTTTCTACATGTGTGTTACCCTAGCCTTTCCCCAGATCACATATGTAGTACTCCTACGTATGCGATTCCCCTTTGCCACTGCCCCGGCATACCCCTTGGTCGCCTTGTCCCCCAGAGCCCTCATTACACTATGTTGGATCCTTTAGACCAACTGGTATGCAGTCATGTCAGGAGCAGCTCTCCCACCACCTGCCATCAGGTTCCAGACATAGAGAAGCTCCCCTATACTCTCAAGCCCGAACGAAATGAATGCCTATTGTCGAAAGGTTATCGACATTTTCGAGGCCATGGATGCCATCTAGGCCGAACTTGGCAATAGCTTGGCTCTGGCCGAACGAAAACTGAGATCTCCACACTATGGCCGCTATGTCGGCAACCCCACCCTCGGCCCCAACCACCAAAACCGAAAGTATTCTAACCCCCCCCAAATTCAATAGGGATAGGGCTCACCTCCGAGCCTGGAAGAACTCAGTAAACCTCAAACTCAATAGGGACTCAGCCAGATTCCTATCTGAGCAACACCGATTGGCTTATGTCTTTGCCCTGCTGGAGGGTAAAGCAGTAGATCAAATCCAGCTATATGTCCTTGAGAGTGGGATTAAGCTGGACGGCATCCCAGCACTCTTAGCTATTCTGGACAGGGCTTTTGGGGACCCCGATAGCATGAGCACGACTAGCCGAGCCCTCCGAGCCCTGAAACAATGTAATTCAGATCTGTCCACATATGTGGCAGAGTTCTCCAGGCTGGCAGCAAAAGTATTATAGAACGACCAGTCAAAGCTCGAGCAGTTCCAGGAGGGACTGAATGACAAGCTTCAATAAGCTATAGTCACCCTCCCAGAGACCAAGAGTCTCGACAAATTAATCGACCAGGCATCCAGGGTGAAACAACGGATGGCTAGGTTGAGACACCGCCCTATCTTCCGCCCTGCCACCTGCTCACCTCAGCAACCACTACAACAGTACCAGCAACAACAACTAACCCCCAAGCTTGCCCAAGTTCCAGCCTCGGCTAACAAACCTGCGCACCCATCGTTGGTCGCAGAAGGGACCACCCCTATGGATCTCTCGTCTGGGAGACCCCGCCTCACCCAAGAGGAAAGGGACTGCCGCCGCACTAACGGTTTGTGCATTGCATGCGGAAAGGGCAACCACTTCATTGCAGCATGTCCCTTCCACAAGAACCGCTCCCTGGCCGCCCATGCCATATCCGAATCATGGATCGAAGAGGTTGAAGAGTCGGGAAAAAGAGAGTCCTTTGCCTAGTTACTGACACTAGCAAGGGACCTGCTCTAGATCATTTATCTTTGTCTGCGTTTTCTGTTCCTACATCTATGTCTGTTGATGAATCTCGCCTGTTTGGTGAGCATTTTGTAGTACTAATAATTGTCAAATTCAATAGTAAAATAGTAGTAATATCAGCTCTCATAGATTGTGGTGCTTTAGGAATAGCCTTCATTGATCAGACCTTTGTCAATAAAATTTTGATACCAACAGCTAAGCTAAAGACCTCCTGCCTTCTTGATGTCATTGATAGCTGCCCTATCTCTTCCGGAGCTATTACTGACCTCGCATACCTACCTAGTGCCATTAGAGACCATTCCTCCCCATGTTTGTAACTAAGCTCAAATACCCCATTGTCCTGGGGATCCCCTGGCTTCGAATGCATGATGTCTCCATTAACTTTGGCTCTTTCACCTTGAACTTCAACAGTGGGTATTGCGAGAAGCACTGCGGTGCCCCACAAACTACCGTTAAAGGATTATGTGCCCTACTACCCCCAGTAGAGGATCCTAGTCAGGTGATGGCAGAAGCCCCCCTACTAAAACCCCTCGATATCAACTTCATTGGAGCAGGGGCCTTTACTTACCTTACCAGAAGGCACAAGCTGAAAGCCCATACTCTATCAATCTGCAAAGTTCACCTGGAAATTAATAAGATGCGGTCCAAGGAAGAATGGAAGTCCATGGTCCCGAATGAATATCACGAGTTCATTGATCTGTTCTCGGAAAAAGCCGCAGAGAAGCTAGCGCCCCACCGACCATATGACCACACAATTCCGCTGGTAGAGGGTAAGACCTCCCCCCTATGAGCCTCTTTACGGAATGTCCCGGGTGGAGCTGCAGGCCCTGAAGAAATACCTGGAGGAAAACCTCAACAAGAGCTTCATTCGTCAGAGCTCTTCTCTAGCAGCTGCCCCTGTGCTGTTTGTGAAAAAATCGGACAGTTCTCTGCGATTGTGTGTAGATTATCGGGAGCTGAATGAGATAACGGTCAAGAACAGATATCTCCTGCCTCTAATTCAGGAGACACTAGCCATGTTTTCCAAGGCCAAATGGTTCACCAAACTGGATTTGAAGTGGGCATACAACTTGGTACAGATTGTCGAGGGGGATGAGTGGAAAACAGCCTTTCGAACTCGCTATGGCTATTTCGAGTACAATGTCATGCCCTTTGGCTTAACCAACGCCCCGGCCTCTTTCCAACACTTTATTAATGACACCCTGCAAGACTTCATGGATATGTTCTACATGGCTTATCTCAACGATATCTTGATTTATTCGGATACCCTAGTAGAACATAAAATTCATGTCCGGCAGGTGTTGGAAAAGCTGGAGCAAGCCAGATTGTATCTCAAGCCCGAGAAGTGTGAGTTTCATGTGCAGGAGGTCAAGTATCTGGGGTTAATCATCACCACAGAAGGCATCAGGATGGACCCTGCTAAGGTCACCGCTGTCCAGGAATGGCAAATCCCAGCAAATCTCAAGGACGTTCAAGCCTTCCTGGGATTTGCTAACTTCTACCAACGGTTCATTGTAGGGTATTCGAAGATTGTAGCCCCCCTCACCGCCCTGACCAAAAAAGACTGGCATTTCGACTGGAATCTAGAAGCCCAATCTGCCTTCCAGAACCTCAAGAAAGCCTTCTGCTCAGTACCAATCCTGGCCCACTTTGACCCAGATAGCGAATGTATCATGAAAACTGACACCTCCGACTATGTCTTCGCGGGGATCTTGTCTCAGTATATCAACGGGGTCCTCCACCCCATGGCCTACTTCTCGAAAAAACACTCTCCGGCTGAGTACAACTACAAGATCTATAACAAAGAGCTGTTGGCCATCGTGCGAGCATTTGAAGAATGGAGGCCATATCTGGAGTCAGCCAAGGGGATCATCGTGGTTTTATCTGACCACAACAACCTTGAGTATTTTACAACTACCAAGCTGCTTAACCGAAGGCACATCAGCAAGAAAAAAGTGGCGTCTGGACGCACGGCCCATCGTCCGGATGCGAGAGCTCGGGCGAGTGCGTCCTGTGCGTCCTGTGTGTCTGGACGCCTGGCTGCGTTGCAACACAATCAGAACGCCAGCAGCGTACCCGCTGCCTGGCAACACAATCCGGATGCCAGCAGCACTCCTGCTACCTCGCAACACAATCCGGACGCCAGCAGCGCACCTGCTGCCTCGCATGACAAACCTGACGCTATTTGTGATTTCAGTGCTGTCTAGTATAAATTATTTGCACGCAATTTAATGAGTGTACTGACTCTGTAACTTCCTAAATGTTCATATGTGTACATCCTCAAACCCTTGGACTGCGGAATACTCCATATATATTCTATTCAAATTCTTTTATTGATCTGCTAGCTATATGTTCATTTATTGTTCTGCTAGCTATATGTAATCTAGTGACCATCATCAATATCATTCCACGTATATAGATCAATGCGGTTGTTAATAATATAAAGCTCCCCATCATGGATCGGGACTAGGTGAGCCATGCTTTCTATGTCCGCAATTCTTATCACATGATTCTTCGACGGCAATCCGACGCGCACCATGCCCTCTGGGCCATCGGGCGTCGATGATCCCACTATTGTCATTAGTGAAACATGAGTAAGGCGGTACGTATCTTTGGCTGCCATGTCTCGCAGTTTGAACAAAGCATTTAGTTTGGCAGGAACCCTGCCATCAAGTCCACCAGGGACCTTCTCCTGTGCTGACTTGCGATATCGGACAAACACCTAGTCATGCCTTTCATCTTGGTTGCGGAATAACTTACCTCCGGTGCATCGTACATGGTGTAGCATGTGTCCATCACCATTGAATGTTGGAACCGCAACTTAGAGAGTATGAAATGCCTCCAACGGGGCGTCCTGTAGACATGTGACGTCGGTTTCGGGGTTGGAGGACTGGGCGTAATGATTGCGTGCAAGATAGGTCATTGTTAGTGCTCTGACATCCTGTAGCTGGTAGAGTTTCTCCAATGTTTCTAGATTATATATATCTGTTGTAGTTAGGGTCCTTGCAACTTACGTCTAGTCAGCTCAGGAGCAGCGTTACTAGAGAGATGTAAACCCTTGCGCGTCGGACGAATAATGCTCCTTATTTCGTCGGCATGTGGGGAAGATCAGAGATCCATTGTTCAAGATTTCTTTCCCGCATGGCGAAATGGTGTGCCCGCGTGTAAGACCGAAGGATTTGTGGCAATGCATTGATGTGGTTACTGCGACGGTATGCATCTTTGAGAGGCTTATGTAAGCCTCACAGATCTCTGTTGAATATTGCGGGAGAGATCCGTATTTGGCTATTTGTTCCACGAAATGCGATATTAAATGCATCTTTGGAAAGTTGTAGTGTGCACCACTGGTAAGGGTCTGTTCACCAATTCCTCAGTCTCTAGTTGCAACTCCTGCTGGAGCTTGCATCGTTTAGAGGGTGTAGCGGGACGTAATTCATCCGACGCCAGTAGGTGGTGATGTTCTGCGGGAGGTCTTTCGATGCTACCTTTGCTGCAGCCTTAGTGGACTTTGTTGCACGAAATCGGAGGAACACCTCTTTGTGCTTATGAAAGTCCTCAGGTAATCCCTCATTGATTAGATTGTTCCCGAAGTATGCACCTTATATTGTGCAATGAGAATGAAGTCCGTTAAATACCGAACACAGAGTATTGCCTTGTGGCAAGATCTCTATGTCGGGTTTCAATTGCAGGGACGTCTGATCTCCTAGTGAGTACAGCTGTGAACACTGCCAGAAGTACCCATAGTAGATTGCGCATTTCCTTACCCTGCCATTGGGTGACGGAACGGTATGCCTTGTTTGGCCTAGTAAACTCCGGGAAGGGTGGTAATCGAGACCATATGTGATCGAACACTGTAAGACGTCCGACGTGATCCAGGAATTCCTGGATCCACTTCATTAGGTGGGTAAGCATCCCAGAGAAGTGTGTGCAAGGTATCCCGCGAAAAAGAGTATGAGGTTCAAGGTTGGGGAGATGCCAAAGGGCATTGTTGATCCTCTTAACACCGTCGGATTCAAGCACGTGCAGGTTGGATTTGTGGTATGCAGTGGCATACTGGGAGTGTTGCCGTGTATCGTATGGTGTGTCCGGAAGATCCCCAAATTCGTTGGGAGGGCAATGCAGACCGGGCATCTGTTGGAAAGAATGCCATGGATCATGACATTCTCCATATGGTCTGCCAACCAGGCAGATAGCCTAGGCATGCAGTTGCGTACCTTTTCATCACAACATACCATCTCAGTCCCTTGCTGAATTCTTGCGTCGGCCAGGGGACTGAGTATGGAACTAGGATCCCATGCGTAACCTGGAGGGCATCCAATTCCTGAGCCTCACAGGGTGCCTGGGAATTCTATCAAGGCGTTTCGGGGGGATCGGAAGTAGGGCAATAGGAATCCACGCATTCATGGTCAGTTTATTGTGAATGGTGGATTTGATATTCCCAATACTCATATACAGCGGCTATAACTTCTTGTCCCCAGAGAAGTTGGTGAGATGGGTTTGATCCGACGCCAAAAGGACCAGGACCACCGTACACCCGACGGGAACTTGCTTCTGGAAGATGTAAGCAAGCAGCCATAGTAGGGTAATTTAATTAGGGTATATACCTGTTGATCCCACTACCATGATCCTGTATTCAGCTCGGAATATATTCTCTCATTATCCGAGTTGAACAACTTTACTGGTTCCCAGAGCATATGTTTCACAAAGGCTCGCTGCCGCAATAGATATTTGATACAATCTATTATGTTGCGATAGTAGAAATCGGCCTTGGGATGCTCAGCATATTGAACTGATCCTGTTGCCCACCCAGGATCGGTAACCATTTTGTCGGTTTGTCTGGTGAATGTGTGCCCCGATTTAAAGGAGACACCAGATGTCGGGGGTCGGCGGGTGACCCTGGCAAGATGTTCTCCTGAAAAAAATCATCAATCTTAGTTAGGGGCACCTTACTGAAAGTAAAAAACTGGGCCAGCTTGAAATTACGGGCATTATAGAAGGGATGAAGATGATTGTATCCTAGTGATCGTTGCGCCGAGAATGGAAAATCTCGTAGTAGTTGGCCTGCTTGATATCCAGCTGGCAACTGCCGAATCTGGTCAGTTTTATATGCTTTGGCGTCGGAGGGAGAATTGGTGGATTTCTGAATTAGTTCTGCGTCCGAGTCATTTGCCGGATCATCAATATCGTCATGTTTTATGGGCTGGAAATCTCTGTAGAGTTGTTGTATTCAGCCGAGGTCATCCCCATCAATATCTTGACCAAAGTCATCCTCATCCTCATCATTATCTGAAATCCTTCTACCAGAACCTTCACCATCTAGCGTCAGCATGATCAATACCTGAAATGCCTCGAGGAGAAGCTTCACCTTCGTGGGTCAATACGGGGCCTGATTCTTCTATGTAGGCCTCTGTATGTTGCAGAACATCATTTTGCCGACGCACATGAGGGGTGAATGTTTCATGTTTGTCTGGATGTTTGTTCTCAATGTGATTAGCATATGCTGCCCAAGAAGCATACATACTATTGCACCAGGGACAATGGGTTTTGTTGCTGTTCATTTTAGAAGTTAGGTATCTGTGGGGTAGTTTCGCAATTGGTGAGTGGTAAAAAGCGAAGTTTGAAGTGATTTTGCGAAATGATGTTGTTTAAGTGTTCTGCTAAGCTCATCGGGGGTTTCCCTGGTGCAGTCGGACGACTGTCTAATTATGAGTTCCTTGGCGAACTAATAAAAATTAAAAAGTAAAAAACTGAAGAAGAATCGAACCCATGTCTTGCTAGTCACCTAGATAAGCTCAATGTCAACTCGATCCCTAACCACTACACTATAACTCATTATGCAAAATAAGTAACAATAAAGCTATATGTACAACATTAGTGTAGTAATCTTGGAATTTATTAATATTCGAAGCAAACTTGAGGTTGTTCCCGTGTGCATATTACCGTGTTGTATATACTACCCTAGTATACTTGTAGACCAAGCTTGTCCTGGAGTGGGCTAGTGCCATTGGGTTCAGACATGACCCAGCACATGCATTACTTTCTATCCATTTTGAAGTTTGACCTCAAATAGTCATGATTTCAAAGCTCAAATGACGGCCTTTGCCCATGTAGTATGTAAAAGACCCATGTACTCCGTCGAGTCATAGTGAATCATCATTCCTAATCTATGTACTGTATCCACTTAAACAACAGCCACCTTTGCATTGAGCGTAACACCAAGATCTTATTTAGGCACATTTCCGTATAAGGTAATCCTCTATTTAGCCAAACTCACACCCGACGCACGAGGAGGACAACCCGACTAACCCAGACTAGACTAACACGACCCATATTTAACCAAAATGGTTACTCCGAAGAACCTAATTAGAACTCGAAGACCGACTTGGGGTGGAATACTCGAGATGCCGACTACACATCATGGCGCAATGCTGTCAAGGACTATTGTACCCAACATTCAATTCGAAGTTGGGCCTCAGCAAGCCAAAATGAGAAAGATGCTCTTATCATTGCTGCTTACAGCCTAACTAGATTTAGGAGTTCCATAAGAATCGACTGGCCGGTGGGTCCAAGTCCCACAAAAAGGCACTAGAGGCACTATTATAAGATTGCCTGAAGAAACGTTCCGAGACATCAAAAAACCTGGCTATTAAGTATGCTCGAAAGAGGGCACATGATCATAAGAACTCCAATGAAGAAGATGACATCTCCGATGCCGGCGAAGCTGCAGGGACAGCAGTGGCATTCTGGGTATGTGATCCTGAGATAGGAGGGCATAGGGATATCAATGGGTAGATCTGGGATGAACGGGATAGGAGGAGATTAGGGGTTATTCAGACAATGACTCTAGACGGGATTTGGGATATGGTCAAAGCTCATGTTCCTGCCGATCGAAAGGTTCAAGAAATATTGGGCGCACTCAGAGACTCGAACCCTCCTAACCTCAGCTTTCCTGCCAACTATACCGGTCTCCGTTGTGATGCAGAGGTGAAGGCATTTTTCCGAATGTCTAAAAGTGACCCAGTATGCCTAATGGTGTTACTCCATTCTGTACCCCCAAGAGCCAATACCCCCCCCGAGCCGATCCTTACTTCAAACTTAAGAAGTTTATCCCCCGGAACGAATATAAAGATTTTGCCAAAGATTCTGATGCGAATGTACGTAATGTCGCTGGGGTCCGTCGGTGTCAGATGCCTACAAAAGACCATACTTTCGAACAATACAAGTATGAACTCCGTGGAAGAGTGGCCTGCCAGCAGGAAACCCTGAACAATATCAAGAAGGAGCACAAGCGCCTCTTCCCAAATGCAGGCATCATCGATTCTGATGATGAGGGTTACTGCTACATTCGATGCCTCAAATGGCCAAAAATTACCTCTGGTCCTCAACTCGTCAAGGCACGTCAGGTAGTAGCCGTAGGGTGTCGGGCTACTCGATTGAATCGACTCTTGGGTGTTCGACGGATGGTGAGCAAAGTTCGTGGGTTGAACGCAGCCCAATACTATTGAGAGACGATAAATGCCTAAGCTCCACCCCCACCCGCACTCCCCAACCTCACCATCCCAACCTCCCCAAACCCTCTGAATGCAAATCAGCCACCTGCTGCAGGTGGTCAGTAGTAACTGAGGCAACGGAGGCAGTAGGGGGAAACGGAGGTAGTGAGGATCATTATATGACTTTGGACGTCGAGTATTATTCGGGTTGTATTTTAGTGGTTTTATTTCAGGGTTAGTTGTTTTGTTTTTAGTTGGTTTTTTTTATTGTTAGTCGAGTTCGTTTATGGTTAGTCGGGTTTTCTTGTGATTAGTCTCAGTGCTTTTAGGGTTAGTCGGGTGTTAGTCTGGTTGAGTCGGGTGTTAGTCTGGTTGAGTCGGGTGTTTGTTTATCTAGATAGTTTTTTTTAAAATACTAGTTATCTAGATAGGATTGGCATTAAAGGCAGATAGAAGATACTCGATGTAGCATATCACTCATTGATCTCTAGTGTGCTGGGTTAGCCCAAATTCCCAACTCCTTACGTCCACTCTTTATCACCTCTTATAAACTTCCTCATCCCCCATGTCCACTCTTTATGGCCTCCTGTTAACATCCTCATCCATTACATCCACAAATCCGAAGTGCAGCAGGTACTATTGAGTACGAAATTAAGGAAGTTAATCATCAATTATAGGCCTATCCCTGTTCCCCACATCTACCTTGCATAATGTCATGACGCCCAAGTTCTCAAGGGGTTAAAAGATGACAAACTGTTACTGAGGGGGACCAAAGGGAGGAAGTTGAGGAGACTGTACTGCAGCCTCCTCACATACAACTCTCCAAACGACATGCCACGTCGGATGCCACATGCCCTACAAGAAAAGCGCACATTGACTATGGTGCTGCCCTCATACCGAGTTCCAGGGTGCGAGTGAGTACCACCCCACAACTAAATCAGGATCAGTCTGGCTGACCATGATGTACATAGTCCTCCCCACCGCCACTCTCTGCTGGCAGAGGGCGGCTGCATACTCACACCGCTCTGGTATGAGTAATGCACCAAGTGATAGGTTCAGCTTGGACTCAGAAGACTATAATACACATCAGGAGGATGGGCCTGACCGTATGGCCAAGAAGCCGTCTCGCGTCGGGCCGAGATCACGCTCATTCTTCACTATACTAGAGCAATACAAGGAACTCACGACTCGAGCGGCCTCGCATGTGCATTACTATACTTTGTTCGCAAATCCTATGCTGAATGCAGAGGAGATCCAGCAACTGTTGTCTGTAAGCTGGATTAAGGCGCAAGAGGACACTGGCCAAGAACTGGAACGTGTCAAAATCACAAACACGCATGTATGTAATATTCCCTATCTGTGGTGTCAGATGTTAATCTAAACTCACACAGCTCCGCAGCATACATTCACGAACTCGCTCCCATCTTGTTTACGAATGTAAATACAACATTGTCGAGGTCTTTGGGTTATCCAAGCTGCCATAACATGAGATTGCTGAGCAAGTGAAATACCTGTTACTAGAGGATCAGTTCATTTGCTGCGCTGATGGCCGAGAGGTAAAGGTTCCTTACAGCGTCGGAAGTCTGATATGTCTAACTCATACAGACCCACCAAAGGCATTTCCGAGCGAGTGAAATAACGGATGTTATTTTCCACAAGTATTTTGCCTCAGTCAAGATGCGCGGGAATTTCGATGAAACCTTCTTTGATTCTATCAACGAAGTGTTCATTTGCCTTGTCACCTCTGCGATGCATCATTGCCTAAAGTCATGGACCACAGGGGTGTATGTGGAACCACCCAAAACTGGGGATTTCAAATATGATACATCCATTTGTAAGTACTTCTAATTCGACGTAACGAGGTCACGTTTTGACGTGTATAGCAATATACAAACGCTTTCTAGCCACCTGGAATGCACACCCCAGGAAAGTACGTACGCTCCTCTTGGCTCCCATAAAGGCAGATATAGGTGCACGATTGGCAGCTGCACAACTCAAGGGATGTCTGGAATAAGACCAACCCCTCAACATTGGTGATACCTCAGCCTTTGAAGCTGAGCTCATCCAAGAACTTCTCCAGGCTAAACAAGTAACTCAGCTTGCATGGCAACGCATTCCCGATGGCATGCGGCGCCTGGCTCACGCTGAAGAGGATGAAGACCACTCTCTTGGTAAGTTTTACGTCTCTCTATACTCATTACCCATTCAAGGCTAACTCCATCTTTGATGTGCAAGACGATGAACACCAAACCTCTGATGATGAGCAGACCGAGAATAATCTTGACATAGACGAATAAGCTTGGGGATTACATGGGGTGGATTTATTGGCGTTTTGTTTTCTGACTTTGCATTAATTTTCTTTTTTTCCAGGGTTTTTTTTTTGGGAGGGGTAGAGATTAGCTAGGTAGAAGTCAAATGTATATAATATCAAACTAGAACTAGGTACCATGCCTAATGCCCATCCTGAATTCACCCACTTGATCCTAATGTATCCCTGATGAACAAGGTCGGGAACCCTGCGTTGGCAACATGAGCTTTGACTACCTCAGAGTTGAGGACGTACAGGAATTTGCGTAAGCGTTAGGGAAGAGTAAGCAATAAACCAATGGCATTGGGGAAGCAGGTTGTGCTTGCGACAGCGTCTGGAACGGTTCTTAATTCGGATTTACATCAGGGATGCAGGCGCAACTTACAAAGACGTCAGGGATATGGGTTCACCTACCAAATGCGTTGGGATCAAGTTCGAATTAGCTTTGCGTCCCAGGAGCAGAAGCACATATGTCTTGCGTCCCAGGAGAGAGAGCACTGCCACGCCCATGTGTTGTGTCCAGGAGCGGGAGCAGAGTGCGTTGCGTCCCAAGTGCGCGTGCAAACTACTAGTGCATCCTGACGCATGAGCACCGAGCTTTGGCGTCCTGATTTTGAGTTTTCGTCCTGTGCGTCCTGTGCGTCCTGTGCGTCCGGACGCATAGAACGCAAACACGATTTCTTGCTGATGGGTCAATAGCAATTTCCTTTGCTTCTTTAGGAGCAAGGGTGTTTTATTGTGCGTTTTCAAAAGATGGAGGCCTATATCTTAGTTCAAGAACTGTTAAGGGTTTGTTCTTATTTATATTGGTACATGATCATACCCACTAAAAACTTCTTCTATTATGGTAGATAGAGTCTCATCATCTGAGGACTCTTCTTTTTTTATCATGTCATATTCACTTTCTTTGTCTGGGATGCCATTGAAGTATAGACAGAAGATATGGTGTCCAAGTTCTTCAGCTCTACCACGATATTTGTTGAAGTCACAGTCGACATGCTTGAAATTGATAGCTCTACAAGAAACCATATTGTTCTGAGTAGAGGTTTCTGGTAAGTGGAAAGTTCTTAAAGTGTTGGTAGAAATATTGCAGTTGTAGGTATAGTTAGGAGGATCGATACTATTGAAAATATAATTATCCTTGGTGGTGGGAGTGTCCAAGTATTTATGCTTTCTTAATAGAGTATCTCCTATCAAATTTTCCTTTCCTGCAGTATGCTGTATGTCTGTATTAAATTCCATTAGGTAATCTTGCTATCACCTCAGTTTTGACTTGCAAGTGTTTGAGTATAAAAGGTTACTAATGGTTTGTGGTTGGTAAGGATAGTGAACTTGTAACCTCTTAGTTATGCCTCAAAAAATTTTTATGAGTCAATAATCGCTAATAATTCCTTTTGAAAGGTAGGATAATTAAGTTATGCTAGATTAAATTTACTAGAGTAGAAGCATGATGGTCTGATATATGTTAACAGTCCTTGACCTATCTACGATCCTAGTCCTATATCACTAGCATCACAAACTAAATATTTGGGTTCGGTAGATTCATTATTCTAGGGTTTTAAAACATGTGGGGAATTCACGAGTTCCTTGAGTTTTTCAAACACTGCATTATGAGTATCTGTCCATTCCTATTTCTTTGTTTCTCCTTGCAGTTCTGACAGGGTGCTTGCATACAATGCCAAGTCAGGAATAAATCTACTGAGATAATTAACAATTCCAAGGAATCCTCTAAGATTCTTTTTTTTTATAGGAGTTGGAAATGTTAATATAGTAGTCCTCTTCTTCGGGTCTACATATAATCCATCTGATATCAAAACATGTCCTAAGATTTCCAATCTTGGAGTAAAGAACTGGTATTTGCTTTCTTTGAGATAGAATTTCTCATCCTATAGATATTGAAGTACTTTCTTCAATAATTCTACATGTTCTTTATATGTTTTGGAGAATATAATAATATCATCAATATAGATGATTAAATTTTTATCGACTATATCCTTAAAAATTTCACACATAATACAAACCATGGTAGCAGGTGTATTACAATCTCCTTGTTACATAATTCTACTTCTAAAATATCCCATTTGACATAAAAAGGTAGAGTATTGCTTAGATTCTTTATTATTTCTAATATTTAAAAAATCATCAACTAAGTCGAGTTTAGTCCAAATGGAATTCTCCACTACTAGTTCAATTGCTTCATTAATATCTGGCAATAGGGTGTAGTCTGTTTCGACAGCTAAATTGAGTCTTGACAGTTATTGATGTGTCTGGCTTCTTCTAGTTTATCTTGTTTAGGGATAGTGAACATGATAACAGCATTTGTGTCATTTTCTACTCTATATATGTGATCTGATGCTTCTTCTTCAACTAATTTGTCATGGATTTGTTGTCTAAATAGATGTCCTGAAGGTCGCCATTTTGGTATCCAAGTAGCTCCTGCTTTTGGTTTAATAGAGTAATTAATTTTTCTTAGTAGAGTTAATTCCTATGGAATTGTCATGGGAAATAATAAGGGAAACTCCATTATAGAGTTGAATTATTTCTATACTATAGAAACAGCTATCACGAGTTCTCTTTCTGAATCAGTTTCTACTACGTTACTAATATTTTCCCAATTATCTGGTTCACTATAATCTTTTACTGATTCACAGTTGACCTGTATATACGCTGATCTTATACCATTTGCCATGGTTCTAGATTCCTTCCATACACTTAGCTAGAATCGTGGAATGTTTTCTGGTTGGATAGTAACTGGTTCCTAATGGGCAGGAATTATTGCTCGCACTTTACTGAGAGCAGGTTCTTCTAGTATCATATCCCATCCAGTCAAATGAGCTATATAGTACATTTGTTCTTCTACATAACCTATCCAATCTAGTTTAATAGTACAAGCTTTATCTATCATTCCTGTTAAACCTTTAATTACAGTACTTAATAATTTCTTCTCAATACTTCTAGTCAGTATTTTATATAGGTATACAAATTGAGAATTAATTAAGTCTTCTCCCTTTGTTTAGAGTTTAATTAAATCTAGTGCGGGATGTTTGTTAGCTTTAATGAATACCTTGCTAAAATCTAGTACCTGTCTTGATAAGGGTCGTTCCTTGATTTTATCCTTATTGCTTTTATCCTTGATGGCTATCGGTATAGCTAAATCTTGTGCAGCTGTATACATGGGTACCTTATTTTGTCGTTTCCTATAGTCCTTATAGGAGTGTCCAGAGTTTCCATACCATAGATATTTCTTGTCTCTAATTAATTGCATCTTCATCTTTTGATCCAATTTTTTTGTGATGGTGTCCCAATCTGAGTTCTTCCATTTTTCTGTATTGTGTTTGGTATTGAGATTGCTACTAGAATTAAATCCTATTTTTTGTTGTTGATTCTGGTCCCTGTATGGACTGTAACTTCGATTTTCATTCCGAGGGTATTGTCGTTGAGATGTATTTGTTGTGGGTAGTAGGGCAATATCTTTTTTAGAAGCTTCATATGACTCCGCTTGATACTTGAGTTGATCATATAACCATTCTTCTTTAATTAAAGGAATTAAAGTAGCTGACATATATAGTGGCAGGTGCTTAAGAAACTTTCTTCTTTTTACTTCCTATAATATTGATTGTTTGCCATCCTTATCAATCAATTTGATTTGCATTTCAGTAAGCCAGTTGGTGAACTGTTTAATTCCCATGTGACGTCCGTCCTTATATGGTGTAGCTGTCTCCCATCGTTTCCACAAAATGTCCTTAGTAGTAGAAGGTATCAGAAAATCTCTTAGCGCTAGTATGAATCTAGTAAAGAATGTCGCATTCTTTTCTTTTTCTCTTAGGAATTGATTATAACTAGGGAGCACGCTCCCTTCTATCCTGAATCCAACAATTTCTAAAGCTGAAGCGCCTTCTAAATCTATTCCTTTGATAACAAACCAACGTTGCATTACTATGGCTCAAGAGTAAAAATATTATGAGTCTTGCCATTTTTTGTCTTCTCCTCTTATTTTTTCAAGTAGATCAATCTTTATTCTTTTTAAAGCATTCATTACTTTATGGTTACCCATTGTAACCATTCCTGTTGTAGATTCCCATTGCTAGTATTCAACTGATTTTCCTTGTTTGGGCTTTCTTTTAAGAGTTTGACTTACAACTGACAATGCCTTATCAGAGTCCGAGCTATTATCTCCGCTATCATCGGGGTCTCGTCCTCCTCCTTGTGTTTTCTGCTTCTGTTGGTCTAGTCCTGTGTCTAGATTATCATTGTCTTCTGGTAATTCTATATCTTTTGGTGGTTGGTCTTTATCATCTGGTTCTTTGGCTGACCTAGTCCTTCTTTCTAGTGTCTCAGATGCTCGACTTTTGCCTTTCGATTAATCTTTTGGTGTTCTCAAGAACACTTTTGAAAGTTCTTTGCTAGGATTTAAAAAATCCTCCGCTATATATGCTGATTCTTCTAAATGAGTGCCGCTCATCATGAATGCCATTATTTCTTCCCAGTTGTTTATTACCCAATTCGGTTTCCTTAAAAGTAGAACTATAGGTTTCTTTAATTTCTTACTTAAAAATGCGTTTATTTCTAAGTCCTTTTCTTTGAATGGGTAAGGTGTTAGACATAAATAGTATTTTACTACAGCTTCTACTAAGAGTCGAGTATCTTCAGGATGATACTCTTGGGCATGTCCCATTAAGCGAGTATATTTCAAAATCTCCTCAATTGTTGGAAAATGTCTATCCCAAAATTCTTCTGGTATAAGAGGCAAAGCCATACTAAAATATAGTTTAGTTCCTGCTCCACCTGGTTCTCTTATTTCTATATCTATGGGTAGATTTATTTTCCCTTCTATGTTAGGAACTAATAATCTGGTCTTTTTGGGAGTTTCTTCTACTAATTTCTTAATATCTTCGGGTAACATAGTTAACCGTCTCGACCTCTTAGTCTTCTTACTAAGTTCAGATGCCATTATGTCTGATTTCATCATCTGTCTGTAACCAAATACAGCTGGTTATGTAATAAAATCGTCAAGTTACTTTTCTTCTTTAGCACCTTACTGTGCTGATAGTGTAGTAGCTGATGTTCCTTATGATCTCTGTTCGACTGACAGTTCTATTGGCTCAGTGGCTTACGTGGCTAGTGAGGCTGGATGTCAGGATCCTGATATTTCTTATAGTCCTGGTTTTTCTTCATCTACTAGTCTAGAATCTAGTTCTAGTTCTTCTGGCAAGAGTGTCATGTTTTCTGATTGGTGTGTTGAGGTAGACGTTGGTGGCGCAGAGGTATTGGTAGAGATATCTGGGCCTAAGAAAGGTTCTAATGGAGGTAATTCTTTTCTGGAGGAAATGGCTGCAGTGGAGGCAGCGAGATTTGAGCCTTGGGATTGTGATACTCAGTTGTTTAGACTAATTATTCCTGGGACCTGGGGGGCCGGTTTTTTAATAGTATACTGGATTTACAGGTACAGATGTAATGGTAGTTGCCAGGAGTGCAAGATAAGTTGTTGATCTTATTGGGAAAAGTATTATGAACAAGGGTGGGATTGTTTAATGTAGGATACCATTGTCCGTTAGAGCTTTGCTTAGCTTGCTTCTAAGTCTTTTGTTGATGTACTGTAGTTGAGAGTCTAATGTCTCGTTTGTGGAATTTTTTTGTTGGCTAGCTAGTTGAATAATGATATCGATTTTATATGTACATTTGGGTGTCGAATTGTATACACTTGCATGAGTATAATAAAAGTATCCGAAGGTTGATCAGGCCTTAGATTTAAAGTAAAGATTAGGTAAGTAAGTTAAAAAAAATTTAATGAATGGTACTAGACAGTATTCATTCGGTACCGTTTATACAATCTATATCTATAGGTACAGACATTTGTGTATTTCAGTTCTGCTGAGGTAAGACCTTAGAAGGGTAGGAAGATTACTATGTAGGATGTTTCCAGAGGGAACAGTAATTAACTGGTGTAATCTATCTTATATGGTTCATGCTATCTAAGCTATATGATCTTGATCTGATCAGAATATAGACTTACTTGCTGCTGTCTGCTTGCTTGTTGCTTCTTGTGGATTCCAGAAGGAATCCAGCGGCCTATTTATACTCCTCTAAGATCTGATGACTAAGAAAATAAATACAATAAAGGGTGGCATACCAGAAGGTAGTGCACTGTACAAAAGGGGTCATGTGGCTATAGTAATGAGTCACACACTATAAACGATGGTCATGTGGCCATAGTAATGAGTTACATACCATAAACGATGGTCATACGGCTATAATAAGGGTGTCCTCATATGGCAAGTACCATGGAACTTCCCATGGTAAATTTCGCATGCTATGGATGTTTATAAAGCAATAGGAGATGGTAGTAGGCTATTCCTTCAACCGAGAGGCTTAGTTATATAACATTGTAGTAATATAGGAAATACAAAAGTATATAATAAATTATATAAGGAATAAAACAACATTCTCCATTATAAAAAAGAGGATTTGTATAATTAAAGAGAAGAAAAAGAGTATAGCTAGAAGATAATAAGAGAGTAGATTAGTAAAGAATTCTTGTTTAATTTATTCATTTAGATTTCATAAAGTATCTTGAATTAAAAAGAGATATTGTTAGTTAGGGATTTTTATCTTTAATGATAATAAATTTAGTATATTATATTATGGATACATATTTTTTTTTTCTTGGTATGGTCAAGAAATATGAGATATTAGAGTATTTGAAGATTTTTATGTGTTTAACAAAGATAGATTATAACTATAATAATAATATTTTAAAAGTGCTATTTTTTATTAGTAAGATCTAAATATTCAAAAATTATTATAGGTCTAAGCTAGATGGTAAGTATTATAAGTTATTAAAAGTTATATTTCATAATAGTTGTTTTCTTTTTTATATACTATTGAGAAAAGCTATAGGTAAACTATAATAATTCAACCTAATATAGATAATAATATTATACTCAGAGAGATTTTAAAATATTGTTAGTATATATTAGAGGATTTTAAAATAACTATAATATCTATTTAAGTAGTAGAATACTTCTTATAAATATAGTATAGTAGCTTATAATAGTAGCAAGACAGAAGTCAATAACTAACCTAAAAGCTAAGGAGAAAGGTATAATGAAGAATATGGTTTTATTACTTATATAATTAATTATATACTTTTGTATTTCCTATATTACTACTATATTATATAACTAAGCCTCTCGGTCGAAGGACTAGCCTTCTACTACTTCCTATTGCTTTATAAACATTCATAGTGTATAGAATTTGCTATGGAAAGTTCTATAGAACTTGCTATATAAGCATATCCTTATTATAGCCATATGACCATTGTTTAGGCCATGTAATTTATTACAATAGCCATATAACCTCTTTTATATAATACACCATCTTCTGGTATGCCACCCTTTATTGTATTTATTTCCTTAGTCATTAGATCTCAGAGAACTATAAATAGACTACTCAATTTCCTCTAGAATTCATAAGAAGAAAAAAATTGAGCACAAAATAGAGCAAGTAAGTCTATATACTAATCAGATTAAGATTATATAGCTTAGATAGCACAAATTCATATAAGATAGATTATACTAGTTAATTACTATTCCATAGTAGAATATCCTACATAGTAATCTCCCTACCCTTTTGAGGTCCCATCTCAGTAGAACTGAAATATACAAATGTCTATGTCTATAGTTATAGATTATATAAATAGTACCAAATAAATACTATCTAGTACTATTTATTTTATTTTTTTAACTCACTTATCTATTCTTTACTCTTAAATCCAAGACCTAATCAACCTTCGAATACCTTTATTATAGTCATACAAGTATATACAATTTGACACATATATATATATATAAAATCAATATTGTTATTTAACTAGCTAGCCAATAAAAGAATCCAACAATAAGACATTAGGCTCTCAACTGTAGTACATCAATAAAAGACTTAGAAGCAAGCTAAGCAGAGCTCTAACGAGCTGTAGTATCCTATATTAAACAACTTTACTCTCATTCACACTACTTTTCCTAATAACATCGATAAATCATCTTACACTCCTAGTAATTACTATTATATTTCTACTTGTAGTACCAGTATATCATAGAAAAACTAGCCTTTTAGGTCCCAGGAATAATTAGTTTAAACAATTAAGTATAACTATCTTAAATAATAAGAGATTAAGTAATAATTATACTAGATATATTAATATTAGATAATAATATATAATAGAAAAAGTAATAGAAAAAGTAATAAAAATTAAGTAAATACTAACTACTAAATAAATAGTTAATATTCTTATAAAAGCTTTACTAAAATAAATAATTACTAAATACTATATTAAAATTAAAGTATTTCTCCAATATATATTATATATTTATATAATATATATAATAACTTTTTAGAATATTAATATACTATATAAATATATTTAATATATATACTTTAAAAAAGATATAAATATTCTACTAATAAATAATATATTTATATAAAAACTATTTAAAAACAATAATATATTTATATAAATATATACTTTATAAATAATAATACAATTATATATTTAATATACTTTTATATATAATAATACTATTATAATTATAAATTGTTGTTTATAAAAGCAAAAAAAAAAATCTAATTTATAAAGAACTAAAATGATATTTAAAAAAAATATAGTAAAGAATAATAAAAATAGGTTATAATAAAATTAAGACTTAAGTATTAAAGAAAAGTTCTCTTTAATATTCTACTTTTCCTTCTTTTTTTCTTTTTCTTTATTTTTCTTATTATTATATATTTCTTGTATTAACTATCCTAGTATTAAAAAAAGATAAAAAAATAAAAAACTTGTTTCTTTAATGATAATACTTGTAGATAGTTAAGTTAGTAAATAGTTAGTTATAATAAATAAGGTATAAATAGAGGCTTGAAGATTTTTTTCAGAATCTCCTTCTAGATAAAAAGAAAAATTATTAAAATATCCTTCCTCTTTAATTATTGTAACTCTATTGCACTGTTCTATATCCTAGTTCTTCTATATTTTGTATTTCAAAATTGACTACAAACAGATAGAGTAAATAAAGCTCTCTATTAAAGAATATTTCTGTTGTAGAAAATTCTCCGATATAGCAGTTAGCTCTAGCTGTCTCTTGTATAGTAATTGGCAATTAATTATTATTCTGAAATCACCTTCAGCTGGCCACAGAAGGCCTAGTCAAGGTTCAAGTTGTACTGCGCTGGGCGTATAAATATTTAGGCCCTATGTAGAAAAAGAGAAAAGTAGAACTATGTCTTGGTCCCAGAATAAACCTACCCATAATCCGCGCAATGTATTAAGTAATTATCCACGACAATGTCCCAGCCTATGGAAAAGCACAAACGTGTTTGAAGAGAGGGAACATCTTTATATGCACAACCTATAGCAGCAGTAGATCCCCACCCACTGGCTGCTGAGGAGCATTCTGATTCACCACTGTCCACCACAAACATATTGTTAGTCTCACTATCACAGTCCAAATAAGAAAAAAGTCAAGGAAGAACACTCACCATATCCCCCCTCCCCCCAATCCATCGGCGTCCCCACTGGCACCATCGCAAACGGATTCGTCGTGGCAAACCGCCCTGCATTCGCCATAACTGTCGATCCACCCCCCACCCCCGCGAAATAATCATCAATCTGACTTCCCAAATCCTGCTGCTGCTGTTGCGCCACTTGCTTGTGCTGCTGCTGCACCATCATCCGTGGACTCAGGAATCCAAAACCATCTACTATCCCCTCCCTCACCAGCGCAGGCGAATCCTGTAGCCTCTTCGGCCTCGCTGTTCGGAATACCTGTTGTACTGGTTTTAGATATACCGTTGCTAAGGTTCCAACGTTGAGACACATTTCCTCGAGGGTAAGGGGGTCTAGTTTTTCCGCCTCCGCAGTAATAGGTGGTTTTTCGCCCATAACGACATGCTTCGCCGTCGCAGGGTCCGTAGAGAGTAAACGCCAATACATATACCCCCTATCCCTCAAATCTGGATTATCGGTTTCTTCCGTTGCCCACTTGAGCACCTTGGGGACTAAATCCTGCCCCTTTGTCGGCCTCTGAATGAACAACTTAACCGTAGCCGTCAACAGTGCCAACTGCACCTCCACGGGCTCATCGGCAAATGTATATAAAAAGTCCTCCAGTAAGACATCCGAGTTCTCAATTCGGTCTGCATACTGCCCAATAACCCAGATCATTGCTGCCTTGGCCTCAGGCTCGTCTAGGGAATCGAGGTGCTCGCATAGAGTAGAGATGATGGATTCATATTCGTTAGGGTATTTCCGGAAGATATTCCTAATGACGACGGTGGCTTCTTGCACGATGTAGCTGACTTTGGTAGAAACCAGCTCGAGGAGGGTGTTGATGCATTGGCGGGCCGCAGGTTCAATTTTGATGGCGAGTTTGCCGATTGCGCGGACGGATTTGCGGACGAAATGGACGTCGATTTCAGTGGCATATCTAGAAGGGTGTCAGAATTCCGTGAAGATTTATGGATCTCGGAGACGTACTCTCGCAACTCTGTAAGAACCTCTTCGATATTTTGCTCAGTAGCCAGCATAAATATCAACTCCAACTTTGTAACCTTGACATATATCGGATCATTATATTTACAAAAGAATACTCGAATATCATTCCGTAGCACCTCTGGGCGTCTTTGTAGTATTAATAATGCATTCCGGAGCGCCAAATATTGGACCTCGGGGCCTTTGGCGAGTAGAGTGACAAGTGGGGGTGAGAGCTTGCGGCAAAGGTTGGAAATCTCTTTGGCATCACCGATGTAGTTCATCAGGTACAAAATCACCCTAATGCAAGTCAATACAACAGAGGAGTTGGAATGCTGCAGCCGTGGGGAAATTCGCTCAGCCATAACGAGGGATTCAGTTTGGTCTTGGGGGACATATTGCATTAGGGCTTCTAGTATATAGGTCTGGCCCCATCTGAAAGCCGAGTTAGCTTGGGCTCTGGAGGATGGGGAACTTGAATTCAACATACTCTGAACAGTCTGGTAAAATTTGCACAAACTTGCTCGCGTTCGCCCTATCTATGGTGAGTTTTATATTCTCGTTCCTCTCCCATATATCCATCAGTGCAGCCAATGCACTAGCCACGACTGTGGGATTATCATCCTTCAATAGCGAATTGAGCACTTCTACTAAGTCACCTTTTTCCACCAGTACTCTATCATGGTCATACAGCTTCGCAACAGTAAAAGCCGCTGTTTTCCGCACGTATGGGTCGCTATCTCGGAGGAGATGTCGCAATGGTTGTACTGTTGCCTCAACAAACTCTCGTACGTGAATATAAGACATTGTGCGTAGTGCGAGGGCACGAACGAGGGGATTTGGGTCGTCCATATCCTGTGCCGTAGGGTCAGCTCAAGTCCTTCTACTCTAACGATATGAACGCAAACCGCAATTAGTGTCGGCAGAGCACTCTGCGCCATATCAGGCTTCATGCGCGCATAATTGACCAGAAACAAGAAACACCTATTCTCCCGCCAAATCATCAGCACCCACTCACTCATCACCATAGGTAGCCCATCCTTCACCCTGTAATAAAACTAGTTCAGACGCACATCTTCTTAATCTCCAACACTTGAATCTGCATACACTGGATAACATCCGGAAATAATGCCGCCATATCATTGTTGCTCATCGTCATATTTGCGACTATCTTCTTCAGTGTGATCTTCTTTCTCGCATGGTTCTTGTCTTTGCGGTCATTATTCAGTTCAGCGCGGAGCTCGGCGACTTTTCCCTGCGCAACAAAGTCAATTAGTGCACTCTCATCTGAGCTCATATACCTTTGGAGTCGATTCGTACCCGAGCAAAGTACTTGGAATCTCCACTCATCGTGAGCTAGAGGTTGCTATTGGGAAGCTCGATTTCACCAACCGTCTAAACTTCTTCTCGGTTGGTGAGGATGGTCGACGAGGAATTCAATGGTGACTGAGCTCCTGATGAATCACAGAATGGTGTTTGGAGATGAACCCCTGTCGGAACTTCCCGACTTGAACCTGTGACTGCTTACTAAGTTCCTCAGCCAAATATCCTCAACTAGCTGCTTTTGTTACCTTCAAGATAAAGATATGGTGGCACAGATATCGATAGGGCTACATCAGCAATATCGAGAATTGGGGTAACGGTTTCCGTAGTCACGTTGGCACCGGTTTTTCCATAATTAGTCTAGATGGTCTTGTACAACAAGAGTACTCAAATTTTGTATATTTACTAGCTAGTGCAGGATGTCAGAAAAATAGAAAACTAAGTAGTATTAGTTGTTTATATATATATAGCTATATATATGCCAACTAGACTACTATACACTATAAGAAAAAATAAATAAATCTACAATATTAAGTATTTTTATACTATAGTTTTTAGTCTAGTAATAATCTATAGTAATATAATAATCTATATATAATTTAATTAATAATATATAAGTATATTATTATAATATATATAGTTAGGTAGCAATGAATTTGGTACCCTATATAATAGGAGGCAAGTATATAGCATGCTTTAAACCTATAATATATATACTAAATATATACTAATATAAGACTCTGATATAAGGGAAGTACATAATAGAAAGCAAATATATAGCATACTTTAAACCTTATAATATATAACTAAATGTATGCTAATATAGGACTCTAATACAAGAGAGATACTAAATTTATTACTATCTAACTGTATATAAATATATATATAGTTATATTAAAAAAGTTTTTTGCTTTAGTAAATAATTAATAGTAGTTCTAATATAAATATTTTTTAGAACTTTAAACTACTAAATAAATATATATAAAAAAATCTAGAATTAAAAAGAAAGTTTATATTTTCTTTTTTAATTTTTTATATATAGTATAATACTTCTAGTAAATATAGTAATTATAGAATTAAACTTATTTTAAAATTATAAAAAATAATACTAGTATATATAAAAAAAATATAAAAGACTTTTTTTATAGTATTTTATATATATTCTAGACTACTTATAAGTATTAGCTACTTATAATTAGTATACTTATTATACTAGCAATAGGTAATTTAAATAATTATTTAATTCAATATATTAATAAAATACTAATTTATTAGAAAAAAAAAATTAATAATTCTCTAGTAACTATAAAAGATTTATTAATTTTCTAGTTAATTAAACCTTCTTTTAATATTCTAATTTAGTTTAGCTAAAGTATTTTAAATTATTTTTAAAGTATTAGTAATAATAATTAGAATAGAAATTCTTATAATATTAGTAGTTATAGATACCTAATAAACTATAGTTTACTAAGTAGTTAAAGTTATTTAGAATATTAAACTATAAGGTTATAAGATTAATAGTTAGATAGAGGTTATTAAATTTAATAATATTAAACTATAAAAGTATAAGATTTATTATAATTTTATACTATTTAATCTTCTATAATATTATAAAATACTATCTATTTATTGTATAATTTTAGGTAAAATTTACTTTATTTTAAATTAAAATCAAAAACTTAAAGTTACTTAGTAATTTATATATAAAATAGTATCTATTAGTAGTAATCAAATCAAAAAAATTTTAATTAAATATATAATTTTTGATTTGAGCTTTTATAATAATTAGTCCTTAGTAAACAACTTTGTTTTACTAAGATCTATTTTTCTTAATATATAGTACTTTTATTAATTACCTCTAGAGTCAATTAATATTACTAGAGATTAAATTTTTTTATTTATAGCTTAATTATCTATTGTAGTTATTATCATACCTAATTATATTATATCCTACTATACTATACTATTTGTAACCTAGTAGTGATCATCTACTATCTTATAACCATCCTTGCAACCCTCCAGCAGCAACATCCTCAGCCACATCTCGTAATATATTATGACTCTACTAATTCTAGCTATATTTACAACTATGAAAGCAAATATGCTCTACAATATGATTACTCTCACATCATACCATATTCAACTCAATACTCCCATACTACCTCCCCTAGTATGACCGTTATTGTAATGAAGCTCGAAGGGCTAGTGTGATTAAGAGGTACGAGCGGAGCGAGGGTAGGAGTGAGATATCGCATATGTAGTTAATGCTACATGTGTAATGCAAGAAGTGGGGGGTAGAAGGCAGAGGTGAAGGCCAAGGCAAGGCAAGGCAAAGGCAGAGGTGAAGGCAGGGGTGAAGGCAAAGGTGAAGGTGAAGGTGAAGGTGAAGGCGAGGGCGAGGACAAAGGCTAAGGCAAGGCAAGGCAAAGGCGGAGGTAAAGGTATACGAGAAAAGTGTATCAGCGTAGAGAGAAGCAAGATCCTGTATTAGGTATACAAGGCATTGGATAGGGATCCAATGAGAGGGCGGAGAGAGCAAGCTATATATATAGGCTTTCTTCCTGGCTAAGGCCACCGGAAGGAATATGGTTCCCGAGACCCCTTATGTTGGGAACAGAGATAACAATAATATCAATCAACAATAACGAGAGTCGGACGGAATCCTATCTGACTCTCAAACCTGGCTAAGAAAGAATGGTTATGACACTATCCTCCCTTTAGGCTCGGAGCCTCAGTGACAAAAAACAAGGTGAAAAGGTAAAGCAAAACAAAACAAACAAACAAACAAGCAAGGCGGACAAGTAACTAATAACCCATAACACAACTCCAATGCCTGAAGTATATACCAACAATAACTATGACAATAACAACTCTAATAACCAATTTTAGGACAACAAGAACATCATGGGGTGGGGCGGGGCTTCCAGAAGTAATGCTGGTGGAACAGAGCGACCAAGTCCTGTGCATTTTCTAGATCTTCGGCGGGTTGCCAGGTCAACTCTTCATCCCCCAACTATTTGACCTTATACTGCAAACGCCCATATCTCTTCCGCAAGTCTAGTACCTCCTCTACCTCCTATTCCTCTTCACCTTCTATAACTACTGGAGGGGGTGGGGGGTGTTTCTGTCCTCGGAGAGGGTCATCCATAGTAGGCTCGATCTCAGAGACATGAACAACTGGGTGCCATTTGATGTCTTTGGGAAACCTCAATTAATAGGCGTGAGTTCCTACAGCTGCCAATACCTTAAAGGGGCCCAAGAACTTATGATTCAGCTTGCGGGAGGGGCATTTTGTTTGGAAGTACCGGCTGGAAAGCCACACCTTGTCTCCTGGCTGGTGTCTAGGGGCTGGCAGCCGTGATCCATTGGTATACTCAGCTTGCCTGGCTTGTACATATCCCAGCTCAGCTTTCAGGGTATGGTGGAGTTCAGTGATTCCAACCGCGAACTTCTTGGCCAGGACATTTTTTTTGGCTTTTTGCAGGGGCGCCAGGGCATCCACGAACTAGGGGTGCCAACCGTAGTTAGCCAGGAAAGGCGAGGTTTTGGAGGATTCCGAGAACTAGTTGTTCACAGTAAATTCGCAGGTGGCCAGCAACAAAACCCAGTTATCCTGCTGGTAATTGACAAAGGCCTACAGATATTGCTCCATAATGGCATTCATCCTCTCTGATAGGCCGTCCGTCTGGAGGTGATATGCCGTTGACAGACGTGCTTTGATCCCCAGAAGTTCGCAGAAGGCTTACCAGAATTCTGAGGTAAACTGGGGGCCACGGTCGGATACAATTGATTCAGGGAGGCCATGGTATCGGAATATATTATTGAGGTAGAGATTGGCTAACTCTGGGGCAGAGTAGGTATCCCAGTAAGGTATAATATACCTCATTTTCATCAACTGATCCACCACCATTAAGATGGCATTGAACCCCGAATCTTCCGGCAACCCTGTTACGAAGTCCATAGTTAGGTGCAGCCATGGCCAATCAGGGATATCTAGAGGTTTTAGGGTCCCATATGGGGTATGGCAGACAGGCTTAGCATATTTGCAAATATGGCAGTTCCATATGTACCACTCTATATCCTTCCGTTGGTTAATCTATGTATACTCCCTGGCCAGAAGCTCTAATGGTTTAGCCACTCCAGAGTGACCTGCAACCAGGCTGTCATGGTATTCCTTGATCAATTGAAGGCGTAGCTGTCCTTCCAGCACATACAGCCATTCGAGGTAGTAGAGGAGGCCTTTTGGATGGTATACTTGGCTAGGGAGATCTTGGGGTGGCGGCGCTGGCTAGAATCCACTGCGGCAATAATTTCCTTGGCCAGGGGGTCATCCTCGTATGTCCATTTTACCAGTTGTTGAAGGTCGGCTTCCATAGTAGCCTCAGCTTCTGCATCAACCTCAGCCTCAGCTTCTATATTAGCCTCAGCATCAGCGAGGACATTGGCCACTAGATCAAGGTTTTCGGGCTTCAATACTACCTGATTTTAGTATTTTAGCCTTTTATCCCCCCCTTAGGGAGATCTTCTGATCTTCGGGTTAACGCATTAGGCTTGCCACCAGCTTTTCCAGGATGGTACTTGATCTTAAAGTTTAACCGAGAGAGGAATTCCAACCACTTGGCCTGCCGTCGGTTGAGCAGCTTGGTAGTGGTAAAGTACTCAAGGTTTTTATGGTCGGAAAGTACTTCGATAATCCCCTTGGCTGACTCTAAGTGTGGCCTCCATTCCTCAAATACTCATATGATAGCCATCAGCTCCTTGTCATAGATCTCATAGTTGTACTCAGCTGGAGAATGCTTCTTTGAGAAATAGGCTACTGGGTAAAAGATGTCTTTATTGTTGTTTTGAGAGAGGATTCCCGCGGAGATATAGTCAGAGGCATCAGTTTCGACGACACACTCCTGGTCAGGGTTGAAATGTACCAAGATTGGTGCTGAGCAGAAGGCTTCCTTGAGGTTGTAGAAGGCAGATTAGGCTTTTGAATTCCAGTCAAAATGCCAGTCTTTTTTGGTCAGGACAGTGAGAGGGGCTACGATCTTCGAATATCACAGGATAAAATACTGGTAAAAGTTGGCGAACCCTAGGAATGCCTGGACATCCTTGAGATTTGCTAGGATTTGCCATTTCTAGACAGTGGTAACCTTGGTAGGGTCTATCCTGATGCCCTCTATAGTAATGATTAACTCAGATACTTAACCTTCTGCACATGAAATTCGCATTTCTCAGACTTGAGGTATAATCTGGCTTGCTCTAGCTTTTCCAGTACTTGTTGGACATGGATTTTGTGCTCTGCTAGGGTGTCTGAATAGATCAGGATGTCATCAAGGTAGGCCATGCAGAATATATCCAAAAAGTCTCGTAGTGTGTCATTGATGAAGTGCTAGAAAGAGGCTAGAGCATTAGTCAATCTAAAGGGCATGACATTGTACTCGAAGTAGCTATAACGAGTTCGGAAGGCTGTTTTCCACTCCTCTCCCTTGGCAACCTGTACCAGGTTGTATGCCCCTCTCAAATCCAGTTTGGTGAACTATTTGACTTTGGAAAGCCTGGCTAATATCTCCTGGATTAGAGGCAGGGGATACTTGTTCTTGACCATTATCTCGTTTAGGCCCCAATAATTAATAGACAACTAAAAAGAGCTATCCGATTTCTTCATGAAAAGCACCGGAGCACCCGCTAGTGAGGAGCTATGGCAAATAAAGCTCTTGTTGAGGTTTTCCTCCAAGTATTTCTTCAAAGCTTCCAGCTCCAACCGGGACATTCTGTAGAGGGGCCTATAGGGGAGGTCTTACCTTCTATCAGCAGAATCGTATAGTCATATGGCCAGTGGGATGTGAGTTTTTCTATGGCCTTTTCCGAGAACAGGTCAATGAATTCATGGTATTCATCTAGCACCATGGACTTCCACTCCTCCTTCGACCGTGTCTTATTAATCTCTAAATTTATCTCATGTATAGACAGGGTATAAGCCTTCAGCTTGTGTCTCCTGGTAAGGTAAGTGAAAGCCCCTGCTCCGATGAAGCTAACATTCAGAGTTTTTTTTAGAAGGAGTAAGACAGGGGAATAAGGGGAAACCGGAGGCACAGGAGAAACTGGGAGCACAGGGGAGTTGGTATTGAGGTGCATAGGCAGGTGCACCACCTGGGTTGGGTGGATTATTGGGGCGAGCAAGGCACACAACCTAGTAATGGTAGCCTTTAGATTCCCGCAATGCTTTTTGCAATATTGGCTGTTGAACTGTAGGGTATAGAAGCCGAAGCTGACCGATACATCGTACATTCTAAACCAGAGGATTCCAAGGACAATCGGGTATTTGAGCTTTGTCATAAACATTGGAAGGTTTGCTTCAGAGTGATCCCTGACCAGGGCAGGCATATACGCAATCTTGGTGATATCGCTGGAGGAAATAGGCTGACTGTCAATGACATCCAAGACATGAGGGGTTTTAAGCTTGTACGTGGGCATGGAGAATTTACTGATGAAGGCCTAGTCAATGAATGCAATTCTTGAAGCTCTACAATCTATAAGGGCTGACATAATAATTGTTCTATCATTGATTTTGAGAGAGATAGATACAACAAAGTACTCACTGAACAAGTGAGATTTATCAACAACAGAAGCAGAAGAAATGGAAAATGCAGACAAAGACAAATGATATAGGACAGGTCCCTTGCTAGTGTCAGTGACTAGGCAAGGGACAGGGCTTTTCCCGCCTCATCAACCTTCTCGATCTGGGCTTCTGAGATAGCATGAGTGACTAGGGAGCGGTTTTTTCAGAGGGGACATGCCGTGATAAAGTGGTCCCCTTTTCTATACACAATGCATAACCTATTAGTGTGGTGGCAGTCCTTTTCCTCCTAGGTTAGTCAAGGCCTTCCCGATGATAGGTCCATAGAGGTAGGCCCTCCTGTCACCAATGATGAATGTGCTAGTTTATTGGCAGGGGCCTGAGCTATTTTGGTGGCATGGTATTGCTGAGGCTAGGGTTGTGGAAGATGGGGTGCTGGTCTGAATGTGGGGCGGTTGTGGAGCCAGGACATCCGCTGTTCCACTTAAGAAGCTTAGTCAATTAATTTGTCAAGGGTTTTGGCTTCCAGGAGGCTGACCATGGCCTGCTGGATTTCGTCATTTAGCCCTTCCTGGAATTGCTTCAGTTTGGACTGGTCATTCTATCAGACATCTGCTGCCAGTCTCAAGAATTCTGCCACATAAGTGGACAGATCAGTGTTTTTCTGCCTGAGGGCTCAGAGGGCCCTACTGGCAGTGCCAACGGCATCGGGGTCCCTGAATGCCCTATCCAGGATTGTGAAAAGGGCCAAGATATCATCAAGCTTGATCCCAGTTTCGAGGACATATGGCTGGATCTAGTCACAAGCTTTCCCCTCTAGCAAGGCGAAAACGTATGCCAGTCGATATTGTTCTAATAGGAACCTGGCAGAATCCCTGTTCAGCTTGAGATTAACAGCATTTTTCCAGGCTCGTAGGCGAACCTGATCCCCATTGAACTTAGGAGGAGTCAGGATACTTTCGGTCTTGTTGTTACTGGCTGCTGTTATTGTTAGTATTGCCAGGTTTGCTAGGGCCCAGCTGAGGTTTTGGACCATGGTCCTTTCGGTGGCTGGGGCAAGGTTCATGGTCGAGATTGGTCTGGAGGATCGTAATCTCTTCGTCAGTGGATCTCAATTTTCATTCAGCCATGGCCAGGCTGTTGCCAAGTTCGGCCCCAATGGTATCTATGGCCTCGAAGATGTCGATAATTTCTCGACGGTAGGCATTCAACTCATTCAAGCCTGAGGGTATGGGAGAGCTCCTCCAGGTTTGAAACCTGACAGTGAGTGGAGGGGTTCTGGACATGACAGCATACCAGTTGGTTGAGAAGATCCAACGTAGTGTAACGAGGCTCGAAGGGCTGGTGTGACCAAGAGGTATGAGTAGAGTGGGGGCAGGAGTAGAGTATCGCACACATAGTTAGTACTACGTATATAATGTGAGGAGCGGGGGGTAGAAGGCAAAGGTGAAGGCTAAGGCAAGGTAAGGCAAAGGTGGAGGCGAAGGCAGGGGCGAAGGTAAAGGTGAAGGCGAAGGCAAGGGCAAGGACAAAGGCCAAGACAAAGCAAGGCAAAGGTGGAGGTGAAGGTGCATAAGAAAAGTGCACCAGTATGGAGAGAAGCAAGATCCTGTATTAGGTATACAAGATGTTGGATGGGGATCTAATAAGAGGGCGGAGAGAGCAAGCTATATATACAGGCTTCCTTCCTGGCCAAGGCTACCGGAAGGAATAAGGTTCCCGAGACCCCTTATCTCGGGAACAGAGATAATAACGATATCAATCAATAATAACGAGAGTCGGACGGAATCCCGTCTGACTCTCAAACCTGGCAAAGAAAGGATGGTTGTGACAGTTATCATACCTGACCCCTTCTCTCGAACCCCTCTCAATAGGACGAGTATCATATAGGTAAACTTATAACTACAAGAGGGCCCTTTACCTAATATTTATATTCATGATTAAACAGCTTCTAGGGTAGCAAGCAACAATATATGTAAACAGTCAGCTATCATTACAAGCTACTCATCACTCCAAAAATGAGCTATTTTTAGAATTAAATATATTTCCATGTTTTATACTATTATAACTCCCATATACCTTAATTTACTACAATACTCTCTTTCCAAGTATTCTCAGCCCCCGCCAAAAGGTCTTCAATAGCTCTGGGAGCTCTAATACCCCCTTTTCAAAGAATCTTCACCTTCCATTAATACCTCTGCCTCTACTCCCTCTATTGGCCTTATATTGTACAAATTGGCCCAAAACTGTGAGGAGACCTTTACCTATATCTATAGTAAATTAGTGCTAAAGGTGGAACGTGCTAGTTTGGTTGGCATAGAGTATACAAAATTACAAATTGCAAGATCTTAACTTAGTACACTGAGTAAGTTCTGAGAGCTCTTATTTAATCAACTAAATCTACCTCATCTATGCCCTCTTTAATCTCTCGAGTTCAATACTCCTCTAGAGCATCCTCAGTAGCTCCGGAGAGATTGTTAATCACTTTGGAGCTACAATACCTCTCTATTTTGGGCTCTAGGTAGTCACATTAGCCATAATAGTATGCTGGCCTTTCTTGAGGCATTTTAAACCCTTTACACCCTTTATAGCTACCAGATCAGCCCAAGTATTACTGATATATACCAGAGTAGATGTTGAGAGTATACTAAATTGGGTACTAGGTTGGATGCTATATTGGTAGTCTAGTTACTACATTGGTAGACACTAAGTTAGATGCTAAATATAGTACTAGAATGGCACAAGACTAGACAAAGCACTAGGTTATATATTGAGGAATTTAGAGTAGCTAAGTCAATATTGAGTTGGACTCGTGAGTATGAGGTTGCTGTTGGTTGTTATGAGGAGGTTGAAATGGCTCCAAAAGAGAGTGACAAAACCTCCTAGATGGAAGTAACCCATAAAGCCCAAAAGGAAAGTATTAGAACTCTCAGAGCTATTAAAGACCTTTTGGCGGTAGCTAAGAATACCTAGGAAGAGAGTATTATAGCAGATTGAGGTATATAGGGGTTATAATAGCATAAATCATAGAAATATACTTAATTCTAAAAATAGCTTATTTTTAGAGTAGTGAGCAGCTTGTAATAATAGCTGACTATTTGTATATATTGTTGCTTACTGCCCTAAAAGCTATTTAATTATGAATATAGATGTTAAGTAAAGGGCCTTCTTATGGTAATGAGTTCACCTACATGATACTTGCTCTATTGGGGGAGGTTTGGGGGAGGGGGGTTGGATATGACAAAGGTTATACTAGAGGAGGTGGTATAAGGGTATTGAGTTAAATATGGTGAGATATGAGAGTAACTATATTGTAGAGCGTATTTGCTTCCATAGTGGTGAATATAGCCAGAATTAGCAAAGTCATAATATATTACGAAATATGGCTTGAGGTGTTACTGCCGGGGGGTTGCAAGAATGGTCATAAGACCATAGCTAATTACTACTACGTTGCGAATAGTACTTACTATAACTTCTATCTAAGTATATTGTAATGTTAAAAGCTTGCTTAATAGTATATAAGATAATAGACTAAAATAGCCTCTTCTAAATAGTATTTAATAATATTCTTTAAAATATTATTACTTTTATAATGTTCTATAATACTTTTCTTTACCTCTATCTATGAAGTATTGTTTTATGTTAGTACTCTTAAAACTTTGATATATTGAGTATTATAATTAATATTAATAACTTTTTTTTTAAATTAAATAGTCAAATAGAGAACCTCAATATAGTTTAGTCTATATAAGAGAGTTTAGTTAATTTTATATATCAATAAAATAAATTTTTTCTTATTTGACTACTACTATTATTAAGAAAGTACTACTTTATATTCTACTTAAATTCTATAAGTAAAAAATAGCCTAAATTTATCTAGTATAAAAATCAATCTTATAATAAAATATACACAAAAGATATTATAATTATAATTGCTCTAAATTTTACTGAATTCTATATAGTGATCAATATTCAGCATAAGATAGTCAATATAGCCTAAGCAATAAGGTCCTATCAATAAAAACCCTTACAAATAAGAAACTAATTTCCAAATACCCATTGGATAGAGTTGCAGATTTTTAGGGCAGCAGTAAACTCAGTATCCTCTTCCCTATTCCATTCATCATCAGAGACACAGTGATGAGTTGTTAACGTCGCCATCATGTACTTCACCATCTGAAGGGCTTGAGGTAATTTTTCCGGAATTCTCCCTTGTTCAATGTCTGCCGTCTCCCACTAATCAACAGGAAGGGTATATGATGTGGATAGGGCGGTCAAAATAACTTGGGGTGTTTTTTGAGTGTCGCAGAATGTTTTGTTCGTGAGATTTACCAAATTGAGGAATTATATTAATTGCCCGCGGGCGGCTGTGCTGCCCACGGGAGGCATATGCTGCCCGCGAGCGGCCCAGAACATATACACCACACAAATGATATATGATAGAGTAGCCACACAATCTAGCAAACGCAAACAAAAAAGGAAAACAAGAAAGGAAAAAAAGACACAAGAAAAAAAGGAAAGGGATATAAAGCCACAGATATACACGCCTACCGCAGCCGGAAACAAGGGGCCATAAACCCCACCACTACGCCAGATCCTCCCCTGCTCCCCCCGCAACAACCCTATACCCATCCTCGACCATCCTCCTCTCCCTCCACCCTCCCGTAACAAACTTCACCCACCCCTTTACCAACTCTCCTACCATTACAACCCACCCTCTCTCCCTCCTCACCCTTCACTCACCCCCGCATCAACCCCAACCCCAAACCCTTCCATCTCCATCCCCTCCACCGTCATCCACACCGGCCTCCTCCACCACCTCAAGCACAAACTCGAGCAAACAACACTGACACTACTCAACGCCATTGCCGCCGCCGCCGCCATCGGATGCAAATGCCAGCCCAACGGCAAAAACACTCCCATCGCAAACGGCAATCCAATAACATTATACATAGACGCCCATATGATATTCGCTTTAATCCTTCCAAAAATCTTTCTGCTAAGATGCAGTGCCGCGGGGATATCTAGTAGCGAATTCGGTTTCATAAGAACCACATCCGCGGCCTCGACAGCCACATCTGTGCCATTCGCCATTGCAATCCCCACATCTGCAGTTGCGAGAGCAGGGGAGTCGTTAATCCCGTCCCCAACCATCGCGATGAAGATTTCGCCGTTTTTGAAGCCAGACCCAGGGGTCGAGCCCTCGGATTTCATGTTTGATATAATGAGCTGCTTATCATCTGGGCTAACGCCGGACCAGACTAGATGCCTGGGTATACCGACTTGGGATGCGACAGCGAGGGCAGTGGACTGTTGATCGCCAGTGACCATTGCTACCTCGATGCCCATTCTGTGTAATGCCGCAACCGCGTGTCTTGCGTCGGGTTTCAGCTCGTCAGAGAGGGAGAGGTAGCCAGAGTAGGTAGAGTCGATGGCAACGAACACATATGTTCTGCCTTGGAGGCTCGCGAGCTCGGATTCGTTGGCGGTTTCTCTGTTGGTGGAAGAGGGTGCGCTGGTGGAGTGGTCGCCGAGGGAGAGAGCGGTGGCTTCGGGGGGGATGGAGACGGAATTTTCGGTGAGGAGGGCAATGTTTCCGACTAAGACGTGGAATTTCATCGTGCCTTTTGAGGCAGCAGCGGCAGCTGTAGATGAGGCTCCAGTTGCGATTTCAATCGTTGCCTCAATCCCCCTACCTACGATGGCCTTGAAGTCGTTTACATTCTCCTCGATAGTACTTTGTGGTGGCAACCCGAGCTTCTCTCTGGCACCAGCAACAATCGCTCTTCCAATTGGATGCTCACTTCCCTGCTCTGCAGTCCCCACCAGTGACCACCACATCTTCTCCCTCCACTCACTTGCACTCCACAAGCCCCCCTGCTCCGAGCCCGCAACACTCATCTTCCCCATAGTCAACGTCCCCGTCTTATCCATCACCACAGTCGTGATCTTAGTCGCCGTCTCGAGCGCCGCGCCGCCCTTCACAAGAATCCCATGCTCGGCCCCCACCCCGGTTCCAACCATGACAGCCGTTGGCGTCGACAACCCCAGCGCACACGGGCAAGCAAACACAATCACCGAGATGCACAGTTTCAAACAAACAATCAACGTCCCCCCACTCGCCTCATTCTTAAAGATCTTCGGAGGATTAGGAAGGACATGGGCGAGAATCATCCACACAATAAACGTGATAGCAGCCAAACTAACTACCCCAGGAACAAAGTAGCCCGCAACAATATCTGCTACCCGTTGAATCGGCGCGCGGTTCGTCTGCGCTTCCTGGACTAACTTCACAATCTGCGACAATTGCGTATCTCTCCCCGCGCGAGTAACTTTAAAATCAAGTCTTCCCGCTCCATTGACAGTACCCCCAATTAATTTCTCCCCCTTGCACTTCAAGATTGGCATAGCTTCTCCAGTCACCATGGATTCATCCACATAGCTCTCACCCGCAGTGACAACACCATCTGCAGGAATTCTATCTCCTGGGCGAAGAATAACGATATCCCCTACCTGGATCAATTCTGTAGGAATAGTTCTTTCATTACTTCCCAATTGCTCCTCGCCCCAAGCCGATTTTTCCGGGTCGGCATAGATGGTAGCCATGCTAGGCGCAAGCGACATGAGCCTCGACAGTGCCTTTGATGTTTGTCCTTTTGCCTTGTTCTCAAGATATCTCCCCAGCGTGATGAACGTAATCAACATCGTACTCGTATCAAAGACCGTACTGGGTCGATTATGCGGTGGGAAAAGAACCGAGATAATCATCAACCCAACCGAGAAGAAGAAGGCTGCAGAAGTACCAAGGACAACCAGAACATCCATTGTCGCTGAACCATGGCTCAGACTCTTGTACGAGCTGAGATAGAATCTCTTTCCAATCCCAAACTGCACAGGTATAGTAAGTAGTAGGCAAATAACATCACCCAGATAGAGCCCAGGGATAAGTATATTCATTCCTCCAAAGTAATGCATATCCCAATGCATCCACACCATAGGTATAACCATGCTGATCAAAAACACCGGGATCGCAAATGCCGCGCTAAAGCGGAATGCTCGGCGCCATTCATTGATTTCTTTTGTTTTGGATAGGGACTCAAGTTGTGCATTGTTGTCTTCTGCTTCAGCGATGAGTGCGTTGAAGCCGAGTGATTCAACTAGCTCGACGATATCCCGGAGCCCGGTGAGGCCTGGATGGTAATATACCTGTGCCTTTGCATTGCTCAACGTGACGATTACATCGTCAATCCCCGGTGCTCTCCTAAGTCTCCCTTCAAGCGCAACTGCGGAACCCTCATCACTCAATCCAAAGATTTTGAAAGTAACTTCCGCAGCAGTCAGGTCCTTCTCCGAATCTTGGGCGTCCAGGACAGTCGAGAGGAACTCAGCATCAAAACCCCGCTCGTCAATGATCTCTGCAATTCTCTCGGCGGAAATGATATCTGGGTTATGTATAGCAACCGCCCTCTCTGTTATGAGAGAAACGGTAAACGACTCGACCCCTTCTACCCCCTTAAACCCACCTTGTATAGCCGCTGTGCATGCTCCGCAGGTCATTCCCCCAACCGCAACAGTTGTGGTTGCTCGCGAAGGGAGCTTCTTCTTTGAGCCACCCGTAATATCTGAAGAGACGAGTTCTGCGCCAAAGCCCCGGACTTCAATTCTATACATCCAACGTCAGTTAGACTGTTCAGCAATAGCTCAGAATTTGATGTTCATACAACTCCAAAACCTGCTCTTTTGAAATCACATCTGGATTATGCACGGTGACCGCCCTCTCCGTTATTAGGGATACGGTAAACGACGTTATCCCCGCAACCTCCTTGAACCCCCCCTCTATCGCGGCCGTACAAGCACCACATGTCATTCCCTCCACCTTGATTGTGGTTGTCGCCTGCTTTGGCTCGGTGCGTTGCGCATGGCTGGGGATATCTGTCGACAAGATTGTAGCCCCAAACCCTCGGTCCTCGATTCTATCCTTAATAGTTAGTGATCATCTTCCTTGGAGGGGAAAATTTCCAGGGACGTACATCTCGACTATTCTCTCCGTAGGTAATACCGTCGAATCATATATCACCACGGCTCGCTCCGCCAGTAACGAAACAGAGAATGATCCTACTCCATCGACGCCCTTGAACCCAGCTGCGCATGCCCAAATACGTCAGCACCCGTATGTTTTGACCCAGAAACTTCCTCCATTGGTCGAACCCACCTTCTAATGCCGATGTACAAGCGCCGCAAGTCATCCCCTCCACCGCTATCGTCGCTGTCGCAAAGTGAGGTGTCGTGGTGCTCGACATGCTCCGCCGCCCATAGGCCCCATCTACTTTCGAGTTGACCGGCGAGAGTAGAAGTCCTTCCTCCTCGTCTCGCAGCTTGAGCGCCATTGCTGCTACTGTTGTCGGTGTTGTTGAGTTCTATGAAATTTTGTTGTTGGTCTGATCGCGGCAGTTGGAATTTACTTGAACCAGCTGAAATGAGACCGACTAGGCACCCTCAGCTAAATTACTACCATGCAGCACCCAAATTAGGGTAACAATGGTGCGTTTGTCGGCCTTGTCCCTTGTCTATGATATGTCCACGCTTGTCTTCCTTCCTGCTCAGTAATGCTGATGGTAGTGTAGTGCTGTATGGTAATGGAGGGAGCGAAACCAGTCGCTACTTCTTCTCGTTTCCTGCAAACCGATTGCAGATCCAAAGAGAAGAACGACGAAAGAGTAAAAGTGAAAGATGTAGTAGGGGCAGATACAGGCAATAGAATAATAGTCGGTCGGGGATATTCGAATGTATATTGATAGTAACAAGAGCAATACTGTCAGCGTAGGCGCGCCACACCGACTACCTAGCGCTGTAGTAATCCCAGGCCAGGCAGACAATCAAAGGGGAATGTGTGACTATGCAGGTATATGTATGCAATAATAGTCAAAGAAATCCAGGCTCTGTCTCTCGCTTCGTCGGATGCGTGGTGCAGTGACTAAAGCACCTAGAATAGCCTGCACACGACTATGATGTGTGTACGTGAACGAATGAAGAAGAATGGAATAGGTAGAGGGAGAATGTACCGTACTCGAGTACATACTGTATGCAAAAGGAAAAGAAAAAGAAAAAAGACACATACTATCCGTACGGTGGGACAGAGCAGACAGGAGCGGTTCGAATTGAAGTCTGGAACACGGAGACAGGGCCTGCTTCTCCGGGCGCCCGCATTGTTTCATTGCTCATGCTGCCTGTGGCCTTATGTAGCAGCGTTTTCCAGATTGAACGTGTTCGAGCGAGGTTGACGCCATCTGACACAACCAACTCCGCAGGCAGGTGGGGTGGTTGGGAGGGGGTGTCTGGTTAATGGCAGAGATGGAAATAGTGGAGACTGATGTAAGTTAGGTGCAGAACCGTACTCTACTCTACGGAGTAGGTAAGGCACGGGCATCGGGCATCAAACCCTGGCTCTGGCCCGGGCGAATATGATACCTAATCTACCGAAGCCAACAATCTGTCGGCACAATTCCTGAACGGAGATCTGATCCTTGGACGAAGTTACTGTTACGGAATTCTGTGGACGCTCGTGGCGCAGGTAGACCGGGCCATAAAAACTCGTTTGGCAGGCTCTACACCAAAATCTCCGGTTCCGGTACGGAATACTAAGTACTAATCCACGAATACCCACCCACCCACAAACTGGTAGGTACTTAGGTAGATACATGTGTTACCCTCATCTTGCGTACGTATTATAATACAAAGTTTATGAGGGAAGGAATGTTGGTAGAGGAGACGCGGAGCTACTTCATATGATATCCTAGGTATCGGGACGGGAAAACCTTTGAAATAGACATCATGCAGCCTCTTGTCACATCCGACAGTACGCAGCATAACCTAGCATAACCCAGCAAAGATACCCAGCATACTTAGGTAATCTAGGCATACATCACTAAGGGTTGGACCTAAGAGTTGGACCGGCTACGCGAAGGCGACCTAGATGTGTTTCCCAAATCTATTGCTTTTCTGCTTGTGCTTTTTAACACTTTTGTCCATAAGCCATTTTCATTGTCTCTGGCACTCATTTTGCTTTTCTGAGCGTGGCTCCACGGCTTTGTTGGGTTTTGTCGCAAGTCTTTCTAAAAAGCCTTGTCTTGAGCTTAGGGAGGAAAGAATTGAACTCCATGTTAGGTTACATCGTGTTAGCATCCATCAATTACCCTGAAATCGGAAACTTCATAAAAATTCATAAACAACGTGCCGAGTATGGTGAAGGCAGATAGTCTAATTAGAAAATCAAGAAGAGAAACTTCTTTCCAATATTGATTTATAATATAATGGCAATGAAATACATCGACAAAGGGATTATCGGACCATGACTCCATAGAAGCAGTAACGAATATATATATAAACATAGTATGTTTACCTCACCCTACTTACGAGGAACAACCTAAGTGTTGTCGCACAAGTTGAAGTTGTTACGACTTGCTCCAGAGTGGGTGATGGCATCTTCATATGTGGTTACAGGTCAGCTCAATATGGAACATATAGTGTATATGTAGAAAGTTCACACATACCACAATACATTGCGTTTGTACCATTCCAAGATCCAACCACAACCCTATCGAGCCCTGGGCTACCACCAATGTAGACGCGGTCCGTGAAAACCGGGAATTCGTAGTATGGTGGTTTACATCCAGCATTGAAGGTAAAGCCTTCGAGGTTGTTGTACCTGTGTGGGTAGTTGTTCCTACCAACGGTGGTTCCTGCGTTGAGGTGTCTGAGAGCAGCGAGCGCAGCACTGTTTATGGCCTTGGGTAAGATCACAAAATCTAAGCACCCAATTTGGTCAGATATCCGAATTTTTGATATATTTTTGTCCCCGTATTTTTCATTGAGGGAGCTATGCAGTAGGGGTATTAGAGGGGAGATATGTACTATTGCAATCGGCTCCAGTAATCCCAGTGATACTCTGTGCAACAGACAGCGCAGCAAAGAGGGCCGAAGTGGTTACACAAAGGTTGAAGAACTGCATAGTGTCGGGGTTATGTAGAGGTCGTAGGGTCTCAAAGGGCGTGACTGACTCGATTGCTAGAGGTTCCCCTCAGGGAGTTCTTGCGAGTCTGGTCCTTCCAGACTTTATACCTTTTGATACCCATTACGTATACATTGATCCCACCGCACTCCCTGCGGGCCTGGGGCTCGACTCACTCTCTGTCATACCTTGAAAGTGAGGCTGTTTCGAATTATCAGCAGGATACCACAAAATGCGATTTTTTTCGAAACATCAGTTGAAATGAGGCTGTCTCGAATTGTCAACTAAGATATCAGGAAGCTACAATATGATTGGCCATTATATATATTGAAAGCGAGCGGTGTCCGCCACGAGCTGCTCTCCCAGGTTGTGATGTTTAAATGAACGTCAGCCTCCTATCATTCCACACAGTTTTCGGCACCGCTCCCTAAATAGGAAGCTGGTATTACATATATACCTGCAGCTCCAGGGGGGGGCTTCAGCTGATTCAAGCTATGCGAGAGGCATGAGCAAGAGGGCCAATCAAAGCCCTTATCATGAAAACGATTCTGGCCAGCTCAACCTGTGAGGAGATAACACAGGCTCTTCCACCAATACCCTGCTCAGTTCCCATAAGCCATAGCCGGGACATATTCTACCCTCTAAAATCCAGTTTTCAATTACACTTTTAATTGTGATACTGGTACTTTGTTGGTACACCCAATCTGCTGGAGTGAGTATATTATAGTGTTGGATTCAAACTAACTGGCTTCCGAGATTTTGATATATCCTAAAGCATATACACAGTCTATATGAGCACTCAACCAGGTACCTAGCATACAGACCCAGGCAATGTAGTATGTAACATTTACCTGTACATACCCAAGAACATCACATTTTTTAAATGTAGATATACCCACACAAGTTGCAGCTACAGGTGATAGCTTTCATACCTTTTCGTACATGATTACAAGATTACAATTCTTAATACCCACCTCCAGGCAAGAGTGCGGTTCTCCGAAATGCAAAGACCGTTTATGTAGATTAGAGAATAACGTTGCAATTCGGCACCCAGGTCACTTTTCTGAAAGACCTATGATACTCTAGAGTAAAAACGTGAATTCCATATATAACCAGCTGTTCTCCTAACCGTATCCTTGAAGCTTGCTTTCTGCTTACATACTGTCGGAGCTCCAGTTCATTATTTACACATACTATGTTAAAGAGTACCCCATTCTATCGAACATATCTTTGCAATGCATAAATTGAATAATCCAACTGGTATATGTATATATACTAATTCCTGTACAAATTGGAGTTGTGAAGTTCGACGTCTAATTAAAGACGTGCATGTATCATACATACATCCTAATAAGAAATAGTTCAACCGTTGGGCTATTCGTAAGCGCGGCCAACTGCATGCGAGTACATATCCACGCAGGGTGGAAAACTCCTCTTCCTACCTGCAGACGTATCAATTGTGATGCATTCAAAATCGTAATGAATTCTCCAAAAGGAGCTCATCCAAAATTCACTTTCATTCAGTCTACAAGCTAGTCCAAAGGCCGAACTACTTTAGCAATACTACACTGTAAAGTCACCGTCTACCGAGCTGTTGCTGCTCCTGTAGAGATTTATTGAAAACTACCGGTATGTGATGGAGCTACACATCGTCAACCGCAACGACATAAATAACAGATGCAAGTCGGTTCCTCTTCAGGCGAAGATATAATTGTACCGTACTAGTGAGCCTAACTATAGTCTTGGTTAGTAATCTAGTTGGAGCATATGTATGCAGAGAAGAATGAGCTGTGCATGCTCGATCAAGGAACAATACAACGAGCACGGTTGTAAAAGTTGCAACCCTGCCGTAGACTTGAGACGATCTGCCGTTCCATATTATTTTGACCTGTTGGCTGATTGGAAATCCTCCAATCGAATTAGAGAGGTGACTATAAGAATCCCAATCCTCAGCTGAACGGCAGTCTGTTCAACAGCCCAGACCTCTCGTAACCAGGCGGGCCGTCGGCACTCCCACAACACCAGTTACATGCGAATGCCAATTGCTGCCGCGAATGGCTTCTTTAGGTGAGCTGCCGCTCCTGTGGATACCAGCTGAGGTATGAAATAAGGATTCTCATCCTTAACTCGGTGAATAACTTCTCAGGCTTACCCCACAATCTCGCCGGGGAAACATTATAGCCTATGACCCCCATTTGAGATGACGAAGAGTACCTCTTGCTTTTCCAGTCCTACATACCTATTCAAGTATCTAGTCCAATCAAACCTAGGAGATCTCTCTAGTTATTCTCTCTCCAGTACGGGAACGACTCTCGCCGGTATCTTCCTTCAAACTGAACGAGGTATAAATTTTGTTGCAAAGGGATTAGGTAGGGTGCTTCCCTGATACGGGAACAGCTACTTTCTCGGTCTCAGTTAGTCTGGTTGGCACAAGTTGGTTTTCTTCGAGTGTCTTTCCGGCATAGTTATCTAAACCTCTAGCAGTTCGTGACGAGGCTAAGCAGTTCTAGACTTTGTCTTGACGAAGAATCCTATTATTATGGCCAAAGTAATAAATATGGGGCTCAACTTACGTTCTCCGCAATTGATGATGGCTCTAGCTGTGGTGAGACGGTCTTCAACACTGCAGCCTGTAGTCTGGTTGGCACAACCCCCCCTTAACCAGATGCCCCTCTACGAGGGTCTGATCGAGACTAGTGATGCTAAAGGCAATAACAACATTAACGGGAGTCGGACAGGAATCGTCCGACTCTCAGACCGCGCTAGGCAACAACAACAATGGTGATGCTAAAGGCAATAACAACAATAACGGGAGTCGGACAGGAATCCGTCCGACTCACAGAAAAAGGCCAAGGAGAGACGGTTGTGACACATGATATATTTTTGATACTATACTCTAGACTATCGCTAAACAAATTCCCGTAAATATGTCTCATAGGACGTTCCTACAGGTAGTTCTCAATCCAGATGTCCCTTTTAAGATTTTACTTAATTATTTTCTTATTTTTCTTGAAGATATAGCTATAATACCTAAAGTTTGCCATTCCTAACGCCATATGTACACCCTAAGCCTTCATAACCATCCCAAGCATTTCCCAGTGCTATGCTACATTCCTTCTCATTTTCAAGTTTCAAAGCAAGTCCCAAAGAGCGTATAGAGAAAAGAACACAGATCAACTGAACTAATAGTTGGAAGCCAGTTCAACAGCAAAAAATAAACACAAAAAAAACTAAAAACTAATCCCGCATTGCAGACCCAGGTGAATTGCATCCGCACTCAAACCAAGGGGCAATGATATCGTAACCAGCCGTATAAAGTAAGTGAACGCCTGAAACAGTGTAGGAGATATGTAATCGTTGTCATCTTCATCAAGTCATGAGAAGTATGCAAAACAAAGAAATGCTGAAGAAAAACATAAATATAAGCGTTGAAAGGTTATAACGAGTGGTAAGGAGCAAGCTCTTAAAACCTGGCGACATACTCTCAAAATATATATATCACCATTAGTACTCGTTCACAGAATTCACCAACTTCCCGTCTTTGCACATCTGTTCCTTTGCACATAGGCCCATATCGACCCACTCTATGCCGTCACAAAATTTCCATTTCTTGCCGTCCTCGTAGCATTGGATTGCTTCCGCCTTGTTACATGACTCACTAGTGGGCCTGACAACGTCTTGAGTCGTGGTTGGGCGCACCGTGCGACTCAGCTTGGTCTCATAACTATCCTTGGTGATGGTGACCACTTCGGTTTGGGTCTGAGTGATGGTTTGCGTGACAATTTGCGTAATCGTGGTAGTGAGGTCATCGCAAGTTGGTTGATTGGTTGGCCGAGACTCTGTTGGCTGAGACTCCGTTGGCTGAGACTCAATAGTGGTTGGGGCTGGCTGAGTTGTTGGCGTCGTTGTTGGCACTGGGGCTGGCATTGTAGTGGGTAAGGTACTTACTGTAGTAATTGGCTGGCTTTGCTGAGTAGTGGCGTTGGTGTTGGTGTTGGTAGGCTGGTCTTGGCTTGGTGGTGGTGGTGGTGGAGCATTTGAGCATCCGGTAATCGGGGTAGGCCCAGATGGCTTATTGGTCGCATAATCTCCGCCATACTCAACCGAATCTCCAGGATTCTGGAAAACAAAGTCCTTGCCCTCTGGTGTGATGCAAGTTCCTGCGAAGCTGTTTGCCCTGAAGATTTCAGGCGTATTCAAGGTTTTGCCGTCGGATCCACCAACAATATCGACTACAGCACAGTTCATGTACATTTCCCTGTTTCCGACCTTGTTGAACCAAGTCCAAGCAAGGAGAATCTTCTTGCCATTTGGTGCATCTTTAGGGACGGTGAAATCATATGAGGTCTTGAGTGGGCAGCCACCGATCATGGAATGGATGACTTTGAAGGTGGCCCCATTATCATAAGATAAGGAAATTTGGCAAGAACCACCCATGTGCGTCGCACTCCCCTGAAGACTAAATAGGGTACGTTAGCGAATTCTTCTAACTTGATAGATTGCTATTGTGATAAGGGAACAAACGTGATGGAATATGTTTGCCCAGCGGTATAGGTTTCAACGGAGGCAACACCACTGATGTCTTTGTTGTAGCCTTTGCATGGATAATTTGATCCACTAGGTGCAAGGGGCGAGCTCATGTCATAGTCCTTTGGACCAGACGTGTCTTTAGAATTATACTGCGAACGAAGGGGGTAAGGTTTTTGCATCTGCACGTGCCCCAAGGCCGAGTCTATCACGCAAAGGAACAACATGCAAGAGAGAATTGAGGAAAGCATCTTCGAGAATCCGTGAGACATCGTCTCAACGTGCAGAATAGGTAGAAGGAGAAAACTATCAAGATAGGTAGTGGGTAGTCTCGAACCCGACCGCTCCTAGGGAGGGGTAGTGGGAGAAGACGAAGATTGGATAATCCAAGGAGCGTTGAGTGTCTATAAGAGAATGGAAATCAAAGAATCTGCGAAAGACGGAGTATACGTTCAACGTATGTAGATATGCTTGTAGGATGAAGGAAAGAAGAGAAGGCGAAGGGTGGAGGGAGGGTAATAAATAGGGCAGGGCCATTCATAGCTGTACTAGAATACGTGGTGTTAAGGTAGTCTGCTTGTGTGAATGTAGTTCTGTAACAGAAGATCGGCACGCAAAGTGTTTGACATTGTACTCACTCATTCAGCTACCCTGGTACCATTCAGTGATCTCTTTCAAGGGCTCAGCTCACACAGCCGACTAGTCTGGTTGGCACACAGCCGACCTCATTGCTGCATCCTAAGAAAAAGATTTTTCGGCAAGTAGGGTTATCAAGTTCCTGTTCCTGCAGACTGCACATGCACAATGCAAGTACTTAGATGCTCCGCTTCTCTTCTCAAAGTATAATAGTCTACCTGGGGTCGATGTCATTAGAGCACATGGCAATTTTGCTGCAGCCATTGTGAACAGCAGAGACTGATTATCTAGAACAGAAATCACCCAACATACCTTGAATTGTGAGAATAGCAAGCGTACTGTACTGATTTGAAAATTGTGTAGATATATTTCGCTGAACGGCTCCGCGTGCCAAGCAAAACGAGTAAGAGTCTAGGCATCAAAGGGTATCAACCAACCAGGGTATCAACGAGAGGCTTGTGCCAACCAGACTAGTATCAACCGGGATGTTCGAGATGAAAAGAGTAAGTATATGTGGGGAAAAGAAACCAGACAGGTAAGAAGATATTGAAAGGGGTAGAAGCCCGGGTGCTGTATAGGGAATGTAGCAATGTGGCAATACGAGATAAGCTCGCTTAATTATTTGTACTCTTAGAGCGAGTGGAGCAGAATTCCCCTGAAGCGAACGGAGTGTTTCAGCAATGGGCTAACGCAGGGTGCCTCCGGAGGTTGAAACAGACTACGATGATCAATGAAGTCCTGAGGACGGGGAAGGCACAGTTGATGGGAGAGGTTTCTCCCACCACGGCCTGCGTACGGCCCAAGATGCACTGTCATTGGTAGTTTGACGGTAGGTAAGGAGTTGGAGTGGTGCATTGTGTATCAAAATATTAAGGCTGCTTCTGAGGCACGGAACGTTTATTCGTCATAATTGGCTGTGGGACCTGGTAACGGGAGCGGGGTGGCAGGTTACTCTGGCTTGGTGGCAGGGGACCCTGGGGCCAATCAACCTTGAATTATTTATTGTACTCGAATTGGGACAATGGCGTAGACTATCACGAGGCCAACAAGCTCCGTTGCTTACCTAATTGAATACTTCGAGATCTTCATACCTAATAATAGCGTAGTCTGGTAGCACTATAATAGCGCAACTATTTATCCTCTACGAGTCTGATCGATTTATTGTCTTTTTCAACTATATACCAAGAAGCTTCAATACGAAAAAAATGAGACCGGTAGTAGCTCATGGGCTGTACCCCGATTTATGCCCATCATATATGGTTATCTGGATTCAACCCTGTCATGGAACTTACAAGGTTCGATACCTACCATTACCATGGCGCATTTTCTATAAGGTCCCTTACATGCGACCTTGAAAAAAGACATTTAGGGTCAAGTAACCTAGGTAGGCACGATCAACCAAAGACAACATGCGCAACTAGTCTGGTACAACCCCTCTACAACCCCTCCGTGATCATGACAGCAGCAAGCAGCAGCAGCTGTTGCTGCTTCCATTCCATCACCAGCGCCAGAGATCACAGTTCACAGACACCGAGTGCCTTGAGTTCTTTCGATTCACCAAGAGCGAGATACAGCAAATACTCTATACTCCCATATCTCAGCCTGGACCAGATCACCTATCGACATCAGCGCCAGGCATCAACATGAGAAGCATTCCGTGTCCTTCTGTTCAAGCTGTCTAGTAATAAGCAGTTGAAGGATGAGTCTGAATATATGATATGCTTCCATCTCCTCCTACTCCTTTTAAAATTGACCTTGGAACTGTGTAACCAAAGACATTCACTACCTGTTGTGGATCTCGCAGCTCTTTGCCAATTTCTTCCTTTAATAAATCTCGGATAGGAACCCAAAACAGCCTCTTATTGCCATGCCGATGATCCAATTGGTGTAAAAAACAAAGGCGTAACAGTCTAACTTCTCTTCTTCCGTAAGTCTCGCTCTTCCTCCACCTGGAGCTGGCTTCTATCACCTGGAATTGGAGTTCCGCCACTTAAAATTCTGCCGTTTAAAATAGGTTTTTGGGAAGGTTGTATTTTGTGCTTGTTCTACCTCAGCGGGTAACACGCACTCTGCAACAGTTTGATCGCGAGGAGCCATATCTCGAGTTTGGGGTTGTTTTGATAACTACCGAAGGAGAGAGAGCGAGCGCAAGAGCAGTAGGTCTTTGTGGTAAATAGCACAAGACTTTTTGCTTACCTATAGATATAGAAGGATGTGCCTGCATAGACTCGTGACCAGACGCTTTGGCGGAGATTAATTTCTCCGTAAACCAAATCCCGATTAGGCATTACTTGATATTGGCACCGACTCAGTTTTGGTTTTTTCTTTTTTCTCTATAGTACTATTGGTACAGTAGGCAACTACCAGGACTATACATACATATACACGGTGTGGGTAATATCAGGACAGCGGTTAATAGAACGCTCTATTCTCCGCTCTAACATTGAACCTCCTTGTCCCCCGTCCACTTCGTCCCGCTTGGGAAAGTCTTGGCTGACTACCTATGCAACGATATTCCCAACGTTATGCGGATTGAAGTACTCTTCGGGATATGGCAGCAGTCGATAGCACACGTCAAGAGTCTCAGGCAGTTGATGGAGGTTGAAGAGTAGTAAGTCGGAGCAGATCGAGTTGCAAATAGGATACTACGTGAACCGGCAACTCTCCTCTGGCAATTAACAATACATAGTCAAGGTTAAGGGACGCACGCTCCTAACTATCACCTCCTCGTCCTAATCTCACCTCTTCGTCCTAATCCAATTCAACCAACTCCCCCCCCCCAACCTGCACCCTTACTGCCTGTGCCTTAATCACCTCCTCTTCCCCCACAGGTCCCCATAACTCCTCCACCTCACTCCTAATACTCCTATCCCAAAATACCCTCTCTGCCTCCTTCAGCGTCAAACCCATCCCCGCCCCTATCCCCGTGGGCTCACTAACCACCCTCCTCCTTGCCCCCCCCTGCTTCTCTCTATCTACCCGCCCTTCCAAAGCCTCAACCTCGAACTCCGCCACTCCAATTTCAAACCCCCTCCTCTCGGCCCCTACCTCCCTCACCCTCCTTCCCACTTGTCTGAATCTCTCCACCTTCCTCTCCTCCTTATCTGAAAACACCGCATCCCCTACTCCACCAATACTTGCATTTGCACTCCCACTCCCACTACTCCCCTCCGGCACCTGCAAATTTCTCAAACTCATAAACCACGGCGGATTTCCCACATTTTCGTGCCCAGAAACCAAGGAACACGAGCTCGTCGAAACATCCTTTTTAGTAATTATTAACGCCGACCTTGCCCGTTCAAACGGTGTATCAATTCTACTCTGGTTCCTCCCCATCTCCGGAGCAGAAACATCCGATTTCGCCAAGACCCTTCGCTTCGCCGATTTCTTCCCCTCACTTGCAGCTGTAAGCACTCCAAGGCCTAGATATCCCCCATTCCTCCCCCAACTTCCTCTAACATCTTCCGGAATGAGCTCAATCTCGGCATTTTCTTCACCAAATTGACCATCATCATTGTCGCCAATGGGTAGAGGTTCCATTCCTTCCCATTCAGAATGATTCTCATTCTCCCCCTCATTTTCACCAGCACTTTTTGCATGACTTGTCCTCGCACTCCCCCTCCTCCTAACACCTAACCGACTCCACCCCCACTCACCCCCATACCCGGAGCTAACACTCTCCACACTCCTTCCACTCTCCCCACTCTCATCAGTCCCCCAACTCGGCACTCTGCTCCCCGTTCTCGATTCCGCCAACGAAGGATTCCTTGCCTTCATAAGACTAAGACTAATGAATGTCGACGAAGACAAGCTGAGTACCTCATATCCCAGATCATGATCATCTTCATCCCCAGCAATATACCCACTTCCCGTACTTCCCTCGCGAGATTTTATCAGGCTAGGCCATCCTTTTGTCCCTCCCATTGGTGTTCCAACACCGATGCCGGCATGTGCATTGGCTATGTTGCTCCTTGCTCTCCGCCTCCGCCGACGATGTTGCATGAGTATAGTCATTCCTTTGCCACGTGATCTCGACTGGCTTGACCTCGAAATCGAACCTGAGGCATAGCTGCGAGTTGAACTGGTTGCTCTCGCTGGGTTATCCTTCCTGGTGACTTTAGCCACACTTCCACTCCCATTATCTGGAGTCATTTCTCCTGCAGTCCTGGTCGATGCGACTCCATCACCAGGTATAAAAACCCGCTTCCGCCCCTCAGATGAACCACCTATTTCAGGAGCAACAGTCGAGTTGTATTGCGTTAGCTCTCCTTCCCCATCTACCTTCACTCCCGTACGCACTGGATCATCTTCATTCACACTCCCACTCCCACCACTACGTAACCCCAGTGCATCCCTAATCCCTGTCGTGACCTTCTCCCTCTTCCAAACCCTAGGAACATTATAAGAAAACAACTCTTCTGGACTCACCAGCCCCCCTGCCTCCTCCCATTTCTTCTTCACTGCTTCCCTCTCTTTTCCAAATTTTACCCTTTCCTCGCCCCGTACAAGCCTCCTCGCTCTCTCCAACATCTTATCCCCTAACCGAACCCTCCCTAAACCCCTCGTGTCATGCTTATATCTAATCCCCCACCTCCTAGGGTCAACTCCCACTGCATTCACACCATCCACGCTGGCCCTCCTGCCTAAGTACCTCGTTCCCGCACCCTGTGGAGGCTTCGGGAAGCAATACGCTCCTAGATCCCTCACACCCTCCGGGACATCCGTTTCCCACCTCCAAGCCTCCCACTTCATTCCCTCCTGAACCTCCCCCCTGAAGCGGTTATTATAATATTCCTTCTCCATTTCCACCGGAAAATCAATTCCCGCTCTGCCCTCCTGCAACAACAAAAACTCCCTCCTCCGCTCAGCCTCCCTCCCAGCAAGTCCCGCCGTAGCACCTCTTGTCTGCCACCACCACCATTCCAACCTCGCATCGACCTCCTTCAAAAACATCTGCTCACTAAACTCCCTTAAAAGCTCTGTCAACTCTCTCCGCTTTTCTTTCGCAATATGTTTAAGCACAACATTCACATCCTGATCACTCGCTTCCTCTCCATCGTCACTATCATCGTGCAAAAAACGGAAAATCTCTTCATCCTCACTTTCCCACCCCGGAGAAAACCACTCTGGGAAATACATCATTCCCATACCCCTCTGCCCTATCAAAGCTTCATTCCCCTTCATCCTAACCACCTTCTTCACTCCCCCCTCCTTGTCCACAGCCCTCACAAAATCCACAGCCTGCGTCCACATCTTGCCTATACATCTCCTCACCCCCGGATCTGAGCACCGTCTTTTCATCACCCCGCCCGTCAATCTATCCACTCCCTGTCCCTCATATCTCCCCGACCGCAGCCTCAACCATCGATCCCTCTCCCTCCTGCCGTCTCCTGATCCCAGACACCAGCCTTCCTCCAAACTAGGTTCCTTCTGATATAAAGGAATACTGTGTTTTCTCCATTTCTCATAAAGAATTCTGCTAAGTGGCGGTAAGAGGAGGTTTCCATACTGCTTGATATGTGGCTTAAAGACCTTTTGCAGGAAAAGGTGCCCTGTGGGCCGGGGGACGTGGAATCGGATTGATGGCGTACCTGTGGGCGGTGTGATTGGGCGGGGTGATTGGTATTGGAAGCCACGAGTTTGTAGGATGGGTCGAGGTGTGGAAGGAGTGGAGTCCGATGAAGTTGATGATGAAAAACATGCTGAAGTTCGGTTGGTAGTGAGAGTTGCTGCGGGCTTGGGGAAGGCTGGACGAGGCGTTTCTGAACCAGATGCTTCTGAACTAGATGTTCCACATCTCTGCACAGCATCGTCAACCCTCTCATACTCATTCACCCACATCACCAAAGGGAGTAGAGAGTCCCGTGTCGGTGTACCATCACTCACAGCATCCCCAGAAAGTTCCTCCAATGTCGTTGTATTATCAGTGCTTGCATCACTGACACTCACTACCGTACTAGTACTTGCATCAGTCTTCCCCGTAGTCAATGATTCTCCAACCTCCTGCCTAATACTACTCCTCTCCCTCGTCCACTCTGATGACTGCGAAGCAGCAATCAACCTCGCACACCTCAAATCATCACATGTCTCCGAGCTATCTTCACCGCCGTCATACCTGCCCCTTCCCCTCCCCCATCTCCACTCCCGGCTACTACTATCCCCCTCACTGGTAGCCTCATCCTCGCTAGGACTTTCCCCAATCCCATCCCCCGCCACCATCGCCACCCCCACTAACCCCCGTCCACCATCAAAACTCGCCTCATTCTTCGCCCCTCTCATGTAGAATCTCAAACCATTGGAATTACCACCACATCTATCCACACTCCCCGCGCGTCTCGGACTTCCCACTGGTGGAACCACTCCCAAGACAGCATCGATTCTCGGTTTCGTTACCCCACTCCCACCGCCATGAAAAACACCCAGCCTATTTTTCTCCTCAGTCAATATCCCCTGTTTACTGTCTCCCATCCACTCCTTCCACCAATGCTGCCTCTTTGGGCGCCCCTGATCAGCATCAACCATCTCACCGCTCCTACTCTCTTCATTGTGCTGTTGACGTATTTGTGGACTAACCCCTGCAGTCATCAAATTGGTATTCAAATTTTCCTTTTTCACCGAGCCTGAGAAAACTCTTGTATCATTACCAACTTTCGCTCCACAACCCCCATAGCCTCCACTAACGATTCTGGGATTCCCCGTCTCTCGAAGAGGAATATCATCCCACATATTGAACAGATCAGAAGCGTCTGTAGCGTTCTGAGGCTGGTTATTTTTACCCATCGGAGTTCGAGGAAGCGGAGAGGGGATATCAAACCCCACAACGGGAATCCCCACCGACCTCTTCCTTACAGCCCCCACAGAGGCCGTATTCGAAGAGGCCGTAGAAAAAGATCCATGCTTCCCACCAGCTCCACGGTCTTGTACTCTTTGCATCTCTTGCCTCGTCGACTGTATGTTACTACCCCTCTCTGGCCCGACTCCATACCCAAAAGGGCCACTCACAGCCCTCCTCCTACCTACTACCGCTGCATTACCATATCTATTATCTGCATCATAATCATCATCTCTCCTCCCATTCCCATACTCCCCTATCATAGAACTCCTAGCCCCTCCCCAACGACCACTACTCTCCGCCTGCTGCAGCGTCCTTCCCCGTTTGATTTCCACCCGTTTCACCTGCATCCCTGGTAACGGCAACGTATTATAACCTCCCCTTGCCCTTCCTCCCCCACTTATTCCCCTCCTCGCACCCGTACCAGTCAACCCCCTCAAACTTCCCCACAACACATTTCTCATGGTCTCCACTATAGTCCCCCTCTCGCCACCACTACCACCACTACCACCACTACCACCACCACCTCTGCCACCATCAACACCATTCTGTTCCTCATCCCATCCTCTCCCTTGAATCTGTGGATGGCGAAGACGTCCACTCCTCCACTTCCTCACCTTCAAAAACATCCAATAAACCAAAAATGGTACCGCGAGTAATATTGCCGAGATGATAAACGCGTGGAGGAGGAGCGTGGCGTAGCTATATGGCAGGGGTGGAGGCGGGTGAGTGAAGCTCTGGGGATCGAGAGGGGCGAAGACGGGGGGCAGAGCGGGGGTACTTCCGCCGGGGATGTGGGATTGGGGTGGTGGGGGAGGCATTAGGCCCTGAAGTTGGGAGGTGAGAGTGTAGATGGTGCTGAGAGTTCGTTGAGGTTTTGAAGACAGCCAGTGAGGGGAGGTAGTGGGGTGAACAACGTGTGATTGGTCCTGGATGGTGGTTCTGAGGTGTGGATGGATGTATGGCTTGAGAAGGTCAGCTACCCAAATGTGGAGCAGAGAACGAGGAGGGGAGGAGAAAGGCGAAGAAGAATCCTACATATCAGGGATGTTGTTATCATGTACTGTACCTAATGTATTGCATTAACCTGTTAGAATGTAAACATTGACATGAAACGTGAATCAAGGACAAGCAGGAGAAAGAGCAAAGCACAGCTGCTCCTGAACGCCCGTCAGCTACTCAGTAAACAGAAACACAAACCTGAAGTCCTTCCTAATCAAGAACTACGCCCTAAGTAGTAGAAAAAAACCCACAGAGACTATAGCAGGGAAAGGGTATATATTATTCAGTCCAATGATATCCCATTCTAAAAAAATTCAAACACACAAATTAGTATAAACAACACCCAAAACGCCCATTTCCTTCCTCCCACCCACCTATACAATCCCGTTCTACCCCTCTCTCTCCCGCCTACAAATACTTCTTCACCCCCGCCCTTACCCTCCCATCAAACACCACACTTCTAATCTCCATATCCACCGAATAAAATGGGCTCATCAACGTCTTCGTATACAACTCATATACGTCATAAAAAAATTGCCTAATTGGCTCGTCTGCTCTCGTATCGTGCAACAGCACAAATTTAATATCTGCACCTGCACATTAGCACCTCATCAATAAACCCCCCGTTCCCTTCCCTTCTCCTTCCCCTTCTTCACCCCCACCCCACCCATCCCCAACCCTAGGGCAAGTAAACTTACTCCCCGCTGTCAAAAAAACGCTAACCCACACGCCCCCCGCGCCCCCCCCATTCACCCCTCCTGCTATTCCTCCCCCCCCCCCGACCCCCCACCAGCCGTCCCAGCAAAACGCTCAATACACTTCAAATACATCGACCCCCCTGTCCCAGCCCACTGCAACTCCTCTAATAGATCTAGCGAGCTATGCGCGATGAATTGATTTAGGTGTCGTTGCTCGTCACGGAACTATTGTTATGTTATGTTAGACCTGGATGGAGGAAGTGAAAGTGAGTATGGAGTATGGGGGAGTACTCTTGCAACCCCGTCACCACCTTGCTTCCATGTCCCGAATTCGGCTTCGTAGAGAGGGTTGTCTTTTGTGCCTATTATAACGAAGTAGAAGGACATTGTGGGGTGCAAGATGAGATTGTGGGAGAGTCAGGCTCTTTCTGATTGCCAAATTAAATGGGGCTCTAGGAGTGATGTCGTCAGCGGAATTGTTGTTGCTGTCGCGGGAGCTTCCGTTCGTTGTTTGCAGTTGAGGTCCAAAGTTGAAACATAAGCTTATCTCTTGGCAATTTAGGAACCAGTTACGAATTAATGAAGTATTCATACAGCACAAACAACAATTCAATTATCATTACTATTTTCTATAGTAAGTGTATTTATTCCCGTCTTTACCACATTTCGAGAAAAGTGCCACAACACCATAAGCAAAAAATAATCCACAAAACCGACTCATCCCACAACGTCCTCACATCTTAATCCCCTTCCTCTTTTTCGCTGCCCTTCTAATCTCCTTCTCCTTCTCCTTTTCCAAGAACCTCTTCTGCTCATCCGCCGTCATCCCCCTCAACCTCGCATCCCTCTCTCGCTTCTTCTCCTCAGCCTTTTTCTGGCCTCTCTCCACCTTCTCCTCTTCATCCTTCACCTTCCGCAGAGCCCTGATCTGCTCGTCCCTAGTCGCCTTCAATTTCCTGTGTACTTCTGGCCCGAAATGCGCGACGAAGACGAGATGGTCTGTGAGGCGGATAAATGCGGAAAGGAGAGCTGGGGTAGCCGCGTTAGGTCCTGGGAGAGGGAGGAAGGGGATGAGAGAGAAGAGAGAGTGTGAGCTGGGGAGGGTAAGGTGCATTATTTGACGCTTCTTGGGGACAGTTTCTTCAATCCTGTAAAAAAAATAGAAAGTTAGAAAGTAATGGCATATACAATGTTATGTAATTGGGGGGGCACACCTCTGAGGCTTCTCTAACCTCTGATCACTAATAAGTAAATACTCCAGCCCCCCATCCTCCCCAACTTGCTCCACCGCCTCCTTAACCTCCTTGGTCAGCACCAAATCCCCAATCTTCTTCGCCTCCGTCATAATACTACACCACCTCGGCAGTCCTTCCCAATCCCTCGTCGTCGTCAAGCTCAAATCATATCTCTCCTCCCTCCACTTATTCATCGTCCTCTTATTCACCAACGCCCAGATGAAATTATCAAATTTACTACTACTCTCCCCTTTCTTCCCCCCGGCCTGAAGCAGCGCCTGCTCTCCCCCATCAAACGGTGCCAACGTAACCGTAACACTATCCCCCGGCTGAGGGATCGCATCAAAAATAAACCCGGCTAAAAACTCCCCTGCCAGTGCAATCGGGTTATTTCTCTTCATAAGCGATATGCTCACATGCATAAACGCAATATTATTTCTTCCAGTCGCATACACTTCATACTCCGTGGGGCTATTCTCCCGCAAAATCAGATCCACGGGAACTTCCTTTTCCCCGAACCCCGCTTCAGAGAGTAACTTATCCTGACCACCCTCGGCGAACGTGTTGGGCCTACCCTTGGCATCGAATCCTACCATGGCGAATTCTCGCTCAAGGATAGCTTTGTTCTGAGAAACCCATTCTCGCGCGATTCGCCGGTTGCGACGGACTCCCCAGGTATGGATCGAGACGACGAAGGTGATGAGGATGATGACGTAGAATTCAAGGAGGAACTCGGAGGGGGAGTGCCGCTGCCAGACTGCGTACCAGGGGGAGTAGATGGGGATTTTGGGGGGGGGTTGGAAGGACCCAGGGACAGGAGTGGCGCCGGGGGGGCTGACGGAGGAGATGGTGGCGAGGGTTGTGGGGATGATAGGGGTGGGGGCTTCGTAGTCGGCGAAGTCTGTGAAGGGGAGGGTAAGCAAGTGTCAGAACTGAGGTGAGATCCGGGCAAGTACATTACTACCTTTATCTGCCATCTTTGCAAGAACCAAAGATTATCCTTCACACAATAGGGGTATTCAAAGTTAAGTTTTCAGCCGAAAATCGTGTGCGATTTAAACGGCCGGATAAATCGCCAACCCCCTCAAAAATCCCGAATAAAAAAATCGGATTTGGACCGTAAAGTTAATTGGAATCTGCGACGTTGCTAGTGAGAATTGGGCTAAGTATCACATTACACTTGGCACTTGCCATCAATTCTTGGCGACCTGCCGTTCATGAACTCAATTGCTGCAAAGCAGTGCCTCAAATAGAGAGGTTTTGCACCCTTGCACGCTAGATATCTCACAACCCATGTAGCGCACTTTGATCCTAGTAAGCATGAAAGTACAGAATAAGAGGTTTTGCAAACTCTGATTGATATCTCTCTTTAGTAAGCAGCAACCTGCAATAATGACAGACAAACATGGCGGAGACTCGGACATGCATATGTTGGGGGTACTGCTGGTGGGGCAGTATATGCAGGCGGAATCTTCCGATGATGAAGAAGAAGATAATAATAGGCCACCTCTATATCTTGGGTATACTAGGTCGGTAGGGAATGGGGTTTGTGACATTTTTGATACGTGTAGTATGTGTACGAAAATATGTATAAGTATATGTATACGTGATGTTTGAATTATTTGGTACACGTAAGGCATTTTGATACTAATATACAAAGGCTAACCATTTTCAGATATTTGTTGTGGACAACAATGCCAAGATCCTCCGATGTCGTCCACAGATTTCTGCTTGACATCGATGTCAAGTTGACATCTTTTTATCCCTGTCGGTCTTAAGCACAAACCTGGCAGGTGCATTAGCTAGTCTGGTTGCTGTAGTTACTGTCAATTTTACAAGGGTGCAAAACCTCTCTATTAATACAGACCCCTCGTTGTCGGACCCCTGATCGTGATCGTCATCGTCCGCCAGGTACTCCAGCTCCTCCAGGAGGTCATCCTCGAGCCCTGCCACAAGATCATCCCCCCCCGGTACCCCATCTAGTGTTCCGTCCTCAAGTGCAGCGGTGACTAATTCCTGGGCTTCCACCTCTTCCGTGATGCTCTTTAGCCCCCTTCGATACCACTGGGTTAATTTGCGCTTGTTGCTGACTCGAGGCATGATGACGGTGTTTACCAGGTCCAGGTCATGAACATGCTATGGTGCAGGCAATAAGAAAACGACCCCAAATTGATATCTACGAACTTTTCTAACTCCACAACAACAACATATCCAAATCATTAAATCAAAGCGTAGATTAATAGAACTAGGCTTGCAGAAGAACTCTTCGCTCTCAGAATTAAAATAAATTGAAAATTGAAGAAGTTATAAGGGAAAGAAAAGTAAAATTTTGTATGAGAGAATTTGAGAATGTTACATGCCAAGAGGTGATATATTAACCTAAATAGGAAAGGAACAATAACTAACTAACTTAAATAGGATAAGAACAAATAACTAAGCTAGTTTCCGACGATGACTTTTATATACACGCTCTTTAAACTCTGCTGTTCCATATTGACATCCATCTCTATACAGTTGAATCTTCTATTACTGAAGCCTTCAATTTTGCAAACGCATCGGCTTCCATAATTAACTCTTGATCTAAAGTCTCCAGCTCCTCTTCTATATCTGAGTCCTCTAGCTCTTCTTCTATATCCGCATCCTCCAACTCTTCCAGCTCCTTCAGCTCCTCCAGCTCTGGAACCTCTGTGCGTTTCTGTTGATGGCGATGTGCTGCAAGTTGACTTGCATAAGTAGCAGCCCGACAGGCTTTTTTTTCCTGGTTAACCGTGGCATCTAAGTATAGGATACATTAGTAGGTACATGCTATAGAAATATTGGGAATCATAGCTACCTCTAGATCTGGAGTTCGGGCTCTATGTAGGTCTTCGGAATTAGGTGTGAATAGCTAAAGTTGTGTTCGTCGGTCGCCACGCCGCCGAGTCAGAGGGTCTTGGCATTGAATTTAGTGCTTAGTCAGCAGCCTGGAGAATGTTACAAGGGGTCGTTTTCTTATTGCCGGCACCATAGACTGGCATATGATCATGCTTTCATGACTTCTTGGGCTTACGGGCTACTTGGTGTTGACTGAATGATCACGGGACTTGCTAGTCTACTTGGCGTTGACCGAATAAAATTTTCGTATAAGTGGGTTTATACATATTCAGTCGAATAACCGTTTATTTTTCAAATTTGACGGATAAATGGTTGTGTGGAGGTCTGGCTTGCACTAGCCCCCCCCCCAAGACTAGGTCCTCGTATAAAATACGGATTATCCGAAAAAGTGGCTTGCCAAGATATCCGTATTATACGGCCAAAAAAGCTAACTTTGAATACCCCTAATGTATAAACTTCAACCAGTAGCGATATCCCAAATCCAATGGGAACTGCAGTCACGGCCAATCTCCACTCATAACAGCCGTATCGTGATGGAGATGCAATGGAGCGAGACGAAAATTGGATGGGATCGGGAAGAAGAGACGTGGTAGCTTTCGCTTAATCAAGCCTAATCTTGCGTCAGGAGTCACGTGTGGAAGCAAGCACTCCAGGATAATTATAATTATTGAAGATTCACTTAAAAAAAAAAGAACTTTAACTTCCATAATACTGGACAACCAGGGGAAGGGATGCCGTGGCGGTGTGGTTCTCATGTTTAGTTAAGTTTATTGGGAAAAAAAATAAAATAAAATGTGATTGCACTTAGGATTGACATAATTTCGAGTGTGCAACATGGGGTTTGTTTAGGGACGACATTCGCAGATTCCCTTAGTGGGGGGAGGTCATTGCTGGGAATGTTTCTATTCTGCGTCCTATGATTTGGGGTGAGATGTACGCGTGGCAGAGGGGAATCACGGAAGGAGAAAGAAATATTCTGTTGGATGCATTATTCAGGCGGGGAGGCAGATATAGACTTCGATTTTATGGTGAAGGGCATTATAAGCCCACGCCTACGAGCTCACCTCTGCTCGAAGTGGGAGGGGGGTGAGGAGGCAGGTGAGGGGGGTGAGGAGGCGAGGGGGGTGAGGAGGCGAGGGGAGGGAGGGAGGGTACCAGTGGAGAGGGGGAGGGTGGGTGTGGAGGAGGGGTGAGGAGGTGATGGGGGTTGTTCATGAGTCTCTGTGAATAGCCCTCTGTTATAGTTTAGGGAAGTATATATATATATCATAGACCTCTAGTTATTTTTGAAGGCCCAATGACTGGGCCTAAATATATATATTTATACTATCATACCTTTTTGAATAGGGTAATATGAGATAGAAGAGGTCATGGAAAACGGGAGCACGAGCTCATACTGCACAAAACTCCATGTCCGGATTTTCTGCTCACCACAAGAGTTCACCGTCATTCTCGTCCGCTACATCAGGGGACTTGCTCGGTTTCTCGTGGGATGGCGTAGTTACTCAGCATCTGAAAACGAGCGCACAATAGAAAATAGGATATGTGCAATGACGAGACGCAGGTGTCGTACATGTCCATGGCGAGTTATATTGTATGGAATGTTTTTTTTTGAATACGGGCCGGCCTCTGCGCGGGATTAGATACTTGTACGCGGTTTCTCGGAGGCACATCATGCGTGCGGGTAGTCCCTCTCTCAGATTACGGTGAGGAACATCACATCGACCATTTGGCGATAGGGAGCCCCCCTTTCCGCGTTGGCAGTAGGTACAGCATACCGGTACTCTCTATATGAGAATATCCTTGTGAAAAGTGAAGAATCAGTGACACAGCGGTAAAGTAAGTCACAATCGTGTAGCCAAGTCTGCCTATCTCGCCATAGGTTACTTAAGTGGTAAAGCTGTTACCGTTAAAGGGTAGATCAAAAGAATTAGGGCTCTTATTCACCAGTTTTCCCGGTAATCTAAAAAAATTTATATGTTCTGCGGAATTTGCAGGGCCGATCCGGAATTGCCAATCTGGGGAATGTATGACGCCAAGATTTTTGAGTCTATGTATTTTATTTTATACACAACAAAAGCTCAAACCTCCGCTTGCTCGAATTCCATGATATTTTTCATTAATAGTACTATTGTCTTGTACTTTCTGGCGTACAGTAAAGTATGCCGAACATTGTGCGACGATATCAAACACGTTCATGCTCCAAACCACTTGTTTCCCATTATTATTTTTTTGCCAACAATAAATTCCATCGCAACCTAATGACTGCAAGTCACCTGGTTGGGCCTTTAGGTTTGGATCTCGGAGATATGCTTTTAATTTTGCGATATATAGATAAGTAGGTACCAGTTCTCCTTGTTGTGTAGTTACTGTTCTCGTGCCTGTGATTACCATGTACGGAAGTCCGGCACAATAGTTTTCTCCCTCTCACAATATTTTTAATTGCGCTTCGAGACGGAGCGGAACCAGGAGGGGTGAAACTAATAAATCAATACTGCCATTATCTTCTGCAACTGACACTATGGTGAGAGCGATAATGTTGCAGAGTATGTTGCGTTGAAGCAAATTTTCATGGACTAAAATTTCCAATTCCGTGATGGCATGGTCCGTGGGGACCAGAACATATAAATGCTTTCCCATCCCTATGGCATTCCTAGATCAATCATGCATCAAAACAGTTACATGCTTACCAAGAGTATGAAAGCAGGAGACTGGTTCTACTAAAACCCAATTTGTCCCTACGCTCGGTTAGTCCTTAATATCATGATGTTTCCGATACCGCTACTAAACGATACACATAGGCACTGGAGGCAGGATCATCTATTGACCCAATTGACTTATACATGTGGAGCCATAGACACGAAAAAAATTCAGGTCCATAGTACGTTACATATTGAACAATTACTGTGCCTAGTCTACGCGCCTAAGAGATCCCTTTCTCAGTATGTGCCCTGCCATTGCATAGCACGTAACCCAGGCATCAAGTTCCGGATGAGATAAGATAATAAATTTTATATATTGGGGATCCTTATATAGAAATCCCCGAAGCAAGATTTGGGGCGTCTTGATTCCATTGGTGTTTCAAAAGTATTTTAAAAGAAATAAGCTCAGCAATATTGGGACTTGCAACTGGACTCGGAACCCAAGTGCAGCAATGTCATAAAATCAAATACCTTCCATTTCTTCAGATCTCAGAATAATAAGTTACCGTTCTTTATCAGCAGCCTCCTGGTGGCAAAGGTTACAGCCAGCATCATCAAGATGTCAGAAACATTATCATCCATCAATCAAAGACGCTGTCGATGATGATTGGCTCGCTTTTATGGTAGAAGCCAGCATGCCGAATAAACCATTTTAACAAGGATAGATTCTTGTGGTTTGTGATCATGCTTATGTTTTAAGGCCACCCGCGAGAACACAATATTCGCGAGAGACCCGGGCTTCTCTGGCCGGCGGATGGCACTGGCCCCTTGCGAGAGTTGTTAATTATCTCGCAGCTGGCCCAGGCAAGTCGGGAGAACTTAGAGCTCATAATTGCCTAACTGAGTAAAATTTAGATATATAGTCGATATAAAGAAGTGAGGTAGGAGAGAATGGATGGACCCGCCTAGGCAGATGGACCTGCAACATGACTTGTGTCTTCTTGAGTAGGAGAGGCACTGAGGCAGAGGAGGACTGACTGGATCAAGACTTGTTCATACAGTATATTGGATATTTGTAGGATGACATCGGTAGTGCATTCTGGCTCAACTGCATAGCGACGGGTTTGATAGTTGCCTTTTTTACATTGGCAGGTGGCTTCGAGTAAAGGTTACTTCGTGCTATAGCCTCTCATCATGAGAAGCAGTTTATGTTGTATATTTGTCAAACTGAGCTAACTCTAGATGTGTAATATTTGGTGGAAGCGACTTAGTCGGGTTGGAAGCTCTCGTGTTGGAAAATAGCGATTGAGGATGTCATGGATAGTCAGCATTTTGATATCTTTCAGAATGAGCGAATAATGTTGTAGAAACAACCGCTTTGCATTTGTAGCATGGCGATCAATTCTAGAAATATATACTGAATCGAATTCTCTAACTCCAAATTCAGCTATCTCATGAGTTTTTCTGTATTTGATGCTCATTTGGGTACGCGCTCAAAAAAAAAAAAAAAAAATTGAGTACGAGCTTGGGCGGTATTACCCTGAACTCGCGGGAGCATTGGAGACAGATCCAGCACAGCAGCAGCAAGGTACTGAATGCCATTCGAGACAATTTCTGGAGCGATCTGTATATTAGATTCTTAATAGCTGACTTACTTGAGCGGTCATATTCAACAAGTTACATTTCCCCCATACTCGCTGGGGGCCTGGTCGCTCCGAATTCTCCTGCAGGGCCTGGGCCAGCCAGACATCGTGTGGCCCGGAACACAGGGGTTTGGGCAATAGCGAAGGTGATATTTATTGGTCATACGATTTCAATGTATAAGTACAGGTTGCAAAGTCAATCTATCGGAGTACCTATTCTGCTAGGGTACAACACGGAACGGAGCAGGAACCATGAGCTGCTTGACAGGGAAGGAAACAGTGAAATGATATCAGTCTAACTATTTTTTTTTTTACCAATCGATATCGAATGACTATCAAAGTCAAACTATGCCACCTCCTCCTTCACACCACTCTCAAATAACAACCACCAGCCGTGGCCCTCGTCCCTAATCAAATTCGATCCTTCTGGCAGCTCCTCACTTGCTTCCAATCTTTTCAATGCTTCTCCCTCGACTTTCTCTACCACTGTTAAAACTCTACTCATCCTTGCCAACTTCGCAATTTGTGCCTCATAGTGTTTGATTACTCTTGCATCCTCTCCTCCTTTAACCATAACCTTCACCCACTCCCCCACGTTCTCCAACTTCTTCGGCTCAAGCTCTTTCGATGACCTCAGTAGCTCCGTTAACTCCAAAACCGCATCCATTCCTGCCAACTCCTCTCTAGATATCTCGAAGATATCTTGTTCAACCGGATAATTCTGGGTCATGACGCTCGCCCCATCAACGTCCTGCCTCGCAACAGGATCAAGCGTCTGCCATAGCCCCTCTGTCAGGAATGGTATGAGAGGATGGGCGAGCCTGACCACCGTGTCTAGTGCGAATGCGGTCAACCGTAATGCCATCTCCTCCCGCGCACGGTCACCAGTTTCAAGCTCTGGTTTTAGGTACATGACGTATATATTTCCCAGGATGTCATAGATAAACGTGCGAAGAGCATACGTAGCATGATGTAATGTACGGGTCTCAAATGCAGAGTTGCAAATTTTGATCGTCCGGCGTAGGTGGAAAAGCATGTACAAATCGTGGAGCTGCAATTTTCCGCGGAGATCCGCTGGGATAGACTGTGGAACTTCGATATTGGAGGGCTGGGTAGAGGATTGTCGGAGATAGCGGAACAGTTTGAAAATGTTGAGGAGCTTGATTGCAAGTTTTCGGAAGTCATCAACCCTGGAAACATCAAATGGTATTTGTCTTGTTTGACGCATGTAGTCCAATAATGACATACGGAGTGGGTCTGCTCCTGACTCCACGACGCCCTTTGGAAGTAACTTGGCTTTCGCTTTGACGTTTTTTTTGATGGCACCTTTGATTTTATCAATTTCCCGACCTGCGGTTCTGGGGTCTTCGAGGGGAAGCTGACCCTGCAAAGCAATGAGCTTTTGAAGGCGTGCGAAGCCCTCTGCTTCAATTCCCTCTATGATTTGCTGGACCGTACGACCTTCCACGATAGCTAGAGGGTCAAGAACGTTTCCAATCGACTTTGACATCTTGCGCCCCATGGAATCGCAGACAAGAGGGTGGAGGAGAATTTCCCGGAAGGGTAGCTGTCCGCTGAGCCAGGTACAGAGCATTGCCATACGTGCCAACCAAAAGAAAAGAATATCATTTCCACTCTCAATAAACGTGAGGGGGTAATTTTGGCGCCATTCCTCGATACCTTCATCTATGCCTGTCCAGCCTGCTGTTGTGAGAGGGAGTAGGCCGCTGGAGAACCAGGTATCTAGGACGTCATCATCCTGGACTAGCTGCAAATGCTGCTCGCTAGGTCCGAGCTGTGCTCGTGCCTCTTCCTCCGTTAAGCCAACGACCCATCTCTCAGCTTGCATACCAGGTACTTCTTGACCCATGGGTGGCTGCATAGCAGGATCAATCACTCTCCATGCTGGTATCCGATGGCCCCACCATATCTGCCTACTCAAACACCAATCTTGGATTCCTTCCAACCACCTCTTCCACTCCGTTCTATAGGATTGTGGTCGTATCATTAACTCGCTCCCATGTATTTCTGAGCTATCTTCTTCCACACCCTCAGCCACACTCCCTGCAAAATCTTCCCTACCAGCAACCATTCCCTTCGACAAGACGTTGTCAGCAAGCGGTTTCATGCGAAGGAACCACTGAGGGCAGAGCATGGGCTCGATAATGCATCCAGTGCGGCTGCATTGCGCTACTCGCATCAGATGGGTGTTTTTCCCCCGGTACCTTCCGGCCTCCTGGATCATGTCGACGACTCGCTGACGCGCATGTAGGCGATCCATTCCGACCAGGTCTGGGTGACTTGAGGGCAACATTTTCCCGTCCGTGCCGAAAACTCGCACTATGGGGATGGGGACCCTTTTTCGAGAATTTAGTCCGAGAGATGTTAACTCTTCGTTTTCCGGGGCAAAACTCGAGTGCCGTTTCCAAAATTCGAAATCGTTGGGGTCGTGAGCAGGTGTTATCTTAACGGCTCCTGTGCCAAATTCGGGATCAACGAGCTCTGCGTCGGGTATAATAGGCAACGTCATGTCCATCAGGGGATGCAAAACGTACTTATAGTGGAGATCCTTAGGTTCAAAAATGCGTCAGCGGTGAGCACAATTGACATCCAGGAGATTAGGCCTTTACAGCATATCGTGGATCGTCGGGATGCACTCCTATGGCTCTGTCCCGAATAAGGTTTCTGGTCTTGTTGTGGATACAACAATTTCCCTCTTATATTTATCTCCCGCTACCCTATAGGCAACCCTATGGAGTACGCCGAATGTTGCACTGCACTTTGCCCTATTATCAGACCCCTCCTTCTTTCCTTATTAAGAATATTTTACATGGAGTAACTCACCCTTCAAAATGAGACTCTGGTCCGACCTCATTAGTTATCACCTCAATCTCACTCAGCGCCGTTCCCGCATTCACACTCCAGTTCACCATTCTTGTGCTTCGGTAGATCAACCCCTCCTGGTGCAGTTTAACGAAAGCTCGCCCAACACCCTCACTTAGCTCTTTACTGAGGGTATAATATTCCTTCGCGGGGTCAGCACTCGAACCCATTCGTTCCATTTGTCGTAAAATTCTTCCCCCGTACATTTTTCTCCATTGTTCAATTTCCACAAGCAGACTGTCGCGGCCGAGGAAGGATCGGGATTTGAGATTGAGGTGACGCTCCACTACTGCCTGAGTTGCAATACCGGCATGGTCAGTCCCAGGTCGCCAGACGACTGGGTGTCCATGCATGCGATAGTAGCGTGCAAGAGCATCCTAAAAAGTTGACCATCAGTCAAAATTCTTAGGTGGAGGAGCTTCTGACTGACTTGAATACTCAACATCAAGGCGTGCCCAATATGTAGCTCTCCAGTGACATTCGGTGGAGGTAACAGCATCCGAATTGGGTCTTTCAGTTCTCTCGCAAACTCCGATGTACCTTTGGCGACTCCTGCCTCCAGTAAACCCCTGGATTTCCAGTACTCGTACCATCCTCCCTCAATTGCGCTCTAATAACCTTCATTAGCCCAATATATTCCGTGAAAGTAAATTCCGTGAAAGTAATTCCAGTTTGCTCAACTCACTCACAGGACTATATGCCGCATCAAGATCGATCCTCGGTTTCGACACAGTCGCTGCGGCTTTGGACTTGTATCCAGAGGCATTGCGAGCATTCAATGGAGCGTAGAGGCACCGATAACCCCTGATAGGTCTCATAACACAATTATTTCAGTATACTTTGATTGCTGTGAAGGGTGTGCAAAATGTTTCTTATTTTGTCGCATGCCAAGAGCCGTATCGATAAGGCCCAGACAGCCACACTGACGAAGCTGACTGGCTGGTACCAGTTCCCGGATTTACTTAAGATCTCCACATCGACAGCTTGAAGCATCCAGAAGTTATAAGTCTGTTGTTCTCGTCGACCTCAAGCGAGCATGGCCAAACGACACCGACACGATCCATCTCTCTCCTCTCCCATCACCGACGCCAATGCCCCCGCCAGTTTTTCCCATACCAGAGACTCCGACTCCGACTCTGCTGCCTCTAGTACCACAACATCTAAAAAGTACAATAGACTCGACCCCAAACTGTCCGCTAATCATCCCACCACACCCCCGGTGATCTCTTGCAACTTCCTCCCCCATTGTAACCAACGCCCCTTCTCCAGCTATGCAGAATTCGAATCCCATTACCACCAGCAGCACAGTAATCGATGTCATGAATGTCACCGGAATTTTCCATCTGAGAGGTATCTGATGATACATATTGCTGAGAACCATGATGTGTTCAATGAATTGAAAAAAGAGAAGGGGGAGAAAACATTTCAGTGTTTTGTGGAGGGATGTGATAGGTTGTGTTCGACGCCCCAGAAGAGAAGGTTACACGTTATTGATAAGCATGGTTTTCCGAAGGTTTGTTATCGGAGCTATTGGGGCTTTGTTATGGTGCGCTTTCGGTTGGTTGGCTGAATACTAATAATTGTGGTTATGTATAGGATTTCTACTTCAGGGTAGTGGACCAGGGAATTGATAATTGCAATTCATTACTACGCACTCCGCGGCGATATTCGAAGAGTACACAGGGAAAAAATGGAACATCATCCAATACATCGATGCCTTCATCCCCAGAAAGCCTAAGAACAGTACGCAGGAATGAAAACCCCAGCCGAACAGGGGGATCGGTCGAGAGCAAAGAAGTAGGGATGAAAGATCCCGAGAACTCCCAACGGGTGGGGAATAGTGACAGCTTCCCATTTAAGAAGATACCCACGGTATCTGGAAACGATAGGCCAGCGAGGGAAGGGGGGAAAGAGGTGAAATCAATAGACACAGATAAGGATATGCAAGATGTCACAGATATGATGGCAACAGTGAAGTTGGTCCCACGGCAGGTGAGATTCGGGCGACGAGGAGGTGGTATGGTTGGGTTCAGCTCACGTAGGTGACGAAGGCATGTTTCTTTTTCGCAGTGGTTCATTATTGGTTTATGTGAGATACTCCAAAGTATTTGCGTTTGAATGCATTTGAAAGTAGTGATTCTTCAGGTAAATTGCATGGATAATGTGTAACCAGACAAAAATGTGTTGGTATTGTTGATTGGATGGTAGTCATGATTTGATCAAAATGAGAAAGTCACTTCAGTGGCTAAATGTGAACATAGAGTGCTAACAAAAAAGGAAATCAAGATGGAAAAAGCCGACAACACAAGAGAGACACCAAAGGAGAAAACCAGGCGCCGTGCACTTTTGGGATGTTCCAAACAAACAGTTCATTCTCCGATAGCCCAATTCTATACCTTTCCGAACCTAGCCTACGAATATACTAAATACCCAAACTCTTGACACGCAAATCAACCTATAGGACATGAAAAAACCCGACCCAACTCGGGATGAGGGTAACAACAGTCTCAAGAAAGACTAGTATAGCTTGTCTAGGCTAGAATAAGTAAGTATCTATAATAATATTTATAATAAGATATCTATAACTAGTTATTAGTAACTATTAGAAATTTTTAAAAAAAAATATCTATAATAAGACATTTTTAATAAGTTATATTAGAAATTAAAAAGAAAAAAAGATTCATAATAAGATAACCTATATATAATAAAATATAATATCTATAATAAGATAAATATAATACTAAGTCTCTATTTTATACTTTAAAGCAACCCCTATATCTACTCTTTGAACAATCCCAAATTGAATAACTTCCTATATTATTTGACAGTCCCTCTTTTTGATAGCCAGAAAATTCCCCACTGACTATTTCTTTAACTACTGCTAGAATAATTATTCTAAAGAGAACAATAGAGTTTAAAGAGTAGTCACGCCAGTAATACAAAGTTCACAAATAAAGGTAATGGTAAAGACCCTTATGCTCAGATGAACCTGGACTGTGATACGCTTGCATGGGATAACCACGCGTTCCCTATTTCCTCTGAAGTCAGATATTGCATTCCTCTCTTATTTGTGATGCCCGCCCCCGTTCAGGGTAACACTTCGCTTATATATATTGGCCGATCGCGTGCTGGTTATCCCGCCTATATATTGGCAGTGCATCGCTGTCTTCATATCCAACGCCAGATGACAGTATATCCGCAAGTAAGAAAATATAAGCACTGATCTTTGCACCTTTGGCACTCTTACCAACTTAGAATTTTTCTAAATATTACCCAAGTCAGATATCAGTTTGCCTTACCGAGCATCTCTACTGTATCCGAATTACACTAATACAATGTGCCCCTTATCGACGCTCAGCCTACTAATGAATGTCTATATACCTTGGAAGCTAGAGGGTGGGTAAGAAGGTGCAGCCAGATGTCAAAGAGGATATAGAAACAGGCCTGGCCTTTAGTCTCGTGCCCAGACCCTCGTAAGAGGATGGCCTTGGGCGATATCATGTCTATGAATTCTCTTTACAACAAAAGGGACGCCTAGATGCTAGAAATCTCCTCTTTGAGTTAATTGGTTGTCAGTCATGCATGTCTCGTGGAATAAGTAATAAAGCATCATAAATAATCTTATTTTCCAGAAAATTTGCAATTCTGGTTCCGCCTTCCCCCTCCTATCGTTTATGCTCCCCGTTTCCTGTGCTCTCCTACGTTTTTAGTAAGCTCCCGCATTACACTATCAGAATTTTGGGCGAATATTGATATCAGTGTTCCCATTGTCAGCCTACTACGTACATGTATATCAGGAAAAAAAATAGTGAAACTAAAAATATCTCCATAAACACTGTCCACCTAATAACATTCCATCAGGTAAACATATTTAAACCTGATTCTCGCTCGAACCAAATGCTTGATCTAGTTGGCCCGCCGTAATACTCTCCATATCATCCCGGGTCTGGCTGCTCTCTCCGCCCCTAGATGGCCCCTGCATATGTCTGACCACCCGGGCCTTCATGATAATTATTGGTTCGTCATTCGCGTTCCTAGTTGATACTCTCAGAACAGCGGGTGACACCGTAAACTTCACACATGCCCCATCGTCTCCGAGACCCTCATCATCGACCGTCCTATGCGCATCAGTCATATACCTTGCTTGGCATTGGTACCCCAGGGAATAAGTGGGGAAGTAAAATTTTGCAGGCTCCTTGCTGCATTCGAGCGCAAGCTCGGCTGCTTCCTCAACAATGGCCTTTAGGCGACGCATCCGTGCGAGCACCCTCCTAGGCGTACCATCCCCAAGCGGACCAAGCAGCTTTTCAATATACTCCACCACTTCGCAAACCCGCTGTTTGAATCTTGCCGGAAATCCCTTAAGTTCAACTATCATGCGAGTAGTTTTCATTTGCCAATTATTAATCTCGTCCACAGCTGCATATTTTAACTCAATTAGTATGTGACTCTTGTAAGATAGCACTTGGAAAACCTACAGCAAGAACTAAAGTATTCTTCTATCTTCGGCAAGGAATCTCCTAAAATGCCCAATATTCTAGTGTCGAATATCATGTTTTGGATAACAAGTATTGCTACAGCCTCGATAGTGTGTAAGGTTTCTTCCAAAGCGAAAGCTTCCCAACCCTCACCCCAAATTTCGGAGAGGCCTACTATCAACTCGGTGGGTAATGACTGTAAGTTTGAAGAGTCGATTTTCGAGTGCATAAAGTATTGGAGCACCCAGCTTTCGAGCGAATAGAAAATCCCCGAGAATTTCGTTTTGAAGTATTGATCGTCCTTGGTCAACTCTGGCAGCGCATTACTAAGACGCGCAAGGTCACTTCTCAAATCCGCAGTGCTAGCGTTTGCTTTTCGAAGAAGCGTCTCTGCATCCTTAAACTTTCCTTCCATCTGGTTACTGTGCTCTCGGAGCATGCTGATGGTGCCTTCGAGCATGCTGATGGTGTCTTTGAGCTCTTCGAGTTCGCATCGTTTCTTCTTGTTGCTCTTCTTAAGCTTGCCAATAATACGATCTTTTTCCTCGAGCTCCTGTTGCTCTTGGAGTTTGTTCTTGAGCGCTCTAAAGGTATTGTGGGCCATTTTAACTAATCCAGTCCAGTCCATCACCGTCTCGATAGTCGAATCCGATCCATAATCCGAATCCGAATCCTCCGTTTCCTGCACGACGGTCTTCCTGGGCCCCCCAGGCTTTCTAGAAGCGCTACCCTTGGAATGACACCCAGCACTGGGCAAATTTTGTTCACGACTCGGGCCTAAACCTCCAATTCTGGCGTTGGTCATATCCTGTGCACCAGACGCCCCTACCTTGTCTGGTTCGCTGCCAACCTCGCATGGTGAGGCTGTACTGTCTGCAATAGCTTCCGCAGCCACCATGATGGCCTCTGTATCATGCCCCGGTTCTACTGAAACGACATACGGTTTAGACTAAGTAAAGTTAGTCATTTCGGGATAGTCCAAAAGAGTTATCGCCCATAAGCATCTAGGGCATACCGATTCCGCTTCAGCTTGAGGCATGCATTCCTGTCGTTCTACAACTGGCGTCGGCAGGGTCGTTGGCGCGGGGTTGGTCCTAGTCGTTTTATTGATCCTCAGTCTTAGCAAGAACACACGTCGGGACTCGGAAAATGCTGAAGGAAGAACTGTATCGAAAGCAACTAATACAACGAGACAAGAAACTTGAACAGCACAGGCATGACTACATACTGATCATGATTTGATGGATCCGGAGGCACATTGCTGCCAATCGCATAGAAACCGACGGCCGCCTCACGGACGGTTGAGGTTTGGTCTGTAACCTCGCGAAGCATTCTGAGATTTTGAGATCAAGTGTCCCCTCCTTTTGATTTAGAGCAGAAAAAGTAGGAATGAGCAGTCGATACTCTATCAAAGGAAAGCTACTGATCATGGCAAATAGCTGACGCCGACCAATAATAGATGGCCGCACGCATGATGTCACAGGATGTATATACAAGCAATCGAGCTTGTGGTTGGTGCCCTCATCTCCAGAGCAACAGCTGTTTACCGATTAATCTGACCAATGATTGGTGGCAGGCCTGACGTAGAGTAAGTACCTAGGCCAGAGCTAGCTACTTCCAGTAGGATCATTAGATGCAGGCAAGCAGCCCGGACAGGTGCAGAGCAGCTGGTATACATAGGTTAGTCTGACTGTACATATAGGTATACGGATACTTGTAGTGTGTAATCAGCTCTTTTCCCAACTGCGAGCTTTTCCGTAATATCGTCTAGAAAAGAAAAATTAAGCCACCAGGCTATTTGCTTAGAACCGATCCCCAGCTGCAGCAGCACCTTCTCTTTCTCGGTTTCCTCCTCATTTAAAGCTCTCGGCTTTGCTGGAGCGAGAAAGGACAACCGTATACAGCTTCCCCCGATTTCAGACTCAGTCCAAGAATTGCTCAACACAAGAGAGGAATGTCAAGTCAATCACCCAGCCCAAAACCTCAGGTTCAGCCGTGCCGGTATGCTTTTCTTCGATTCCCTTTTTTGGCAATTCGCAACATTCGGCTTGAATGGTGGCTAACTCTTGACTAGATATAAGATCGGCAAGGTTCTAGGAGCGGGCTCCTAGTCTGTTGTCAAAGAATGCGTTCACATCGATACCGGGCGATATTATGCAGCCAAGGTTATCAATAAGCGATTAATGGCGGGAAGGGAGCGTATGGTTAGGAATGAAATTGCAGTGCTAAAGAAAGTCAGTATGGGACATCAGAATATTTTGACGTTAGTGGATTACCTTGAGACGATGAATAATTGTGGGTATTCGACTGCGAGAGACAACTCAGAGGTGCAGAGTAATAACATAAGGGAATCACAGTGTATTTGGTTACGGATCTGGCGCTGGGTGGAGAGCTATTTGATAGGATATGCAGGAAGGGGAGCTACTATGAGAGTGATGCAGCGGAGTTGATCAGGAGTGCACTGAGTGCAGTGGCATATCTTCACGATCACGGCATTGTACATCGAGGTGATAAAGCGGATTGACTTCACACTGGGTCCGTGAATACTTATGGACGAAACAGACCTGAAACCAGAAAATCTATTGTTTCGCACTCCTGAAGACAATGCCGACTTGCTGATTGCAGATTTTGGGCTATCGAGGATCATGGATGAAGAGCAATTCCATGTGTTGACAGGACTCCTGGATATATGGTGGGTGGTTATTTCCAATGGATGGCTAGTCACGCTTGCTAACTTAAACCCCCTGAAAGGCACCGGAGATATTCAAGGAAACAGGGCATGGAAAACCAGTCGATGTGTGAGCCATCAGTGTCATCACCTATTTCCTTCTTACGCCATTTGATCGTGATACAAACCTAAAAGAGATGCAAGCTATTTTGGCCGCGGATTACAAGTTTGAGCCAGCGGATTACTGGCAGGATGTTTCTGATAATGGTACGTCCTAAGACCCCCTCAAAACTGAAGGATATGGGCTGACAGATGAGCCAGCGAGGGACTTCATCAGAAGATGTCTTACCATCGACCCGACAAAACGACTGACAGCGCACCAGGCTCTCCAACATCCATTCCTTTCGGAGGACAAAGAAGGGACACAAGCCGATCTGTTACCTGTTGTGAAGAAGAACTTCAATGCTCGGAGGACACTGCATGCTGCTATTGATACAATAAGAGCCATCAATAACCTCCGTGAAGGTGGCGTTATGGACGGAGCATTGAGTATTGCTCCAGAGTCGCAGAAGGATACACCCGCTCCACAACACGAGACCAATACGGGGCTGTGGAGAAAGCCTGCTGGTGGGCTGATGAAGCAGTAGCTGGCAGATGCATTTAGGGGATTGATCGAGGTGGGAAGTTGTAAGTCATTTGATTTGTTGAAGTTGTTGAGACCCAAGTGAACTGGCGTGATATTATTGTCGACTCTTTGCTTGTTTTTTTTTGAGTAAATAGTCTGCGTTTGAGACTCGATTATATTGGTTTTGTTGTCGTTTACAAACACTGGACTTCTGGTCCGGGAAAACTGGTGAATAAGAGCCCTTGTCTATCTTTTGATCTTCCCTTTGATGGTAGCAGCGTTACTACTTGTGGCAACATAGGCAGACTTGGCTACACGATTGTGACTTACTTTACTGCTGTATTACTGATTCTACGATTCACTTTTTGACAAGGGCTCTTAGTCACCAGTTTTCCCGGTACCTGTAATAGTCATTAAATATCCTTGGCTTTCTTATTTGCGTCTTGTTGGATGATATTTTAGGACACATGCAAGTAAGTACCACACTGTCCGGACCGGTATTGTATGGCCGTCCGGTATAGCGAGAGCTGGTCCGTCCGGTATAACAAGGAATCCGCTATAGCGAGGTCCAGCTATCTTATAACCCATGCAGCGCACTTGTACCCCAGTAAGAATAGTCTGGTTGGCACTAAGAATGGAAATAAAATGAAAACACAGAGGTTTTGCAGTCCTAAGGATATCTCTCGTCCTATCTCTCGTTAGTGATCATTAACGTGCAACAACATACCTACCGTGGTGGATTACATGCTTATGTGGGGTGTAATGACATTCAAATAAACGCATATCTCCGTGACCCAAACTTGAAGGCCCCAGCAGGTGATTTACCAGCAATTAAACTGCGATGGAAGGCATTAAATAAATATGAGCTGCGGAATGATGCACTGTATTTTAATTGCTGGCCAAAAAAAATGATGGGAAACGAGTAATTGTGGAGCATGATGTATTTGATGGTATCGCACATGTTCATAATTGCATGCAGGAAAGAAGAAGACCTATAATAATATTGATGACAGGTATCATGGAATTTCTTGCAGTGAAGTATGAGGTTTGATTGAACAAGTAGAGGTTTGATCAAGCAGAGGTTTGAGATTTTGTTATGAATAGAATAATAGACTCGGTTTTTACTCAATTTGCCTTCATATATTGCCTAGAGTACACATGTATGCCATTACGGAACGGCCCTGCAATTCCGCAACGGACCAGAGCATTTATACTGGAATACAAGCATGACCTCCATAATCCATAATTGGATCCTCTATAGCCGCAAAACCTCTCTTATAACACCTAGGTATGGCCCCTGGAATCGCCATAACTGAATTGGTACTAGTGGTATCTCAATTTATTAAGGGTAATTTACCAATATGAGTCCACTGGTTGAATACACCCAATAACGCACATTATACATACCCTCCTTGGACATTGAATAGTTGTCCATCTATTCCTACAACCGTATGCAGGGCAGATCTTCTCTCTTAAAATAGGCTTATCTAGTACATCCGGTTTATTTTGAGGCACTTAATTAAACATTGTACTAACTCCATAATCAGTCTGCCGGTTCATTGAGTCAAACAGGCCTTTCCTAAACCTCGGAGTTAGATATTCCAGCGATTGATTTGCGTATTGAACTCCACATAGATATTCTCACCCTTTTGGTCGTTGGAGAACCTGTAACAAAGATCTCGACATGTAGGGGTCTTATAATCTCAGAGTTACCCTCAACTCACTCTCTCACTCGTAAAGTCAGTTGCATCTAGACCAAAGGCATCTATGTAACTGAGAATGAAGGTTATGTGGAAAGCTTGGCAAGCTCTATCTCTTTTGCAGTAAGAGAGGCTATGTATATACATGTATAGTGAGGATAGTAACCCCCTTACTGAATTGGGTAGACGCAGAAATTGGAGAAGTATACTAGCACTTTACTGAGTACATGTCACCGTTCAATCTAAACCTCACCAAACAGAAAGAAAAGGCTTCGTATATTCCGTACACAGGGAATTTTCTCGAACTTCAAACAGTAGAGAGTCATTGCTGTAAACCTCTGTGGTTTGGGCAGCATTTTTCTGCAAGAGCTTGATCACAACGCCCCTTGTTCTCCTTTTGTTCATTATCCTCGCCTGCTTCACCTTCATTTTATTTTATCCCTGTCTTCAATAGGTACCGGTGCTCAAGCTCTGCTTGCATTTCCTGTCCTCCACACTGCTTTCGTTTCCCTATATTTTCACTCGGATTATGGCACCTATTGCGATGGTCCCATTCCTTGCTTACAATCGGCAAGTTTCACGCAATCATTGGTCCGGAAATCCAACGCCAGTACAAGAGCAGACACCGGTAGGTGCTGTAGGAAGCACGAGAAGCTACACTCCCCAGTATTATTCTGAAGATCACCGAAGCCGTGATCAAGAGCTGGAAGACCAGTTCAGGTCAGAGCTTAGGGCCCTAAGGAAAAAGTACAAGGAAGAAATATGGACAAGGTTGTGGGCATTGAGCAGGAAGTTCCGTGAGCAGTTTGACCGCACATTTGTCGACGAGGAAGGAGCTCTGAAGCTATCCTTTGACAAGGTTATAAGGGAAAATATTCGAGATAGCTTTTTCAGTCTCAGGCACGACCTTATCAAGGCATACAAGGTCAATAAGCAACTGATTCCAACTGAACTTGGTATTGAATGCGAGCGTGAGGAACAGCAGCTTCGAGACAAGTTTTACGACCTCTCGAACAATATTAAAAGGGAGGCCAAGTCCCAGTTTCACTTGGAGATCTTCGATACAATTTTGATTCTTGATGAAAGCCCACCAGCAGAACAAGGTCCTTTGAGTTCGATAGTCGAGGAAGCCGCGGTACCCGAGCAACAAGTGGAAGAAGTTGCGGGAGGATCTGCCCCACAGGAGAAACCTGACCCAGCACAAGAAATCAAAAGACAGGAAAACCTGGAGGAGACAAATCTGTTAGCTGAACCACAAGCTACCGAAGAACCAGTTCAAAATGCAGCATCACAAAATTCCAAAAACTCATCTGGTACCGCCTCAAAACGGTCATTATCATCTGCAAAGTCAAGGAGATCTGATCAGGAAAGCATACATTCTAATGCCCGCTTGCAAGAGACATCATTGCGTATCAAAACCCCTGTGAATCTCATGGTTACCACACAGGGATTGGTATCCCCACCAATCCCGGATCCTGTTCCTGTGAAGAGAAACTTTTGGGGAAAGATCATTGGTGTAAGTATGCCTTTAAATTAGTTCCAGATGCATCTACCATGCTAATGATATGGTATCATAACTTCAGTAGACTGGAAGCTTTCGGTTCCAGTGGATCAATTCAATATTACATGCTCAGTTCTATGATGGGTTGACAGAGAATCCTAAGAATTTTACTTTGTTTCGTGTGTGTCCTATCACATTCGTTGATTCTGTACTGTCCCTTTAGAAGTCTGGTCTTTGTCTCCTGTCCCGTATTGTTTGAGGGCATGAAATTAGGACTGATGGCATTGAATAATAAGATCACCCCTTGCTTTGCCATTAAATAGTTACAGCTCGGTTTTTTGTGCTATGCATCATGTTTAACCTGTTGCACAAATAAACTAACGGTTGTCAATAAGAGTCTGTATCTGTTGAAAGGCGTATTGGTATGCCGGTCTATATCCGCTACAAGCCACCCATTAAGTACAACGGTTTATATCCGCTCACTATATTCGCTTGCCGCCTAGTATACCCGCTTGCACATGGCTGTTATGACGATGTTACACACGTAACTACAGTACATACCTTCTCACTATGGTATACTATGTTATCCCTTTATGTATATATATAGAGCGTTGGGAACACCCTTCAAAAGGGTAGGAACTGGAGAGCACTCACTCACGTTACTCTCAATAAACCTCCAATAAACCTCCTGTCACGACTAGCTACAGGAAAAGCTCTGTGACGCCTACAGAATTCCATATCCAGCATGCAATACCCTCATACCACAATGCCTTCTCAACCGCAGCGGCTCATGGTCGAAATTTGGGTAGCATGGATTGAAGAGAATCAGGAAGAGCTACGAGGGAAGCAAATAACATGGCATAAGTTTGTTAAAGTCAAATGAAGAGCATATCACGGTCAAAGGAACTGTAACAAAATATGAAACGCTCATGGAAGGAAGCAACAGCGCTTGAGTTAAAGCTGAAAAGAATAAAGCTTCAATTAATCAGACTTTAGAACGGAAATGCGCATTTTTTTGGCAGTTGGGATGAAATATGGGGGTCACGTCCGAATGTGATGCTTATATTAGAGGCAGTGAAATATACTCTGAAATACCCTTCCACAATAAGCCCCTCCACTAGCATCAGCCAGTAATCTCAACAACTTGCCAGATACATGCGGAATAGGTTAAGGAATGCAGCATCAGGGTCGTCTTGAATATAAGTCTCAAGGATATTAATATTATGCCGTCCTGCACTATTGCGGGAGAGTAGGTATCGGTCGGAGATAATAACCTCTTGCATAAGAAGCAAGTCCTCAATATCCTCTTCATAATATATTCTTCTTCTTCTGATTAGGATGCCAATGCATAAGCATGAGTAATACCCTCAACCTCAGTATCAATATCTTGCAGGGCTTGAGCTTTTCCTGATGTTCGAGGCATTGTGGTAGTGACATCATGTGATGTGTAGCTTTCAGGACGATATGTTTCACTTCTTTGCGCTAAAAATACTCCTACTTAGGTACCGGTTAGTTGACTACAACATAACTGTACATTTACGAGTTGCAACCGATCTAAGCTGGTTATATTTGTCCACGAATCAAATAGGGCTGTAGATATAACCAACATAGGTGAATTGAAAAAAATATTTCAACCCACTGGATTGATGAACAAGTGCCAGTTGCACTTGAGGGTAATCGTAAATATTTCTAGATCCCAGCAGTATACAGTATACATATCAATAGCAAAATTGTTATACTAGCTGCTAAATGTTGTTGTAAAACTATAATTAGCATGCTTGTTATTTTAGTATGAGAACCTCCCTGTCACTTGTTATTACAAAGTACATTGGTAAGAGCATACAATACCCCGGCGAAAGTATTTGCGGACCCCCGCCGCAAAAATATATGGGAGGGTCGCAAATACTTTTGCCAGGGTACTGTATGTAGAAGACTCCTCACGTCACTATACTTTGATAGTTTTGTTCTGCGCGAGATATGTGCCGTTTGGAGTAGCTTAGCAATCTGCATATAAAACAGTACCTGTTATTAAGAAAGTACCGCTTTGCACCTGACTTGGATTTTATAAGTGAGGAATAGCCTGGATTTTTCTAGTATAAAAATCAATCTTGCAACAAGATGTAGACAAAGATATTATAATTATGATTGCTCCAAATTTCACTGAATTCCACATAGCATATCAATATTCAGCATAAGATGATCGATATAGCCCCAGCAATAAGGCCTCGTCAATAAGAACCCCCGTGGATAAGAAACTAATTTCCAAATACCCATTGGATAGGGGTGCGGATTTTTAGGGCAGCAGTAAACTCAGTATCCTCTTCCCTATTCCTTCATCATCAGAGATGCAGTGATGAGTTGTTAACATCGCCAGCATGTACTTCACCATCTGAAGGGCTTGAGGTAACTTTTCCGGAATTCTACCTTGTTCAATGTCTGCCGTCTCCCACTAATCAACAGGAAGGGTATATGATGTGGATAGGGCAGTCAAAATAACTTCTTAGGGTGTTTTTTGAGTGTCGCAGAATGTTTTGTTCGATTGAGATTTACCAAATTGAGGAATTTTATTAATTGCCCGCGGCCGGCACAGTGGGTATGCCGCCCGCGAGCGGCCCAGAACATATACATACAAACTCGAACAAACATAACTTGGCGGACCCGTCGAATCATCATCATTCACAGTCAACCACTTTCGGTAGTAAAGGGATTAATTTTTGAATCTATTGGCGGAGATAATCCAAAAGCCAGTAGTTATTGCAAATGGTGGTGTCTTCTGTTCTATTATATTAGTTCTTTGAAGTCGATAATAAATAATTTGAAGAAGTTAAGATGGCCTAACCCAATTATCTGTGAAAGCTCCAATTATGTTCTATACCAATCCGCACTGGTGTAACGGCTAGCATACCGAGCTTTCATTCAAACAAGAAGGTGAGCTCCTCGGAGACCGGGGTTCGACTCCCCGGTGCGGAATTACCCTTTTTGCTTTTTTGGTGCCTTTATAATATAGAAGTACCGTAGAATTCGTCCGATAAGCTTGCAGTCTTAAACACAGTACGTTGGTTTTGCCTGTAGCATCCTCATCGTCCTATTCGCGATTACTGTCTTAAATACAGTTACTGTCTTAAATACGGTTACTGTTTTATACTACTTAGCGAGCGCTATGTGTATGTGTCTAGCTACCGGTATTGGATTTAACGCTCTACCACTGGCACCCTCAGCCGTTATGCTTGAACTTCCTCACCCACTGCATCTTCCTCTCTAGAATTGGACTCAGGCTCGTACCATCCCAACCCTTCTGGGGGTACGGTAGTATCGGGTATTTCCTCCAGTATGTAATTGTTGCTAGCTTAAATTCCCGTGAATATTGCTTTCTCCGCTGACCTGTAAAAGCCGGGCAAGCAAGTGTATGAATTTCTGCTAGTTCATTGGTATCTTCTCCAGTTGTAGTCACTTCTACTGCGTGTTTGGTCCAGATGGTCACCTCTTGGAATTGCGAACCTTCTAGCAACTTTTTATTGGCAGTACCCCTACAATGTGCCACCGTCCTATTCGCGGTTACTGTCTTAAAAAATATTACCATCTTATCGGACGAATTCTACGGTATGAGTTATGGGCCATATATATTTGAAGTAAGTAGTCGCATAATGCTTCTATGACCATCCTGATAGAATTCACAATTATTTGGGCAGAAAAATTTTTTTTTTTTGCTCTTGCCCTGTGCTTTGCAATGAAATAGAAACCGAACCTGATCATTACTTCAGTTCAATCCCCAATGAGCCAGACTAACCCCCCATTACCCACCACCTCCACACAAACTCTCAAAATACCCTCATATTTGTCCCAAGTACTCATCGCCCCTAAACTCACCCTTACCACTCCCACTTACAAAGTCTACATTATCCCCGCAAGCATTTTCCCCCATGATAAACATCCATTTAAATTCACTTTCCTTGAATCCACAATGCCATTGTACCCCTCCTGGATTGCAGTTTCCACCGACTCGGATATGTATATATTTTGCTGCTGCACGTTTCCCCATTTCGAGGAAGCCAATGTAGCCTCCATGGGGGTCTTTGAGGTTGAAACTCAGTATTGGGCCCTGCCGTGTGGCGTCGAGGAATTCTGGAGTGGAATAGAACTCCACAACCTCTGCTCCATTTGAATGGCTTAGCGAGGAGAGAAATTGGTGTAAGCCCCACGCCAACGCAGAAGTATTTTCTCAAACCCGCCAAAAAGTTCCCTATATCGCCTAATAGCCACTCCAAGCATTAATATACTATGAAAGGGCACCGTCCCGTCTTCTAGACTTCCATCTGGATGACCTAGTTTAAGTGAATGGTGATCAGTGCTGGTTAAGAGTGTATTAACTGTGGCCCCTCCAAAATATTCTCGTTTTTGGAGAATATCAGCTGCCGGACCACGCTCAGGTCGGGCATGCCAAAAATTTTATAGAAGGAGCATGTGATGTAGTCCGGGGAGGTAGCTGGATTTCGAAGATCGAGAAGACTTTGTCATGAGGAGGGCTGCGGCATCAAGTAATGTGAAGTAGCCATGGGTATTCCGGGCCCATTGTAGAGGCAGTCGGATCGAGACTAAGGCAGTCGGCGTCCTGTAAGGTTTGATTGTGCTGGGTAGGCGAATAATGCTGGTGGTGTCAACTTTGGTGTCGTTAATCGTCCAAGGCAAGATAAATCCCAAGCCTTTTCCTCCTTCCTCTTCTTTACAGGCCCCGTGTTTAACCACGACTCAACATCTTCATCTTTTTCAAAAAATTCCCTTCCCTAGCTAACTAACTAAACTTGTATGCGCATCTCTATGGTATCGATAAATAAATCCTCTCCCATTCTATTTTCTCCATTCTTGCTGCTCCATTAAATGCATCTGCAACCGCTTTGATTGCTGCTGTAGCATTTGCTACGAGGACAACATTCCATTCCGACGATTGGCTCACGTTGAACAAGGTGAGAATTTCTCGCCTGACGTCATCTACATGTTTAGTAGCAAGCACCGCCTGAGTTTTTAATGTGGAAGCGGTTTGGTCTATGAAGGTAACCTATTTAGGGCAAAAGCTAGTCAAAATAGGCTTAAATGGTGAGTTTTTGATCCCTTTTTTTGCAGATCTGGCTAAGTTTTCAACAAAAAAACTCGCCCTGTAGTATATACTACTCTATGCTAGTAAAGGTATTCTGATAGTTATAGACATAAACACTTACAGGTTTGCACCGTAATGTAAATACTAATAGGCTTGCACTATAATGCCTACTATGCATCATGATGGCAATCCTAATAGGCTCATATTGTAATACTAGGTCTCGAACTTCAGTGCCCTAAGGTTATATTATTGGGGAATACGTTCAGGGGTGATGTTGTAATGTTTTATATTGTGTTGTGCTAATTTAATTTCAATTATCTTGTTAAGGGACCAATTAACAGTTCTTAAATTACAATTAAGACTCTGGCCAGGCCAAGATGCCAAGGCGCTTCGTGATTGAAATTAGCTTAATGGAAATAAACGTGATAGTCCAACAGCGACACACATTTATCAAAACAGAAGTCACGACTACACTTGCACCATTCGAAGCTGAAATCGGCGGACATGGCTTCCATCATAGGGCGAATCAAGCCCAGGCAAGGCCGGAAGCTCAAGCCCAGGCGAGACCGGAAGCTCAAGCCCAGGCAAGGCCGGAAGCCCAGAAAAGGCCGGAAGATCAACCTCAGGCGAAGGCACAAGCTCGAGTTCAACAATTGCATGAAAAATATGGACATATTGCATTTGAGACTCTAAGAACATTACCAGAGTATTGTCAAATACCAGGATCTCCTCAATTAAAGACCTGTAAAGCATGCCAGCTCAGCAAAATAACAAAACCACCCTCTCGCGCCAACCAAGGAATTCGCACAACTAGACCTTTGGAACGTATACACACGGACCTTATAGGACCAATCAATCCCAGTACCCCAAGTAGCCAGCTAAAGTACCTACTCACAGCTAGGTACTGACGATTTCTCTCGCTATTTAATGACCAAACCATTAAGGAAGAAAAGTGAAGCAGGAGAAGCTCTATTAGACATTCTACATGTTCTCCAAAAGGCCACTAATAATCAGTTTACAATAGCTGAAATCCAAGCTGATTGGGGAGGCGAATTTCATAACCGTGAGCTAGATCTACAGCTCAGACAACAAGGAATTATTCAGAAAGAAACTGTACCAAAACACAGTGAAACAAACGCTATAGCAGAAAGAGCTAATAGAACAATAATGACCATGACCCGAACTGCTTTAATAGCAGCAGCGTTACCAAAAGGCCTATGGGACAAAGCTTCCCAATGGGCAACTTATACTAAAAACCGGATTCCCCATAAAGCATTAAAAGGGAAGGCTCCTATAGAACTGCTCCTAAAAAGAGATGTTGTCCAGGAACGGACTAATCTTAGGATATTTGGAGAACCAGCAGTTTGTTTTAACTACAATATCAAAGCTTCAGACAAGCTAGCTCCAAGAGGATTTGAAGCTCGAATTATTGGATACACTTCTACTTTTGGGACATACTATGTTATGGAAAAATCTGGAAAAATAGGAATAACAAAAAAACCCAGCCATAAGCGAGCCAGCGGAACCAGCTATAAGCAAACCAGCGGAACCAGCCATAAGCGGGCCAGCGGAACCAGCTATAAGCGGGCCAGCGGAACCAGCCATAAGCGGGCCAGCGGAACCAGCTATAAGCAAGCCAGCAGAACCAGCTATAAGAAGACCTAGAAAAAGAGCATTAGACTGGATTGAAGAAGTAGGAGAACGCAAGTCTAAAAGAGAGCGAAAACCTACTAGAAAGATATCAACTACTATCAATATAGCATCAATATCTGGAAACAACCCTGATCATCCAACAGATGTGCAAACTAGACGATCACCTGAGGCGGCAGAATGGGCAAAAGCCAGATCCCGAGAAAGAGAACAATTACAGCGATATGGGGTGTACACCATAATTAACAAAGAAGAAATCCCCAAAGGTGTTAAAATTGTTGATACAAAATGGGTCTATGCAATTAAAAGAAAAGCCAATGGAACTATCCAGAAATATAAAGCAAGGAACCTACTCCAGCATTGTGCGTGGCCCTCTTTTAGGCCGGTATACGATTGTTCCCGTCGACTTGTTCCGTATCAGTGCAAGGCCACAAATTGTAGTTCGAGATTTCGATTCTCAGAACGCAAGTGGCCGCACTTCGTATGACCTCCACCTTGGCCCAGACGGCCTGGTTCATCCGAAACCGGGTCCTAATTCGGAAGGACCAAACGGGGCGAGTATGCGGCCCAATGGACCAACGTTGCAGGAGATTATCCGTAATTCCCAGGGGAAGAATACGACCGTATACCGTTTGCCAGAAGGTTTGTCATAGCTAGCCAGTGTCGATGCTTTTGCTAATGTGTAGGTCATTGACGTTTTTGACGGAGAATAGCAACCAAATTACCGGAACAATTGATTCTGTTGCACGAATATAGTGACCACTATTCATTACAGACGACGGAGCCGGTGGAGCTGAAGGGTAAAAAAATGCCCCGCACCCTAATATCTAAGAATTTGCTAATATAAGATACCAGAGCTTAATCATCGGTTAACAAATTTTCTACAGAGTAAAGGAGAGCGGATGACCCAAAAGGAATTTTGCGATCGTTATCCATTCTGAATAGTTGTATTTACAGGCACGTGTATATAAGGTTGTGTTGGCAAAATAGAATTTAGTATTATACAAGTGATCATGCTATCAGTTTGAAGTTTATGGATGGGGTTTTGACATCTGCTAGGTGGCTCTGCTGGACATTCTGCGTATTGTTGGTGATCTTATAATGAACGTGCGAAGACTAGAAGTTATACTGGAGTATCTACCAGGTAACAGTAGAACGCAAGGTACTTGGCGATAGAAAGCATAAGACGCACAGGAAGATGCACTGCGCAAGACTGCCGGTTTTTGTTTGCTGATTCGGGCGCACCTGTGTGGTCTATATATTCTGAGGGCGCGCGTTGGGACAAATGGGCAGCAAGAATTTGGTGACGCAGATTTTTTCTGCTGATGTCATAAGTCCAGTGCATCAATGTAGTGCGCTGCATGTCGCGAGGTCACGAACCTTGCCTGTTACTTGGCGTTGTCACTTGTATACTAGCCTCTCTGTTATTAGTAAACAACTACTATGCAAACTTTTTAAGCACCTATAGAACTCCCCGCTAATTAATATGTGTGCGAGGTACATGGATTGTAAGATATCTAGCGTGCAGGGGTCCAAAACCTCTCTATTGAGAAATCAGAATGTATGGATATAAAAAGGCCCCAAACAAACACGGGTTAGTTCAGGGTAATCTTCCCTGCAGTTAATGTGGCCATGAAGCCAGAGTAAATTATTAGTGTACATGTATCCGTGGCTACGTAGTGTCAAGTTTGTTCTTGTGAGTCGAATCGAATGTCCCAAGACGGAAGATATATATAACTGTAGGTATTACATACGTATGTGATTCACTGATGACTTAGGCCGAGCTCGAAAGTCATCTTGGTGATTTAACGAGATCGAGCACCTGTCTTGATTGCTCAACCAAGCGCCGTTGAGCGTAATCGTGAACTTTCGTCCTACATGGTGTTATAGCAATACCTTTATAATTACATCCTTTATATCCATAGCGCCTCTTTTCTTGCAGCAGACAACCTTCTCCAGCAGTGAAGTTACCCTTGATACACTCCCAGCCCATGCAATAAAGCAGTCGGATTAGGAACGATAGAGGGTATATAAATCTGGGTACGAGAACATCACTAACGTAAATATATTTGTAAGTCACCAAAAAGAAACGGGTTATATGCACAAGAAAGAGATAGAGTATAGAGACCATAACAGCAAAACACGCAATGATATATATGGGAAAAAATGAGCAGAGAATATTTCTATCTGTAAAACTTCGCCATTAATAAATTTCTAGCTAATGATTTACGACTCAGAGGCTACCATTTATTTTTTCAAGTCAAATAAAAAACCAATTTTCTCCATTTGTTTCGTACTCGCAATGCAATTTCTCCCAACAAATGAAGATAATACTCTAATCCCCAAGCTCCTTTAGTCCCAAAGCAGTGTTCAATAATTCCTGCTCCTCCTTGACATGCGTCGCCTTCATGCCAGTCGCCACAGAGGCACTTGGTGATCGTCCCGCATATCTAACCTTCTTGTTTGCATGGTGCTTTGTATTTCTAAGGATAGTATCCATCCTTGGTTGAGCAAAGCTCCAACCACCTGCGTTTATAGGCTCCTCTTGGGTCCAGACAACTTCCTTCAAGTTAGGGTACTGGTCAAGGGTATCCCTGAGCTGAGCATATGGGAAGGGGTGAAGTTGCTCCACACGGGTGATGGCAATGTTGTCAATGTTGTTGGCAGCACGGTGCTTGTGAAGGGCAGCGTAGACCTGACCAGAGCAGATGAGCATGCGAGTGCACTCCTCTGGAGATTTGATGGTGTTGCCGTGTTCTGGGTCTGGTATGATCCATTTGAAGTGAGTCTCTTCGCTGAAGTGCTCAAGGTTGGAGCGAGCGAGAGGATGACGAAGGAGAGCCTTAGAGAAAAAGAGGATGAGTGCTATAGCGCGGTGATCAGTATAGGGAAGACAGAATACTAGTATAGGAAGAAGACATACGCTTTCGGAACTGCCTGTGCATCTGCCTCCTCAAGGCGTGGAACAAGTTGGCAGGCTCGGTCATGTAGGCAACCTGCATGTTGCAATCTTGGTGTTGTCGCTCAAGCTTTTGGGGTGACGGGAAGATACGAGGGTCCTCATTACAAAGCTGCAAGAATCGTTCTATCCTACCAGAAGAGTGCTCTGGTCCTTGTCCATCGTAGCCATGAGGAAGAGAGAGGACAACACCAGACCTCTGCAACCACTTGGTCTCTCCGGAAGCAATGAATTGATCAATGATACATTGAGCATTGTTGGCGAAATCTCCGAATTGTGCCTCCCAGATGACAAGTGCCTCTGGCGAGCAAAGAGAATAACCGTATTCAAATCCGAGGACACCGAACTCACTCAGAGAGGAGTTTGATACAACGAAAGGTGCCTGATCCTTGGAAATGTGCTGTAGTGGGGTGTAGGTTTCCTCGTTCTCCTGGTCGTGCAAAACGGCGTGCCGCTGAGAGAATGTACCACGTTCAACATCCTGACCAGACAGTCTGACATGCTTTCCTTCCTTTAGAAGAGATCCGAAAGCAAGAGCTTCAGCAGTAGCCCAGTCGATACCCTTACCCTCTTCAACGGTCTTCTTCCTGTTTGCGAGAATACGTTGCAAGTTCTTGTGGACATGGAATCCTTCAGGCGCAGCAGAAATTACATTGGCGATGTGGGAAAGAGTCTCCTTGTCAACGTTCGTAGGAAGATGTGGGAGGATCTCAGTAGCAAGTTCCTTGGGAGATTTGAACCCTGATTCTGATTAGCAAGTCCCGAGTTGACCCGAGGGATAAACTTACCGTTCCAGGCACTGGTCAACCATTCCCGGGCATTAGGCTGATAATCCCTCGACTTCGAGAAGCTCTCTTCCAATAGCCCCCACACCCTAGATACGAACCCACAGGTTAGCCGAGCACTTTTGGATACGGGTTCTTCTTACCATAACTTGTGCTCCTCAATATCCTCAGTAGTGAAGCTTCCTTCATCAACCAATTGCTTCACGTACTGCTTCAGCTGCGAATCGTGTTGCGCAATCTTCTTGTACATGTATGGCTGAGTGAAACTTGGCTGATCGGTCTCGTTGTGACCGTACTTTCGATAACAGACAATATCGATAACAACATCCTTCTTAAAGGTCGCACGCCATTCTGCCGCCAATTGACAGATGAAGTTCAGACCCTCAACATCATCAGCATTGACGTGGAAGATTGGGGCATCAATAGATTTGGCAATATCGGAGCAGTAAGGAGTAGAACGAGCGAAACGGGGATCAGTTGTGAAACCAATTTGGTTGTTCACAATGAGATGGATGGTACCGCCAGTAGAGTAGGCTGGTAGCGAGTGGAATCCCATTGTCTCGTACACAACACCCTGGCCAGCAAACGCAGCATCACCATGCAACAAGACAGCCATTGCAGTATTGTGATTCTTCTCATCGCAGTTAAAGTGCTGAATAGCGCGGGTCTTACCCAAGACAACAGGGTCCTCAGCTTCCAAGTGGGATGGATTTGCAACAAGAGAAAGCTGTACACGTTTTCCGGACGGGGTTGGCCGCTCGAAATTCATACCCAAGTGGTATTTCACATCTCCGGAACCCTCTTCGCTTGGCTCCAACATACCACCAAACTCCGAGAAAATGGACTCATTCGGCTTCCTGACGACATTCGAGAGGACGTTGAGACGACCACGGTGGGGCATACCGATAACGATGTTCTCAACTCCGAAGTCAACTGATCTGTCAATCAAAGCCTTCATTCCTGGAACCAAAGACTCGGCGCCCTCCAAACCAAATCTTTTGTCATTCGGATACTTCTGGTTCAAGAAAGTCTCGAACAAAGAAGCCCAGATCAGGCGATCCAAGATCCGTCGCTTCTCATCAAGCGAGTACATGAAAGGTGTTGGAACTTCGACCCGCTCCCTGATCCAATCACACTGTTCTCGGTCCGGTATATGCACGTACTCGATACCGTAGGTTCTAGAGTAGCATTTCTCACAGGCATCCACAATTTCGCGGAGTGTCATTCTCTCTCTGCCGTCAACAGCAAACCCGGGCAGGATACCAGGACCAAGGGTGAATTCCTTATCCAAATCCTTCTCAGTAAATCTATAATGGTCGAGGTCCAACTCCCGCGGGTTGCTGTTTCCGAACCTGATATCTGCAGTTGACTTGATTCCAAGAGGGTCGATCTTGGCTTTGTGGTGTCCTCGGACTTGGTAGGCTCTCACGAGCAGCTGAACTTTCAAGTGATTGGTAACATCGACGTTCGATCCAAGGTTTCCACCAGGTACAAAGGAAGGAACACCACCGGTCGGGGTGGGAACAAGAGTTGGCGGTGGTTGGAAAGCCTGTGAGGGTGGCATTTCCCCCCCTTCCATGTTTCGGAAATAGACTTGCCATGAGATATGTACACTACTAGGGTCCGCCCTCCATGCCATGTACATCTCATCGATATAGTTTGCAGCGTTCCCTTGCAGGAACGAGTCGTTGGGGTCCTGTTCAATCCAGGTACCGTAAATCAGCAACACTCACTTATAACTTGAGATAGTTCCCGAAACCCTGGATCCATGCCCCCAAAGGAGTGCATGGGCAGAAGCTTGAGACAGTATACATACCACACCGTTATCGCCCTTGGTTGCAGGAACCGCATAGCCCCTGACACCTCGGTATCCAGCAATGTTGGCCATAGGCCTCCGATTGCTTGCCAAACATTTTGAGGAAAATCCGGCGGTGGACAAGGTACGTTTCGATGGCAGTTGTTTGGTGAGCAAAGATTTCGAAAGATTAGCGCCGAGGCAGGCCGACGTCCGAAGTGAGGACCCAAGCATGCTGGGCCGGCTGTGTGTTTGTAGATAGAGCTATCACTGCTGTTCGTGATGCTGAAGGAAACAATGGGTTGTATGGATTTTGGTTGGGGGCAAGTCCCTTATTATTGTTACCCTTCGGCGATGCGCCAGAAACTAAAAGCTCTTCCCAACCTACCTACCTCGGGAATCAAAGTTAGCGAACAGCATCAAGAGAAAACGGATTGTGCAAATACGAGAGAGGCTACCGAGTGGGCGAAGAAATGTAAAAGATCACAGGCTGGTAAATCAGAAACTCACTCCTTCGCTTCCAGACCGAGGTGGATATTGTTAGTTGCTATTAAATACGTCGGAATACTGTCGACGGCAAAAGTCTGGTTTGCAGCAATATGTGCTTGAAGTATAGAGAGCAACTTGAAGTGAAGGGTCAGCCGAAGCTGGGCCCTGTGGTCCCGGGGGAAATGTGGAGGAGAAGCCCGGGGTTGATTGCGTTACGACAAGCCCGCCGGAAGCCAGACAGAATTCGGAACCGACCGCTAAGTACAGTACTAGCAAACCGCCACCTCTGACTACTGTACCCCGTGATTCTACAGAAGGTTCCGGGGTCACGTGGAAAAGGGTATTGGCTGCTACATGCGGTGCGGGATCATCATGTTCCTATATAAAGTTACAGAATGTTTCGGCCCCAGTATGAGAATACTTACGCACATAATAAGCTCGGGCAGGACGAGTCGAGTTCCAGCTGTACATACTACATCTTCCTGACCTCCAGTGTAACCCTGGGTGAGTTGAGTCACGCCAATTTAGGATGGTTTTACGGGGAACAAATCCCGAGAATCGCCCCCACTGAAGTGCAATGACCTAAACAACCTCGGGTTGCATCCTCAGCGACGAAATATCAGTTGGATATTGAATAAACATTAACTTCTGAAGGCAAACACCGAGGCTAAAGCATAGAATATTCCCAAATATTTAGGACGCCACCCCATGTTCCTTATTTTATAAGCCAGGTAATGATTGCCATATTTTTTCATTCTGCTCTCCTAGCAGCAGCTGCTCTCGCAGCTTCCTGATCCGCTTCCACCCTTCCTCTTCCAGCCTTTCTTTTCTTCACAAAGAATGCTGCCGGAATGACTAATGCCGCACCCACTCCCTCAAATACCAACGCAGCCCACATGTTCCTCTCAGGTCTGCCCGCACTGCCTCCAGGCTCTTTATCCCTCATTGCATCCATAATGATCAGGAAAATTCCTCCCAAGAATTGTCCACCCATCCACAAAATCGTGCTTGTAACCTCGGGACTCACAGGATGTGTCTGTTCAACACAATATTCCAAACTGATAGGCAAAAGTGAAAAACTCGCGGCACCCAGGATCGCGCTAACTACCATAGGCCCGACCAGATTGGGTGGACTAGTAGGTGTGAATATTATGGCAATAAAAGCCAATCCTATGAGAGGCACCTGGACACGGATAGCGATGAGGAATGCATGACTTCGGTCTATTATTGGTGACAGTATCGCCGCCGCAACAAGTCCGACAACAATGAGAACGGCCCCAATGTAACCAGCCTCGTCTGTGCTATATCCGTATGGTTCGTAAATTTGATTAATTAATGAAGAGTAGGCATTGAAGTATCCCAGGTAGACTGTGAACTGTTTGATGGATGTTAGTCTGGAATCCACTGGTTGCGGATCTTTCTTAGAAAGAACACTTGCCATCAAGAATATGAGCCAGAAATTCTTTGACCTCCCAACAACTTTAAGAGCTTCTTTCAAAGGCAATTTCTTCTCCATAGAAGATACACATGGTGGGCTTGGTGGTTTCGCCGGTATCAACAGAGCCAATATAGCAGGAACGGTTGCCTATGTTTTCTTGTTAAAATGCACCAAACATGATAAGACAAGAGGTACCATACAACTATGGCAGTAATAAGAACCATTTGGGGTATCTCAGATGCTTTTGTAGCCAAAATTGGGTTTACCAATTGACCAATGGCAGCACCAAATGGACTGGCCAAGCTTGCCAATGCTGTGGCAGACACTCTTGCATTGGATGTAAACCACAAATCACTATAGTAAGTCGGGATATTTAAAACAAATGGTTGTGCAAAGCCAATTAAAATCTGGCCCAGCATGACCATACCGAACCCACCTTTTCCAACTTTGACACCAATGTATCGGACCCAGAATCCCAAGAGAGTGAGTAGTGACGATATCCATACAGCTGCCCTGATACCTCGCTTGTTGACAATACGAGGAACTAGCCTGGGTTGAGAGGTCAGAATTTGAGGCAACGATGAAGAATAGAGTAGGCTTACGGAGAAATCGCAGCATATGCAAAAAAAACCACAGTAGAGAGCCAGTTTATTGGAGTCATGGAAGATAATCCAAAGTACTCCTGGGAATAATTACTGACAGGTGCGAAGGAGAGCCACTGCGTCCCATAAATCAATCCCTTGTTCTGATTAATAAACACATCGTGCGAGTCTTACCCCCCAACTAGTGACAATATTCATCACCATTAGCACGAGAAGTCCAGCCCACCTCCGCCTGTACACCTTATACTCACCCACCGAGCCCTGCATTATTTCAACTAATTCGAGCTGGGGTACCGGCCTATGGTTTCCATCCTTGACCCCAATATTCTCATCCGATACATTGAGCATGTGAAATCCTTGAAGCTTGGGAGAGGAAAGACCATGCGACGGTGAGGCAGCAGGATGGAGTGTTGCCATTTCCACATCGACAGGCGAGGAGTTTGGGGGACGGCTTGACGAAGACGTGAAGGAAGGCATATGACTGCACGTCAATTAGTATTTGAGCAGAGCGCTAATTGCCTTCACAGCGACTAGATTGTGCCGATTGGGACTTCTTATACGCTCCTGATGGACCGTCAACTGGGAACGGAAACAAGCTTCTTGCCAGTGAATATACTGGCGCTTCCCGCCGCCGCAGTGCTTATGCAGTAATAGAAGGAGGAAACCTCACCATTAATCAACAAGGTCACACCGGTATGTAAATGGAGAATGAACTACACAATAATCAGACTCAAAGGAGGTGTTGTGCCAATCAGAGTAGAGGTCTGAAACAGTTTGGAACATTCCTTGTATGGTGCCGGCAATATGGAACCGACACCTACGAACTTTTCTTACTCCACAACCACAACATACGTAAATCATCATATGAAAGCGTATATCGATAGAACTAAGCTTGTAGAAGAAGGCTTCGCTCTCAGAATTAAAATAAATTGAAAATTGAAGAAGTTATAAGGGAAAGAAAAGCAAAATTTTGTATGAGAGAATTTGAGAATGTTACATGCCAAGAGGTTATAGACTAACCTAAATAGGAAAGGGTCGATGACTAACTAACCTAAAGAGGACAAGAACAATAACTAAGCTATGACTTTTATATTGACATCCATCTCGATATGCACTCATAGTTCGTTGACATTTGTTATAGAAACGCCAGATTGTCAATTCAAATACAGAATTCAATGATAAAGGAATGGTATCTCGTAAACCTTCTAGAGTACTATAGAGATATCGGGAACCATAGCTACCTCTAAATTTGGAGTTCGGGCTCTAGGTCTTTGGAATCATATGTTGTGAAGGGCGCTCGCCGCCGCCTAGTCAGGGGTCTTGGCATTTTTAGTACTTAGTCAACAGCTTGGAGAATGTTACAACAGGTCGGTTCCATGTTGCCGGCACCATAGTACAAATACTATATACTCGAGTACGTACCGGTACAGTAAGTGTAAAGGCACATTGTTCGTGCATACCATACCATAGAAAACGCAACAGTCGTAGCGTCGCCCAGTTCCCAAGGATGGAGGAGAACTCCAGGAGAGGATCCGAGGCAAGTTTTGCTGTATGAAGACCACCAATTTATCACAACAGGCGTCTAGAATTTAACTAATATGTATGGTGGCGGCCTACAACTACAGGTCACACAGAGTGCGGCTGCAGGTTTCAAACAGCCGTTGGGGAAACTGAATGGGGTTTCAAGACAAGTATCCACTATGAGGCTTCATAAAGATCAAGTGCCACCTGCCAGAGCTCAAACCCATCACTAATCAACAATATTAAACACTATATAGACTACCAAGCTTCGTCCTCTCCCCACCAGGGCATCTCTTCCTCCTTCCATGTTATGCAAGTCAAGTACCCTCCACCCCTCCTTTCTAACTCTTTGATCCCCAATCTGCTCTCGTTCGTGCAAATTGGTTCCGCGATTTCTCTGGCACACTCCTTTAACATCATTACATCCCTCCTAAATGCACTGGCAGCCGATTCTCCAGGCATCCCACTACTAACATCATCAAGTTGTTTGAAATACCCAGATTGTACTAGAAAATTGTACAGTTCCGCTTCCCCCAGGTAGGCCTCCCCACTCATATAATACAAGCGAAAATACTCCGCGGACAGCTCTGGCAGCTCCATGCCCGTAAAAATTGCTGACTGATCTCGGCCAAAGACCCGTGCAGAGTAATCAGAATCAAAGGATCTCCAGAGACTGAGGGCAAGCCAATTTGTCGAATCCCCGCTAGTGTGATTATACGGCGTAGGATCCCCTGGGTAATTCAGTGCACGCAGCTGCCGTTCAGTAATATGTCCCAACCGTACCACCTGGTTATACTTCAGCTGCATCATCGTGATGACTTTCTGCGGTATGTTAATCGACTGTAGTTTGGCCAAATGAGATATTATCAGTCCGCGCCCAATGATATGTATTGTGGCTTCTTTGAAAATGGCTTGAGAGCGTATTTGTAGGCTCAGAGCGAGCCATGACAATGAATCCCAAAAAATGTGTAACCACAGAGTATCTCCCAATGCAATAAGGTCGTGATCAAGGCGAGTTGATACAGCCCGTAATGAACCATATTTCTGGGCAACCTCCACTAATCGAAAGAAGCACTGCTCTGATGGTGTTTTGGTCTGGTAAATATATGTCGGCGTGAAGTTGTAATAAATGAGAAAAAGGTTCTCATAGGCATTCTGAGTGAAGACGTCAAAGCCAGATGCATCCGCTGGATGGAGCTGCTCACATCCGGGGCATCTATCAAGAGACCCGAAGGTGTGATCCTCTATGGTTATACCACAATTGAAACATGTCGATGATGGTGGTTCGATGAACTCCTCCTCCTGCGCATTGGGGGAAAGGGTTTTGCTACCTGAGTTTGGCGGAGGAAGGCCTGAATCAGGATCATCCTGACTTGACGCATCCTGCACTATGTGAGTCCTGTCTTTTCTCTGAGCAGTCATAGTCGGGAACAGACCTGTAAGACAAGGACAGCATCTTGTCCTTTCCCTCTAATCTTGAACCGGTATCTTATGTTGGAACTATCTCCAGTATAGATATCTTCTGCCTTTTTTCTTTTAGATCCCTTCTTCTCCGAAGCACCATTTACCCCCCCATTTTTATCACCCAAGGTCGCCCTAAAGAATTTTGAATTCATCGATAGGATCGCCCGGTGCAACACATATCTCTTTCCATAGGGCAAGATAATTTCCACATCTCCATCCGGGAATTCGGGGAAACCAGCTGCTTTGGCTGCAGAGTTGGCAGGCGCACGTTTAATCCTAAGCGGAGATGACAGTGCGAAGGGGACTGAGACGCGCGATCGTTTCGTGGGAGGTGGGCCAGCAGGGGACAATACTGGTGAGGAGAGGACGTGCTTCAGCCCGGTGGGTAGAACAGGCATTGTAGTTCGTGATAGTGGTTTGGTTTGGCTAGGCCTAGAGAATTAACATCATCTCATCTTGTTGATACAGTAGTCAAACTTTTGAGCTCAGAGTTGCCAAGCCACGGGTCTAGCCGTCACCTACTCTACCTAGTCCAGTTGACGTGACACCCAGGTTGTTTGTTATATGCATCAGCTAGTCGCGTTACTGTGGTTACAAGCTATTCTACAGGAAGGGAGACGGGTTGAACAGATGTTGGCGAGTGCACCATATATAGTTGTGAAGATGTCGAGGAAATGAAAGAGAAGATTTATGACCGTATATTGGAATATGTTGAAATCGAGGGATATCCTATGGAAGGGGACAATTTATCCAAATTAGTGGACGTGATTGTATTCAGTTGCGTACCGAGAAAGAGATTGTCTCTACGGACGGTGAGACAGGAGGGGAGGAGAATTTGTTATAGTGGATTTGATCTCGGTTACAGATGAGAAGTTTAATTCCGTCATGAAAGGGGAAAGAAGTTCCATTGGAAAGGCGACGAAACCGTGTCTAGTTTGCGATGACAGATATGATGAGAGCTAACAATGGTGAAGGCAGGCTGTATGGGTTTGTGACGACAGGGGAGACGTGGCAAATGTTCGAATACGATAGTGAAGCGTTTTGGATGACAAACAGTGAATTTTAATGGTATTTAATTCAATGAATGTAGGGAAAGGGAGATGGTGGTGGATGGCATCAACTTTGCACAGGTAACGGAGTAGGTACATGAGCCTGTGGAGGAGATTTTATTTGCGTGTAAATGTTCATGCTTGGCATAGCTTGGTCACCTGACCTTCACATCGTACCTCTCCACAACAGCTCTGCGATATCATTACACTTATCCATTGCCAACTCCTTATTTGTGTCGTTCTCTTTATAGATGACTCTGGTCGGCCGTTCATACACTCACTGTACGGCTCCCACCAGTTGTCAGCTTCAAGCCCTGTCCTTGTGACTGTATCTGAGGGCAACGCTCAACCCAACAGATCATTCGACAGCTGCCGTCCAACCAGAGCGCCCACATAGAACCACAGGAACATTAAAGCAGTGGGCATCTATAGTAAGCTGGTTAGGTAGCCGTCCTGGCTGGCTTCGATCGATCTCGTACAGACCAAGCCACTATACACCTTCCGGAGTTGTGGACGGATACACGGTAGAAATATGGAATTTGATGTTTCATATAGTTTGGAAAATGAACAGCAATTCTGGGATGGTATGCGCCATCGTACTCTACATTAGGGAGTGCCGTGGATGGCTAATTAGGACGAGGGGTTAGAACTTGATGAAATAGTCAATAGTCCGTGTGAGACATCACAGCTAATTGACAATCATCTAAAGTCATATTTAGGAATTGTGACGAGCTTCCAAGGTATTTGCAACAATTTGGGTGGGGAGGGCGCTTATGGTGGCAGGGCAATGTTAATACAGTACTCTGGTAGGTGAATACCTGCAGTCTGCTTCAGATTGGGCTCAATGCGGCTACCTTCTCCTCGACTCCCCTCTATTTACTACCGACAAGACGTACACACGAAACCGATTGATTGGGCGATTACGAACCGATGACTCTAATCCGGTGCTATACCTTGCTTCTACCATCTTACTCTGTGATGGACGACAGAACCGGGAGACGTTTGAGGTAATGCAGGCGGAGGGGCTCTTCCCAAGGCTACTGGAGGTGGTAGGGTGCAAGAAAGCCTCAGAAGATAAAGAATGCAGGAATAGGTTACTGGATGTGCTGTATGAGATGAGTAGAGTGCAGAGGCTGCGGTGGGAAGATTTGGGTAGGTGGTTAACGTCTTTGGTTTGGAGTAGATGCAGCTATGTGATGCTAATCGAGACGCTCTCCCTGGACAGCGGCTATTGATGATGCATTTATAATATATTTGTTTGAGCTGGTGGAGGAGCAAGCGGAAATGGAGGACCCATATCATTATGTGGTGATTCGTGTTTTGGTATGTAGTTAAGCCTCCAACCACCGACAGAAAGGAGTTGCTGACGAACTACATTACAGCTTGTGCTCAATGAACAGTACATGGTGTCCGCGCATGCCCCCCCTCTAGAGGGCGAGAACTCGGCTGCTGGTCAGGAGGTTCTTACAAATAAGATCATCAAAATTTTGTGCTTCAAGGGGGATGTGTACAAAACATTTGGAGAGAATATAATATTACTACTTAATAGAGAGAGTATGCTTTCACATCCAGTAAAACGTTTGCATGGACTCATGGAGCTAACACATCCTTGAAATATACAGCGGAAACGAGCTTACAGCTTTTAATACTAAAATTGATATATCTTCTCTGTACTACTTCTGCAACATACGAGTATTTCTACCGCAACGACCTATATGTTCTCTGCGATGTAGTCATTCGAAATTTGCTGGATTTGCCAGATGACGCAGAATCTGTAAGAACCCACATTATTACATCCTCCCATGAAAACTTGTGTGAGAGCTGACATAACGACATAGCTTCGACACACATATCTACGTGTACTATACCCTCTACTATCATACACACAGCTCCGCAAGCCACCGTTCTATAAACGCTTAGAGTTGCTGAGTTTGTTTCACACATTGGCATCAATTCGATACAACCACTTTGAGCCAGTTGATGAAACAACGACTCGGCTTGTGACGCGATGTAGGAACGTGCCGTGGCTGGTTGAGGAGAAAAAAGGAGAAGATCCAGCACCTGGCGGAGCACCAATAACCATCGGTATTGAAGCAGAGAAGCCGGAAAAAGCAGTGGCCACAGAAGTACTAGAAGCACCACCACCAACAGAGGCAGGAAAAGGTCTTGTAGTCCCAATAAGCACAGCAGCAGCTCTGGGAATGGCCCTTGATGAAGCGGTCATGAGCGAGGTTGAGGTTGCCGCTGTAGTTGAGAAACCAGGTGTGATGGCCCCGAGCCGCAGCAGGAAAAGTAGTGGTGCCGCACCGCCATCGGTTCTGGCAGTACGGCCTCCGCCTCCGCCTCCGCCGCCACACGTTCACCACCATGTCACGAAATCCTCATCACCGCCGCCTCCACCACAGTTTCCGCCCCATGCATCTATCTCACCGAACTGGAAACCGAACTCCCCCCCCCTCCCACCCACGCATCCCCCACAGTCGTACTATCTACCACCGAGTCAGCCTGCTACACCTCCACCGGAGAAAAAACACCCTCCACCACCGCCTTCGGTAAGGAGGAGGGGCATTCCACCGCCACCGCCCAAACCGAGGGGAACACCTCGTGGGAATGGGACACAGACTCCGGCAACACCAAGCAGTCCGCCTAGTAGATTAGCACTGGGGCAGAGGAGCCTGAGTAATAGTAGTACTGCGAGCATGGAGAGTAGGAAGAAGCCAGCGCCGCCGCCGCCGAGGGCGAGAAGGACGGGGACTGGGTCCAAACAACAGAATGGAGAGGCAAATGGGCACAATGGGGTTCAGCAGAGCGAGGCACGGCATCCGCAAACCCATCAGCATGTGAATCATTACCACTTGAATGGCACTAGGATGAACGGAGTGAATGTAAATACTGCAGGCATGGATGGGCCAGGCACGGGAGTGGACCCAGGTGGGGGAATGATTGCTATGCAGGGCTAGGCGGTGAAGTGGTGGTAGGGATGTGTGCATTGAGCGGGGAGTGGCGTTGGCGTATTGTTGGATATTGGGGTCTGTGTGCTGTTTTTATTACTTATATTTGTGTTATGTTGCGTACCACTTTGTTTCGTTCTACGGCACAGTCAGTTGAGGGTAATGCATTTATCTGCAAGAGGGGACGGCGCTTGGGTCATACATATCCAAATTTTATTTTATTTTATTTTTTTGTTTTATTACCTTTTCCTAGTTTCTATGTTTTGTTTCTATTTTATATGTACATAGCAGATTCTTTCGATAGGACTATGGTGCCGGCAACATGAAAATGACCTATTGTAACATTCTCCAAACTGCTGACTAAGTACTAACATAATGCCAAGATCCTCTAACTTGGCAGCGTGACGACCTGAGGCAGCGACCGACGAGCGCAACTTTAGCTTTTCACAACATATATATGATTGCGAAAGCCAACCCGAACTCCAAATCTAGAGGTAGCTATGATTCCTGATATCTCTATAGTATGTACTCTTAACTAATGTATTCTGTATAGTTACATACCAATGCCACGGTTGACTAAGAAGAAGAGAGCCTGTCGGGCTGCTGCAAATGCCAGTCAACTTGCACATCGACATCGGACGGAGGTTCCTGAGCTGCCAGTGGAGCACTCGGATATAGGGGACTTGGATATGGAACAGTAGCTTTTAAGTAGCTCAGCGGAAGCTAGCTTAGTCTTTAATCTTTCCCTATTTAGGTTAGTCTATTACCTCTTGGCACCTCTTGGCATGTAACATTCTCAAATTCTCTCATACAAAAGTTGACTTTTCTTTCTCTTATAACTTCTTCAATTTTCAACTTATTTTAAATCTGAAAGCGAAGACCTCTTCTACAAGCCTGGATCTATCGATATACGCTTTCATTTAATGATTTAGATACGTTGTGGTTGTGGAGTTAGACTAGTTCGTAGGTATCATATTGGTGTCGTTTTCTTGTTGCCGGCACCATACCGCTGGAAATGCTGGACCTCCCGCTTCCTTGAAATACACGCATAGCGTCCTACCACCTTGCTGTTCATATATCGTATTCACGGGGGTTTCAACTTGATTCTTCTCTCCTAGTCCGCCTAGAGGACAGAAGGGGACGATTAGTTAAAAGAGTGGGTATGCCCTTCCTGTAGGCTTCTGCAGTTCTTCCCCTTTAGTTGCTATGAATTGTAGCTAGAAAGAAAAAAAAAAGCTGTATTGCACGTGACAGGTGTGGCGTGAAGATTATCAGGTAAAAAATGGTTTGTCTGGGTCCTGAACAATTTTTCAACTTCAAACCATTACCAAAAAAAAAAAAAAAAAAAAAAATGAAAGAAAAGGAAAGGAATTGAAAGGAAAAGAAATATATAGAAGAGGATAAATCCCAATTAAAGGAAAACTTCTAACACTTCCTACCTCAACCCCTCACCGCCCACCCCACCCCCCCAAAACACAAACCTGCAGCGTTATATATATCAAATGATATCCTACAACTTTCCAGCACTTTTTACTTTGTGAAATGTTCCAAAAAGAAAAAAAAGTAAATAGTCCAAAAATTATATATATGTATAACAATCACATCATATATATATATAAATTACAACGCCAATTCCCCCAATCCCAGTCTCCCCCACCCCAATAAGGAGGGTATTCAATCCGCGATCCCCCTTCCCTCTCCACAAAATACATACAAAAAAGATGATCTATCATCTACCTAATCTATTAGCTTTATTAAATTGAACACACAAAGACATACATATACAAGTTGGTCTCGAAAGTAAAAATAGAACATTACCACAGTTTCTTTTTTTTCTTTTTTTTTTTTTAAATTTTTTACCGGGGAGGGGGGTGCTGGAGAGGGCGGGAGAGAGCATAAACGGATCGTATGAAAAGGAGGGGGGAATGGAAATAGTAGGTAGGTTGGGCTTCACCTACTTACATGGCAACTCATTCACCCACCCACCCATTCTCCTACTAAAAAATACCTATATAATTCAAAAATATATTGTTGTCGCATTTTTTGCATAGTTTCTGAAAGGCAGGTAGAGCTTCTCTCTTGCTGCTTTGGTTGTTGAACCGTTCATTCAGTTTTGCTTGGGCAAATGTTATAAGCATACATTCCGGTATAGTACTAATTGGCCCAATTGCAAGGCCTAAGCTACTACCTAGTCTTCCGCGTAATCAGATGTAGCATCCCAAGCATTGAATTTCTAGCAAGGCTAGAAACCTAATATCAGTGATTTTCGACTTACAATAGGGGTAGTCAAAGGATTTTACAAGCTATGATTTAACTATAAGGTTGCGTCTTGTTGCATGTAAGAGAACACCAACAATAAGAATAACAACAATTTGGCGAGGCAGCTGTGGCTCGAACTAAAGTCAGTGTGCATAAATGTCAGACAAAATTACAGGCGAGCAGAATCAACCAGGCTATTAAAGGGTTAACCTATATAACAAACCACGGGCCACAAATGGCATGGAGGCATTGGAATAGGGAGGGCGGAAAATCCTTCTGTCTGCACGTGTGGGGTGCTCAGTACGCAGCTCATTGGTACGGCCCTAGAGTTGGAGAATCCATCGAACAACCGGAAATGCAGTCTCTCGTCATTAACTAGTACAGTAGATTTTGAATACGAATGATTCAATGAGAAACAATAGCTCGGATCCAGCCATAACCAATCCCTGAGGCTTCGCTCCTACATGTGAGAAAGAATATATACATATTCTACAGCGAAAAAGCCTCATTCATCACCTGATCCCAGAGCTAAAACCTTGGCCTTCACAAGCACGACCCCCTCTTGTTCATGATTGCAATTGTATGGTTTCCTGACCACCGCAGGATACACTGTTAGGCCAACAAAAGTACCCATGGCTTGAAGCTCTTCCTCATTTCTCAACCCTTCAGCGTCGGACATGAAACTAGCGGCACAGGCTGTGCCTGGTTTGAAATGAGAGTAAGATATGGTTGATGGCTCTTGCTGGACCTCCAATGCGAGTTTGGCTGCCTGTTCCACAATGGCCTTAAGCTTCCTAGTTCGGGGCCCTGGTTTGTATCGAGGGCTTGTAGCATCTGGCAAAAGAGTAGCTAATGAAGCTACAAGCTCATTCGCAACTTCCTCAACTTTGGTTGAAACGGCCTTCGAGAATTCCTCCCTTCGACTTATTTTGTTGATGGTGGATATCCGCCATTTGGTAAGCTCTTCGACGCCTGTTGCTTTACAGATTGGTATACAATATTTAAAGACATTTCATGATGTTGGGGTAAGGAACTCACCTGCACCTGGGGCAATAATGCCATACAATTTGTCATAGCTGTCATCCATTAAGCCAAGGAGAGCTGGTCTGAGAACATGAACAGCTATTTGTGACGCAATGTAGGCTTGAATTGTATAGAGTGGCTCAGTTTGCAAAACTGCCAATTCTCCCTGTCCGACCGCGACAGTTGTCGAAAGGAATTCTTGGATGCGTGGATGGAGACTCGTTAAATCTTCCACTTTAGGAGTTATCGTTAGGTAGTATTGAAGAACCCAGCTCTGAATTGATCCGAAGAGCTGAGAAAAGTTCTGCTCAAAGTAACGATCATCCCGTTTCGAATCCGGGCGCTCGTTACTTAATCTCGCGATATCACCCCTAGTTTCTGTTAATAATTCTTCCTTCATCCTCAAATCGGACGTCAGTTGGAGATTTTCTTGCTGCAGCTTCTTCGCTTGGGCGTCAAACGCATGGAATGCCTCTCGATACCCCTGCTCCTTTTTTTCCGCTGCTTTTTTCAACCCTAACAGCTCCCTCTGGTTGTTTTGGACTTCCTGCCGCAAAATCTCATATTGTTGCGAATATTGCGCTGCTTTGGCTTTCTCGGACTTGGCAATATTCTCATGTATTTTGACTTCGGCTTTCAACTCATCAACCTCTTTCTGGAGCTTCCTCTCTCTGCTCTCCGCCTGCACAAACTCAGCAGATACCCTTACACCGTCCTCGTCCTTCTTAATGCGCTTCGTGGATACTCGAGACCCATCCGTACTATGTGTTGAAATCCTTTTCGTACCGATAATTTCAATGCTAGATCCGCGACCAGCAACCTGTTCATGACTCGTTGAATTTGAATTTGGTGTTTGCTTATGATCAACTATCTGAATATATTCAGCTTACGTCTAAATTTTTAAACCGTGCCTCGGGGAGTATACATATAGGGGCGGTAATAACGGGGACTTGAGGTCTATACGTACCTGTCTTGCAGAGTCCTTAAGGCACCCTGGGGATGTTGAGGTTCTATGCTGATCCACCGAGCCATGTTGCTTTTGCGCTATTGCCGCGATGGACAAATTGCTGTGAAGCTTTCCAGGTATGGTGCCAGCTAGTGATCTGTTTCTATAAACGGAAGGGTCAAATATCTGATTCGAATAATTAACATATCGTGAGATTCAAGGCAATGAACTTACACCTGATTTTGCTGTTGTGCATGCTGAAGATTCCCATTCATGATGGCCCCGGGAACATTCTGTTTGTTTCGGCTGAATGGACGTCTCAACCTAGCCCAGCTCAAATTTACCCGTCTCAGTGATCTAAGCAGGTTCGCCTTTTCATTGTGGATACTTGTGATGTTCTCGCCAGTGATATTCTTGTCCTTCCGGTTCCACTTCATCTTAGATATTCCCTTAATCAACGAGGCTAAAAAGTTTTCTGTGATCGAAGACAGAAACAACGTTGCGCTCCACGATTGAGATTGGGGTCTACATAGATTTTTGACGCTTGCTGCTTGTGCCGCCGGTCCGCATATATTTATAAGTTATGTGTACCGAAGTTGGAACTGATTACCCGTCCACGTCTCATTATTGGGGCTGAACAAGAACAGTGCAGTGCTACCTACCGGTACAACGTAAGCAGGAAAGGTTCGCGGTTAATCTGACTACCTCATCAATACTTATCCAGTAATCTTTTCCTTTTTAAAGTCTGTACTCGCAGTCGACTTAATATTTTGCACTCAGTAAGCTCTGGTAGGCGCAGAGTACAATCTCTATTAGCAAACTCATCATATATAAGTTATAGGGTGCTGTAGATCCTGCTTAAACAAAGGCCAATGCCCGTCCGTATTGTCAATCCAAAGTTTCTGTGTTTCAGGCAGCAGAGGGACCCACATGCACCATGACTGTACATACATTCATCATTGGAGGCCTGAGAGGGGTGAGGGGTTGACTACGTGGAGGTGATATATTTGGAGCAAACCATCATGGTCGGAGGTGCTTTTACCACCAGGCGTCTTATATTCGGATTCTGATCTCCTGGGTTCTTTACCTAGCCACCTTTTCAAAAATGGTTACTTCAACTTCGAGAAAAGACATGAAAGAGGCAATCATCATTGGGGTCGATTTTGGGACCACGTTTTCTGGCGTAGCGTGGGTATGTAAAGTGTTTCAATGCAAAATGAAGAGCAGGTTTTCTCGGTGTTCTCTAGCTACTTGCTGGACCCTGAGTTCCTTTACCACGGCTGACATCTGATATCTTGTACCATTAGTGTTACACTGGGGACCCAAAAACTATACGGAAGGTCAAGGCCTGGCCGGGCAATGTAGGTTTCCTGATCTTGAGCGATTATGGGTACCTTAAACACCACATATATATATTGGTCCTGACATACATCAAAGGACAATATGGTGAAGGTCCCTAGTGTGATTCAGTACGGTTCCAAAGATTCGTCACGCTACAAATGGGGTTTTGAGGTGGCTCTCGAAGCACCAAACTCCCTTCAGTGGTTTAAGCTACTTCTCAATGAACAAAGTGCGGGCACCGCCGTCTCCAGACCAGTCCCGCCAATGCCCCAGCGTTTGTCGGAGACACACAGGGGAGATGCGGATCAATTGGCCCGTTTACTCAAAACCATTGCTTCCTTACCCGCGGATAAAACCCCACTTGCAGTGGTCACGGACTATCTGAAGGGGATTTATCAACATGCCCGAGATGCACTCGAAAAAGCTTATCCAACGAGTTTTAGCAGCTCCATTGGGAAAGACATTGCTCTAGAGTTTTGTCTCACTGTACCAGCTGTATGAATCCCTCCTTTGAGTACAATACAGTGAATGCCGATACTTACATGCATTGTGCCTCACAGATTTGGAATGATACAGCAAAGGATCTCACTCTCCAAGCGGCCAGAGCTGCAGGCATGAGTGAGTCACATGTGAAAATCAAAACTGTCTCAGAACCAGAAGCTGCTGCCATCCATTGTCTGAAGACTTTCCATGAGACCGAAGACTGCCTGAAGGTACATCACCTCTTCTTGCTATCCAAAAAAGACAAGATAATGTAACTCACTGTTTTGGTCACTTTTTCCAGGTTGGGGATGTCTATGTCATTGCAGACTGTGGTGGAGGTACTGTGGTTAGTTTCCTGAACCTCAACATCAGCTTTTGATGTTGCTACTAAAGTTAAACTGCGATTTTAGGATTTGATTTCCTATGAGATTAAAACGATAGAGCCCCGGCTACAGGTCGATGAATGTGTTGCGGGAACTGGCGGCCTTTGTGGATCAACTGCACTCAATCGCCGCTTCGAAGCGTTAGTCAAGGAGCGTCTCGGCACCACGTATGTGAATCTAGTACCATCAACCAAATTTGTTCGACAGCTGATAATGAGTTTATTGATAGTGAATGGGAAAAAATGGGTACTGTTGCTCGGTTCAATACTATGCGCCATTTTGACACTTTCTTGAAACCCGAGTTTTGTCCATCAGAAACTCCAGATTTGGATGATGATGAGTTTGATGTCGAATCCTTTTACTGTCCAGTACCGGGTGTCCCAAATGATCCTGGGAAGGGAATTCACAGGGGACAATTGGTATTGACAACAGAAGAGATGACAGGAATATTTGAGCCAACGTTTGTGGAGATTACATCCTTGGTTCAGCAGCAAATAACTGCCGCAGAAACCAAGACTGGGGCGCCAATCACAGTAAGCACCTTCTACTTGACCTTTGAACCCAACCCGTCCTGAAACTCTGCTGACATACTTCATTAGGGGGTGCTATTGGTCGGTGGATTTGGTTCCTCGCCCTATCTCTTCAAATACCTGTCGACGAAGTTGAAGAGAAGCGATGGAATTCCAGTCAAAGTTCTCCAACCTCCTGATGCGTAAGTATTCTTTTCCACAAGACCGTATTACTTATAAGTGTCCCTAGCTCATTTGTGGACCCCTGATGGGGTGTAGTTGGATCTCTATTGCTCTCGGTGCAGTTCAATATGGTCTCTCCATGAGGCAAGTGCGCGAAGGTATTCTGCCATCTGGCAGTGGTATCGTTGGGAGTAGAATTGCACGGTTCAGTTACGGGGTATCTGCTGGCGAACCCTTCATCCCGGGACTACATCCTTCAAACAAGATGTATTATAGTCCACTTACCGGGGGCTTCTGGTGTCGAGGGAGGATGCAGTGGTTTGTGAAAAAGGTGAGTTTTATGTCAACTCTGACGAAGACTAGAGATTCTAAATACCCTTCTTATGGCGCAATTACTTAAACCGATACACAGAATGAACGGATTCTAGACGGTAAGGATATTGAGGTCGAACTGGTGAAGCACTGCCCGACAGGGGTGGAACCAGATCAATTGGTCTTTCCTCAAGAAATCCTGTCTTGTGACCTAGAAGAGCCTCCAAGAGATGCCGAAAGTACAGGTACGTCAGCCCCCTACCCTGTACAAATTGGTAATGTTATAAATTACTGATATCCTTGAACTAATTCCCTGTAATTTCCAGATGTCCGTCATCTCCTTATTTTCACCGCCGATCTCGGTGGCGTTTCTCGCAGAAAACATTTCATACGCAAAAAGGCTGCTCATGAGCAAAGTGCATACTTTGCTATTCCACTAAGTATGCTAATGAGGTATGAATCTGGATGTCTTGGTTTTTCAATGGCTGTTGGTGGAAAGGCAGTGGGGAAGGGAAGCGTAAACTATGACCATGAAACCCCGCAAAGCGTGTCACGACTAGACGATTAGGATGTGGAATGTGACGTTGATTCGTTGTAGGGGCTGGAATATTGACTACAGATGTACTCTCATATTTGCATCTGAAATATGAGTCTATGCGGGAACTTGCGTCAGTTTGATTTTTGAATTTTTATTTCCTGTTCTAGCGTATCTCTAGCGGAGAGTCACTCAATAAAATAACTTTACAAAGAATGATCTGGCCACCAGTAGATGATATAATGATATTTTCTTACGCGTGCACCTAGATCTGCTACGGCAAGAAGACTCGAGTTGATTCAGAGGTCAGGCAAATTAATCTGCGTGCTACATATGTACATGATAAATATAATCCTCAAGAGCAAACTAAAGGAAATGCTCGGTAAACCTGAGGGAACCAGTGCTGTAGGTATGAGGCTGTGTGTCAACCATGCAGGTAGATACGGTAGGCAGGTGGAATACATGGTAAGAGAAGTCCTCTCGCTCTAAACGTAGGAAAGGCTTCCTGCCTTTGTGGGATATGAGCATGGAGCGGCATGGAGCGGCATTTTCTGATATGCAAATTTTTTTAGATTTTCGCGCAGCCGGACTTATTATTGCCCGCAAACGCGCGTATATATGACAAGGCTTGGTAATGATGGCGCCATTACTACTTATTATCTCGCGACCCTCCGCTCATGCAATTACCCTGAGTCACCCATGTAAGACCTAGCACTAGACTAATATCCTCAGCATGAATCCGGAAAGTTAGATGCTTAATGTATAGGAATAATTACTGTAGATATCGATACTGGGCGTATGTACAGTATGTACTGTATAATGTAACTGCAAAAAGGGATTATACACATATATTCCCATCTAAGAAACGTAAATGAAGGTACTGTACATACAGTACATATGTACCAGATTACTCCCCCCCACTTATGAACAAGCTATGTAGGTAGACATATGTAGCTACAATGTTTCTGGGGTCCCTCTGGTGCAGAGTTGCCAGTGTGGAACAGGATGGGCACAGTGCAGGTTTACAAAAGAAAATAGGGCTAACGCAACCAGAAGTTACTCCAACGATGTTTGCATTTATTGGGATTAATCTACATGGCCCAGGGATTTATGCGAGCGGCAGCATCTCGTTGTTTAATACAGTATATCACTATTGGTTCTGAACAGAAAAAAAAAAAAAAAAAAATTGGTTTTTCTTTTCTTTTTTGATAGTCATAACAATAGAGTAATAATATATTTTCCCCTGGATATTTACAAAAAAGAATTAAAATTAAAAAATGATATTTTATGAACCTAGGCATCCAGAGCTGTTCCTCACCTCACCTCCTTGCCCACCGTGCCCAACGATTCAGACACCATCTTCCTCAGCAATTCTACTGCCCCCTGTGGATCCCCCTTGTTATATACAAACACGCCCTGTAGTTGCGCGGTACTTATCCCCCTTCCCCACTTCTCCTCGCCTTCCATCTGTACCCTCTCAGCCTCCTCCCCCCTCCCTACCTCCTTCCCACCCTCCAGAACCCCTACCCCCTTCAGGATCTCCACAATCTCCTCCTCCCCTTTCTTACATTCCCCTCCATAAAACCTCCGCCACATCTCCCTGACCTGCGCCTCACTCGCCCACCCAATATACACCTCCCTATCGACCCTCCCTGGCCTGACCAGCGCTGGGTCAAGTCTATCTCTATGATTCGTAGTCAACACGATAATCCTCTCCTCCCCGCTCGCAACCCCATCTAGCGCATTTAGTAAACCCGAGAAGGTAACATTCGCCCCTCTATACCCGTCCTCGGCCGTCTGCACGCGGGAGTTGTGTTTCCCAAACGCGGCGTCCACGTCCTCCAGGAGTGCTATACTCCTTTCGGGGAGGTTGGTTAGGAGATGGTTAAGTCTATCATCCGTGAGCCCCCGCTCCGAGAGATTGAGCACGCAGATATTATAGTCCAGCTCCCCCGCCAGTGCATTTATGAAGCTTGATTTCCCCGACCCGGGGGGCCCGTAGAGGAGGTAACCCCTTCTGTAGGGGATTCCGCGGTCATAATACCAACTAGACGAAGCCAGAAAGTCTTTAACATCCTTGACTAGCGATTCCTTTACTCCTCTGTCTAGAATCACCGATTCCAGGGGCCGCTTCCTCTTCGGGCTCCCAAATTCCTTCCAGTCGCTGCCCCACGACGTGTAGATGACCGTTTTCCCCTGCGTGAGCGTCTGCGCAAGACTCTGCGCTTCCGAGAGAAGCTGGGAAAAGACGTGGCGGTCCCGGTAGAGGGTCGTGAGTTTGACCGTTTCGAACGGAGACCCAGTCTGCAAGTCGAGAGACTTTATATCCCGCTCTCGCGTGACTTGGATCAGTGTGTTGTGGTAGTTGAGGAGGTGTTTTCCCGGCCCGGGAACAAGCGTGAATTTAGTCGAGATGGACCCTCCGGGGAGCTGCGCGTAAATAGTCTCAACGGCAAGGTGGTGCACGCGCGGGGTGATGTACGAGAGGATGCTTCTTCTTCCCCTTCTTGTTAGCCCTGTTTTGTTGGAATACGCAGCAGCAGTCTGGGGAAGTTGCTGCCGTTGGTGTGTAGACATCCAGTGCAGGAACCATTGGTAGGATTTGTCCTTTGACGGGATTTCCAGGTCGACAAGGAGCTGCCGCCGGAGGAGGGTCGTTAGGGTAACGAGGGATTTGCGCAGGAGTGCCGCGGAGGCGGTGAGTCCGATGATGCCGAAGCCCTGGGCGTGGTGAATTGGTTAGAAAAAAAGATACCCGATGTAAAGATTGCTGCCGGGCGGGAGGTTGGGGGGGGGGGGGAAGAACACTCACACCGACGAAGATGGGATTCGAGGTGAGCTGGGCGAGGAGTGACGTATCACCGGGAGGAGAGGTGATAGTTGTCGTCGTCACATTCGATTTGAGCCCGTCGTGGCCTGGGGAGAGATGCGTAGGAGTAGCAGCACCCTGCTGCTGCTGGTGGTGGAGTAAAGCAGAGAGACCAGCCATTGGCCCATCGGAGATAAAATAAATTAAATAAATCAAAAAGTCATATCATATAGTGTTTCTTATCGATAAACGATTTGTCAACAACAAAAATATCATATGAAAACCAAACAAATTATATGTAGGGATTTATGCAGGGATTTATGCATGTTAGCCACAATAAACATCAAACCCATGCAATAAGCCACAAACAAGATATGTAAATCAAACAAAAATATATGTTAGGAATTTATGCAGGAATTTATGCATGAATAGTATCCGTAAGCCACAAAAAAAAATCAAACCATCATGCAATAAGCCCCCCAATCAGACCATAAGATAACAACTATCTAGATGAATCTTGAACGACTGAACATGTAGCTTCGTTCGTTTAGTTTTATCCTCACAGGTTACACGTTATACCAGTTACGTTAGTGTGCGGTTTTCTCCTTGTAACGTCATTGACCAATCAGAATTGTGGGAAATGGAGGAAGCCAATGCAAAATGACAAAAGCAATCACACTAAGCATTTAAGGCTCGCATGCTCGTGTCTTGTTATTCGCAGAGCTAAGTCAAGTATTCGTATCCTATTCCCGTGACTATACAATGCAAATATGAGCAAATTGAAATATGTGATGAGTTTCAAGCAGACCAGATGACAACATTTGAACGCCTTTACCAACCAGATGACACCAGATAAAAGTATTAAACCAGATAAAAGTATTAAAGAAAATGCAGAGTAAAGCAGAAAAATAAAGAAAAGAAAAAGGATATGCATATATTACAAAATCCCTAGATGGGTACCCGCACTGCGAAATGAAAAATAATGGAAGGCAGTAAATAAAGAATGCGATATGATGAGAAAAGTATGACGAAAGGTTTGCTGAGAGGTGGGTTTCATGAGCAACAAAAGGAAGCGGGACCAGCAAAACCATCGTTTGCGCTCCTTCTGCCTCCCTAAAAAAGTGTAATCCATATAAATAAGGAGACCCAATATTAGTAGTATGTAACCCGTAATGCATGCTGTTCCCATGGCCGTCTGCCCGAAAAATAAATCAAAAGCCGTAATTCGTACATAGGAGAATGTCGCCATGTTTCTTGCATGATCGCTGTCGTAATGATGTTTCAACGAAATTGTACATCCGGCGTGGAAATCGTGGAGATCCTCTCCTATTTAGCAGGAGTAGGAGGAAGAGGCCTGTTTGGTGGAGGACCTGGGCATGGTGGGATAGAAGGTGGAGCTGGTCCATTAAAGTTGTAGCCCAATGAGGTGAGGGTGGTGGTATCTTGAATGAGGTACTTGACAGTTGGGCCAGGCATTTTGAGTGCGACGTGAAAGATGGATGGACTGGTGGCTAGAGTCAATACGCAGTTCAAGAAGGTGGAATCTCGGGATTGGCTTACAATTGGAAATGTAGGGGAACCGAACTAATGTATACTTGTCCAACGCTCTCTCGTGATAATCGGATGAACTTTCTTTCAGAGGGCTATGCGAAACGATTCGTATGGGGGCGCTTTTCCGGCGTCGGTTATTGGAACAAGTAGTGGTACCTATGCAGAGTGCTGGGCGTGTTCTGTACCGGACTATTCGTGTCGTTGAGTAATTGTCTCGAGGAAGAGGCATGGGGAAGCTGCGGATTATATGTAGGACGCATCCCCCCTACTAGGACGCATCCCCACTCAGCAGCCCCCCTACATCGAGTGACTGATAGGCATGATATGTACAACCACCATCCACTCCCACCAGAGACGACTCTTTAGCACTGACGACATATTTTCGGAGAGCAAAATTACATGCCCACGAATTACCCCTTCCAATGTAGCTCATCCCTGAGCACTTTTCTTTTCGGCGTAGGGTGGTCGGATATGATTGCCACGAACTACTAGGCCTATGGCTCGGGGGAGGAAACGGAAGGAAAGCCACACACATTGGTGGGAGGGAAAGGCAGGAGAATAAGGGAGGGGCCCATATGCACAAGAGTTTACAAACAAGGGGCTCTGAATTTCACGTCCAATATGATGATGTAGGTACCAGGGGTTATGCATTCAAGCACTCAGCCCCATGGCCAAACGATGGGGGTGGGGCGGTCTAGGTAGCGGTCTGGCCTGGCCCCCAAATTGCAAGGGGGTAGCGCGTCGAGGCCAGCTCGCGACCTAGAATGCTGTCAAAATTGCCAAAAAAATTGCAAAATTGCATGAGGTGGACATCGAAAAGATACATACAACGAGCTGCTAATTTTAAGACATTAGAGATCTGCTACATAAGGTACAGTTGAGAACCTAGCTATACAGGAACTCGTTATGGCTGAAACCTTGCTATAATGGACGGCCTCAGATGATTTTTTAGTTTCCCACCCAAATCTCCTCGTTATACCGGACGTAGAAGATCCGGACCAGAGTGGAGATTTATATTGATCTTAAAAACTAACTACATACATACAAATATACCTAGGTAAGCCGGAATCTACTTAGGCCAAAATTCTCGAAGTTGCTTCTGGACCTTAGTAGTAGCGTGATAATGCTTTAATTAAACCTTCCCGGCCCTGCAGAACTGTCTCGGAAACTTGAATTTGGCACTGGGTATAGGGGAAAGAGAGTGTCGAAACGAAGAGTCTTTGGAAACATATAGCAAGATCATCAAGCTTCTGAAACTGTCGGTACCTTTGGAGGTACAGGTTCATCAACTGGCAGAATTTTTGATGTTGCTTCCGAGCCGGTAATACATAGGTTTGCATGCTGCGGAATTCAGCTTGAATGATAGTAGACTAGGATTGCGATTACCGATGACAGACAGCATCTTCATTTAATTTCACTGCACTTTCCGCTACCGGGAAAACTGGTGAATAAGCACACTCTTGTGACTCACTACCGGTTCAACTGAAGATGGAATTAAAATTGAGATATGCAGCCACCAATCTCTCCGCTGTAGCAACGTAGTTTGCGTGGATTGGATTCCTCATTCCTAGATAATACGGTACTAGGAAGTAATTAAAAATCTCATTACACGGCAATGAGGTGGTCTATGGCTGGTATAGTCGGTGGCAAAATTCAACCACTTACCCTTCTCTTTAAGAATATCCGACAGATGGATGTACAGTAGGTACCGGAAGGCCGACCTAGATCTCTTCATTGCTATGTAATTATGGTGCCCAAGTGCTGTCCTGTTACATACTCCGTATATTAGGTAAGAAATAGTTAGCTACCTACCTACATACCCAAGTGGGTAAGTACCGTATCTTCCACCCTAGTCAATACAAGACCTCGTTATATATAAAGGACAGAAGAATTGCTTCTTCAAAATATAACACATATCATATATACCGTATGTACTTCTCCAGCTCCTGCTTTGTTTATCTCGCAAATCAGCTTATAAAATTCCGCTGGTGTGAACCCTAGGGAAGAGAAAAGTTTCTGACCTCTGGGTACCGGTGTTGTTCGAAGTGGGAACTGCTGAGACACGATAAGCAATTGGGATTTACTACCTATCATAACCTGCTCAGCATCATGTGTCTGAACAAGCAAGGCCAATAAAGCAATAAAGCCGTTGAATTACATCCTACTAAACCATATTACCAGGGTATTGCACAACGCAGTCGGGTGCAATTACCAGTACTCAGAACGGGGCTACGGTACTTAGGCGATTTGCGAGGCCCTCTCCGTGGGAAAACCTTATTGTATTACTCACCTAAAAAACCCTGGCGGGAACAGATAATAAGCTATTATCTTGCTTGATGAGCAGCCTCCGCATCGGAGAGAGTTCTATGGGGTCTAGATCGGGACAGGAATATAAGACAGTATACGAGGGGAATATTAGATCGATGAGGGGATGGGATACGAAGCTCAGAAATACCATTGAATGAAGGTCATCCGACTGGTGGTAACTATAACCACACATTCAGCTACACTGGCTGGTAGACCCAATCTTTATACATACCTCTTATTGGGCTTGGACTGATCATTCTATTATTGCTGCGATTTGCAGCCCAATGCAAGGTTCACAAACTCTCAAGTACGGACTCTTTTACCAATGACGGAATACTACTAGAGGAACGTCAGGCTAATCGTAACCACGATGTTGATATTAGGTTAGAAAGTATTAGCTGAACTCAAAGCACGTTTCAGAAATTTTTAATGACATAGTGAAACGTGAAGCTATAGTGTATAATATCGAGTAAATAAGTGTCTGCATCTGCATACCTATACATATTCAGCTCCTGGCTATTAGTCTCGTATCTGTGGTTAATCCGGTCCAGAGAAGCCCCTCAATCAATTGGGTTTTAAAAGAGTCTCTCATACTAGTCTGGTTGGCACAACGCCCTCCACAGGAGGCTCTCATACTATCTCCGTGTCTCCAGGAAGTATGAACCTTAACCTGACTATATGAACCTAGCCTCGGAAATGAACCACCCTTCTATCGAGTCAGCAAAAATTGTATTTTGTTTTGAGGCTGGCCAGGCTTAGACCAGATGAACGTCTATGCCAATAGGAGTACATTTCAAGAATCCCAGAATACACTGAGTTGCCTATAATAATTCCGGTTCCTGCATTAGCCAAATACTAGCTGAAATGGTATGCAATTGACGTTGGCTGGTTTCGATCTACATCCCATGTGAGACGGAATCACGATCATAGTCAATGTCAATTTAGGTAGTCAACTAGGGAGTACTGAGGTTTAGCACAACCACATAAAAATCTTCATCTGGCAGACAAATTATCATACCAACCAGAACTATATTGTGTTGGGCAGCTATTTAGTATCTCTAGGTATCTCCATCTGGTAAGTGGTACATAGTAAATCATTGGAATTTTGTATCACTGTAACATTTATATGACCCGAACCACAGACTGTTTTTTTGATGGCATTTTGAATAGATATCACCATGGTGATACTGTAATCTACCATGCGGTCTTGGGATATAATCTGTACGTCAAGAATTGTCATATGTATCGTACCCAAGATACCCATATTCTCACATAATATCAAGTTTCCGAACGTCCAAACAAATGTGCTTTTAGGTGGGGTTTCTGAATCTTAATTCTTTCTGCATCCAAGACTTTTGCCATATATCTTTAGTACCCTGCATCATTACCCGAGGTACTGAGACAGCTAGTCTGGTTGGCAAAAGGCCCTCCACTGCCACCTACTTTAAATTGGCCCTTGAGCAGCATGGTCCCTTACGTTGCATATCGTAGTTAGCCTTCATAAAAGTTTATCCTTTCCCTTCTAGAAGCTTTGCAGGAACAAGTTTTTCCTAGTTCCCGTCAATCGTGCAGTCGGATGGATCGCTCGGTGCATTGTCCCTAGTACGTCACGTTGCCCTGTTTGAGCAAATGCTGAAACGTAGGCTCACGGATGTAAATTGGTTTCTCGATATCTTCCTAGTCACGTCCCTTTGACGCCCCATAGGGCAGTCTGTCTTCTTTTCCAAACATTAGTAGAGCGAGCTAATGTATTTGCGAATGCCGAAGTATCAAGGGGTTATAATGCAAGTCGAACTTAAGGAGATTCATTCAAACCCCTTGCCATGCACGGGGAAGACGGCGACTTTACAACAATTTGCATTATTTTCATTTTGGATCGAGTAAATGGCAGATTCACGCCATGGGGACAGATAACTTTTGAAGTTGTAAATCCTTGGTAGTTGTGAATCCTTGGGATTATGCATCCGGTTTCTTCTGCATTCAATTCCTTCGTGACTATATCAAAATCTAAAACATGATGGATTATGTAAATTCCTTCTCTCTCTTTCAGAAATGCAAGTCCATTTTCAAAACCCTTGGCACACGCTGGTAACCTTCAGCTGTTAACATTCTAGCTGTACAATTATGTTTGCTGGTCCGCCAGGAATCCCCCATCTCTCAAATCTTCGGCTTTCATCAAATCAAGTAGGCTCAAGCCACCGAGTTCCTGTTTTTTATGACTTCTATATGCTCATTTTCTAGGCTTATACACTCCTTAACGCTACAACATGGTCCCCAGTCCATTGTTTCACGTCTTCTAGAAGACTGAAAGGGATAGTTAGGCTATTGCTGGGGTCAGTTGTCACCATTATTGTTGGGGTGGGGGGGTGAGGGGGATGATTTTGAAAGGTTGAACTCCATCTGATCTCATAGAAGCTTTGTTGATTCCCTATCTTCCAAAACTTCAAAGTAATTCTTTTAAGGATGAGTTTTCATTGCAAAAAAGAATACTCGGTGTTCTTTATCGCAACGGCAGAAGTCGATAATATTCCTGAAAGTTATTCGATCCGATGTCGTTTGCTACAGGTCACCCCATCCCATTCATTAGGCGTAATTACCAACCGTGAACAAGTCTCCCCGCCGTCATGGAGGCTAAACATTTGTTCTAGCATGAAATTAACGTGATCCTTGGTAATCAGCGCACTGTCTTTGGGTCGAATGATGTCAATACAATTAAGCATAGGCAGATAAGAGGCTTGATGGACCTTTCCAGCCTCATCAAAATCGATAAGGAGGGTGTTATTATTTTTATAACTCTCTTTTGGAACCCCACAATGCTGGCACGCAGATCTCCGTGAACGAGATTCATTTCATAAAGGAATGAACAGAATTTGATGAAAACAATGTCACCCTCGGCCTCGGCGGGGAATAGTAGCCTATTAGCGAATGGGCGATGTATACATATTTGAAGTTGACTGGTTTATCCTCAAGCGTCGTATATGACGTGAGGTACCGGTAAGGATATCCATCCACTGCGTTGGACCCCTGCATTTCTGAGACTGGTAATAATCTTTAAGCGTGATTAATGATAGCCGGGATGCTAAGTGCCATCAATTTGTGGTATTGATCTTAAAAGAAAAGCAAAAGCAGGGCCCATGACTCGACCTGGACTGCATTCCTACAACTTGTAGTTCGGGTCAAGTCAGTCCTGAGTATGCAGATTAAGCAGTTTAATACTTACCGAAGACTAAAACAAGCATTACAGGGCAGACGGAATTGAATAAGATCTCTGTCAAGTTTTTCTAAATATCTGTATCAGGGGCAGGGGCCTGTAGATACGGATCACTGGAATTTCCTGCCAATTCAACTTTTACTTCAAACAGTAGATGAATGTACGGCAGAAATTTCGGATTGACAAATGCACCGTTGTTCCAAATGCGTCCAGGGCTTTTCGTTTCTTGGATGGATGCTCTTTTTATGTGGGAGTGCTCAAGCTATGACAGTAGCAAAGTTAGTGAGAATTCGGTGTTGGTACAGTATGTTGTTATCCCAAAATCAGGAGGAAGTAAATGGTAGGAACAGCTTGAAAATGACTCTCACTTACCTGGTGCAGATGGAAGTATGACGAAGAACCGAATCTTCTTAGTGGAAGACCCCACTGGGGGAGGAACTTGCTCGAGAACTGTATGGAGCTCAACCTCAGGATCGAGCTCCACTGCATTTTTAGGGTTTTTGTCGTTGTTGTATGTGGCCTTGATGGAGGGGCTTTCTTTTTTATCGCTTCCTTATGATCGGCCACATCTTCAATCCCTTCCAGCGAACCAGACTACTTCCAGCGACACTTTGTCCCAGCTGCTTTTGGAGTTGATGATCTTGAACCAGGCCTAAATTTCCATGTTTGCTTTAGCTAGTGGGGTGGATGGAATTGAGATACGGATAGCAGGAAATGAAAATCTCGAAGAGGGGAATAGTCTCGATCAGACCCTCGTACGTTATAATAGGTTGGGGACATAGCAACTCTGCCAGTGTCCCCAACTTTGAAGGGCTTGCTTGATCTTAAGATGCCCTAGCGTATGATCAACGATATGTACGGTCATTCCCTCCAAATGTCGATAATTATGACAAGAGATCCTTAGCAGAGCGACCGACCCGGCTAGAGGTTGGATGGGGTGCTGGAAGTTCGACATCTTATCAGAAAGGATTTTTTATGGCGTCCAGACGCCACTGTCCTGCCAATGTCTCCCGTGGCATTCACGTCATCTGTGGTCCTGCCGTCTTGACCCTCTTGCGTCCCATGACATCCTGTGCCGCTGACGTCCCTATACCTCTGGCAGCTTATGGCATCCGGATAACCACCCTTCAGCTTAAAGCATCCGAATGACCTCCCTTCTGTTTAAGGTGTACGGATGACCTCCCTTCAGGTTATGGCATCCGGATCCAAGTTGTTATATCTGCTGTCTCCCAGAGGTCATCTCGTGCCTCAGGGGAGTTCAACCCTAGCCGTTCCGGGTTGTCTGGATCTCTACTTAATCATGCTAGTCTGGTTGGCACAACAAACCAATGCCTTAGTTATTCAGCCCTGAAGGGATGCCTGCTGAAGCGCACTCACGGTTTGAGGGTGCACCTGAAAAGCTTATCCTATCGAGGCAGTACTATCATGAACCGAACCCGTGTCCACCTCCCATCTCGCTGGCCAACCTCGGCCCATATTGCCTGCCCCTAACTTAAACCTGCCAACCATAGTTCCAAAACTACTACCTCTACTCCCCTTACTCCTGACAAATCATGATCCAATCCTGAGAATGGTAGTATATCGAAGTCGACATCGGAGCTATGGAACTGTCGACATCGGAGCTATGGAAGTGTCGATATTGCAGGTATTACAGTGCCGATATTGGAGTTATCGCAGCGTCTATGCTGCTGTAGAACCCTGTGAGATAGATTAGTTATGCGTGCACTTGTCGGAGGTCTGGCAATGCTCTCACCTACCTAGACAGGGTGAAACTGTTACCTCACGTGTCTACACCTGATCTGACTGTTGGCTGAGAGAACCAACCTCGTTAGATCCAGGAGTACCTGGGAGAGCAATCAGCTATGTCCATAGGAAGAACTAGACATAGCAGCTAATCTCATAAATCTCATAACCGTCCTCTGTCGAACTGCTGCATAGGAGAGAACTAGACGTAGTTGGATCCAGGAGTGCCTAGGGGGGCCATTAGCTATGCCATTGATACCACCGGACATAGGGCAGTTGATCACACCACCATCCTCTATCTGATTGTTGCCTGAGAAGAGAACTCAACATCCTTGGGGCCCAGGAGTACCTGGGAGAGCTATCAGCTATGCCTATAGAAACAACTAGACATAGGACACTAACCTTATGATAATCCGCTACCAAGGTTGGGAAGGCAGTCACCACCAGAATATTTTGTCGTCTATCCAGATATATCTTCTTCTACTTCTCCTCCTCCTTCTTCTTCTTTTCCTTTTCTCCTCCCCGCAATATTATCTATCACTGTCATTACATTACTTACTATATACTTTACATCTGTATCCAAAAATGAGAGTGTTTCACTATTCATTTACAAGGTATTCAGGCCTTGCGTAAAGCTGCTAACAGGAAATAGGGCTGACTGGGCTGTTGTTGCCATAGTAGCAATTGTGCTAGGAGTTCTTGTCCTAGTCTTCGCTATGTTATTCGTATCTTTCACTACCCGACCGGGAGGGTGTAAAAATATAAAAATAAAAAAATCAGGGCGAGGGGAGCTTTAGGGACCCATGCAAAATCTGGAGAGGTGGGGCCACATTGTCAATCTGGCCATCCTCTGTCGGACTGCTGCATAGGAGAGAACTAGACGTAGTTGGATCCAGGAGTGCCTAGGGGGGCCATTAGCTATGCCATTGATACCACTAGACATAGGGCAGTTGATCTCACCACCATCCTCTATCTGATTATATTATTGCCTGAGAGAACTCAACATCCTTGGGTCCAGAAGTACCTGGGAGAGCCATCAGCTATGTCTATAGAAACAACTAAACATAGGGCACTAACCTCATGATCATCTGCTGCCCTAGGGCCAGATTGACAATGTGGCCCCACCTCTCCACATTTTGCATGGGTCCCTAAAGCTCCCCTCGCCCTTGTTTTTTTATTTTTATATTTTTACACCCTCTTCATCTACCCCCCGGTCGGGTAGTGAAAGATACGAATAACATAGCAAAGACTAGGACAAGAACTCCTAGCACAATTGCTACTATGGCAACAACAGCCCAGTCGGCCCTATTTCCTGTTAGCAGCTTTACGCAAAGCCTGAATACCTTGTAAATGAACAGTGAAACACTCTCATTTTTGGATATAGATGTAAAGTATATAGTAAGTAATGTAATGAGAGTGATAGATAATAATGCGGGAGGAGAAAAGGAAAAGAAGAAGAAGAAGGAGGAGAAGTAGAAGAAGATATATCTGGATAGACGGGAGGATATTCTGGTGGTGACTGCCTTCCCAATTCGATATCTCCATGATCACTGCGAGAATGAACTAACGGAATAAGTAGTCTAGACATCACTCAGTCTAGTATAATTAATTATATACTTGATTCAGTAGTTCGATCCTCGCAATCGAAAGTTCCTTATGATGTAGTTACTTCTATTGGACACGGAGGGGAACGGACTCACTTTTTATATTCAGCTACTAATAAGTACATACGTAATCTTTACCAGATGTCAGGAGGGACTCGCTCTGTAGATACAGTTTGGGAATTCTGAGTATTAAGTCGAAACTCTGAAATGATTGGTACTCTCACATGACAGCCCCTAATCTCTCTTCAGGTGACATTAGGCACAATGCATCCTCATCCTACAAGCCGCCCAGTATATATAAGCTCTGGCGCTACCTTTAGTGCTTTCTTCAGCTTACTGAGAAATCTTCACAGTAGGAGCGCCTCATCTTCTTTTGTGTGTAAGCATTCTTTCTATACCAGAAACTATTTTGTACCTACATGTGTCAAGAAACCGGAAGCTTGCTAGGGGAATAGGTAGCACGGTGAATACACATGTGTTCAATTATTAGCTGAGCCAGTTGCAAAACTCAATAGGGTTGATGTTTACGCATTCCACTTTAGAGTACCTATGACAATGTTATTTGCTGCTTCGTACTTTCCCAAGCGCCAGGAAAAATACAATAGTAAAAAAACTCATAGGAAGCAGCATTTAGTAGTGTACTCACCACGTTTGGTACCCCAAGGCAGAACTGAGCCAATCCAAAATCATGAGGGATTTTCAATCCTCCATGATTGCGGTTATCGTTCGTAGATGTAAAACAACATCAAAAATATCTGGGCCAGTCCCGCAACTTCCCACGAACTACTCGTTGGTGCAGTCCTCATGGAAAAATAACGTGTTTTTCTCTTGGGCAATGGTACTGGCCAAGTCGCCACATATTCTAGAACAAATGAGATATTGACATCTATGACCATAGACTGAAGAAAACGAGGCATGCCGTCCGATCTAAGCTTCAGACCGCAGACTGCGGTGGGTGACCACGCGAAATCCCTGGTGTTGTAGAGATAAATTTTATTTTCCGTTCGAGAGATCGTTATTGATACGCAGTTTGACTGAGATCGATTGAACGAGCCATCCAGAACCCCGGTTAATCTGCCGTGGTATCTACTTGGGCTCTGGTCGTGATCGCTCCTATAGGTAGGATTGCTGTACACATTCCTATGCTTTAAACTACGCGCTCCCCAATTGCTATACCGGCTTTTTACGCTTCTGTAGTTGTAGTAGACCTGTCTCAATAGGTTCTGGTTCGCGCTTTAGTTGCGTTTTAGTTACACTTCAGGGTAAATATCATTCTGGTACTGTTCTCCGGTCCCGTTCTTCAAGCATGCACTGCTGATAAGTAGTTGTTCCTAATAGCTACTTACAAGCAATAGTAGAGAGGTGAAAATGCCAGTCATAAAAGCAGATCAGGGCCCTGTTAAACTTTCAACTAAAGTTTATGTTCAATCCAAGAGGGTTTTTATTATGGTTACTAAGGCATTTGAGGCTAAAGAGGTTGTAATACGAGATATCAGAGAGGCTATGGAATATGCTGGGCTTTAAGGACTACATAGGGGCTTTGCTTTAAGATATCAAAATTGCGGTACCACAAAAGTAGCTTCATCAAGGGGACTCAAAATGACTTAACTTCAATACTGAGAGGGCAATAAAGGTTTGAGAAAACGGTGACATTTATCACTACATGTAGTCCATAGACAGTAAGCAGCTTACCTCTATACTAATAGGATTATAGAGTAGGCCCATAGGGAGCCTATGGCTGCTAGGAGTGGTCAGAGTAGGCAGCGTAGAAGGAGTGGGAGAGGAGTGGCCGTAGAGGGTCAGGTTCAGAGTAAAATCCAGGTGGCCTGGGGACTTGAAATTTGGATTTTCGAAGTGCTTTTAGCCTATATTCATTGTTCCTACTACATTGATTTTGTATGTATTTGGTATATTGGGATATTACTGTATGTGGGAGCGGAGCCAAAGTTCGATCATTACGCAATTTGTGATACTAGATGCTATTATATGGGTGCTGTAATAGACTTTCAATATGCTATCAGCCAATAATATATCATACTACTATAATTCCAATGAATATCTCTATACCCAAATTAGCAAACAACGAGTTACGAGGAACTGCAATCCAACTATCCAACTTGAAACTCACTCGTCCCTTCTCCATATTCCTCATTGTCTTTTACTCTCCCACACAAAAACTTTCAACCTTTCTACCCATCTACCCTACCTGTGTCCTCATGAGTAAATCACATAGAAATCCCGAATTTCCATTTTAAACCACGATAATGCTGTTCTGTGCCATCTCACAAAAAAACAAAATCACTGGGTTATATGACGTGTCCTTTTCTTTATGCAGCCTGACCAACCAAGCCACCGTTTTCTCTTCCAGCGTGCCATCATATCTGTGACGGGGAGCTCGGGAGAGGTGGTGACCAAGGGGGACGCCTAGATGAAGGGGAAGGCTAGGTAAGGGAAGGGGCAGGCTGGGGAAGACTGTCACGGACACCGTATAGATGTTACAGACATTACAGAGAGTGTCACAGAAGGGTGGGCAGGCTCGACACATGTGGCAGCTCACTTCCGCATGTGATAGATGTTTTGCGAGGGGGCAGCAAGGCTGCAGAGATTGTTTGGTGAGACGAGACAAGGGGGTGCGTACACCAACGTGATAGGAAGCAAGGTCTGTATTCAATATATAAGACATTAGATAGGGATCCAACAAGAGGGCGAGAGGAAGGAGGCATTATACATGGTGGCCCGAAGGGCTAAGGACAACCTTGAAAATAGATTTTCCAAAGGTAACGAGATAACGAGATAACAGACCTACGAGAGTCATGCCAGAACTAGCACGACTCTTAGAGGTCCCAATGACAGAACGGATGACTAGGCAACAATAGCGATGATAACAACAATAATGAGAGTTAGACGGAATTCTGTCTGACTCTCAAAAAGGCCAAGGAGAGACGGTTATCCCCCCTTTAGGCTGGAGCTCCAGTGACAAGGAAACTTAGATACGACTAGGAACAAAACAACAACAAAAACAAGAACGACAGGAACAATAACCCCAACTCCAATTAACAAGAATAAGACGGAACATCATTCAGCGGGGCGAGACTTCTGGGGGTAACGTTGGTAGAACAGGATGACCAAATCCTACGCATTCTCCAAGTCTTCAGCTGGTTGCCAGGTGGTCTCCTCCTCCCCTAGCCATTTAACCTTATATTGAACTCAGTACCTCCTCCACCTCCCACTCTCTTCTCCTTCAATCACCACGGGAGGAGGCGGGAGGTGCCTTTGTCCTGGGAGAAGGTCGTCGGCTGCTGGTTCAATCTTCGATACATGGACATTTGATGTCCTTGGGGAATTTCAACCGATAGGTATGTATACCCACGCTCGCCAGCACCTCATAAGGGCCCAAGAATCTATGGTCCAGTTTGTGAGAGGGTCATTCTTTTCGGAAGTGCTGACTGGATAGCCATATCTGATCCCCTGGCTGATATCTCGGGGCTGGTAACCTTGACCCATTGGTATACTCTGCTTGCCTGGCTTGGGCATATCCTAACTCAGCTTTCAAGGTGGAGTGGAGCTCAGCAATCTCAGCTGCGAAGTCCTTGGCCGGGGTGTTCTTTTGGACTCTTTGCAATAGTGCCAGCTGTAGTTCGCCAGGAATGCTGAGCTCTTCAACGTCTCAGAGAAGTGGTTATTGGCGGCAAACTCGCAGATTGCCAGCAATGATACCTTATTATTCTGTTGATAGTTGGTATAGACCCTCAGGTATTTTCCATGATGGCATTCATCCGCCCAGATTGACCATCCGTTTGGGGGTATCATGGAGAGATGTACCTTTATCCCCAGGAGTTCACAGAATGTCTTCCAGAAATTCGAGATGAACTGAGGGCCGCGGTCCGAGACAATCGATTTGGGGAGACCATGGTAGCGGAACACATTGTTGAGGTAGAGTGGCTAGTTCCAGAGCCGAACATGTATCATGGCAAGGTACCACATGTCTCGTTTTTTTCGTTAAGCGATCCACCACCATCAGAATGGCATTGAAACTCGAATCCTCTGGCAACCAGTTACAAAGTCCATAGTCAGGTGCTGCCAGGGCTGATCCGGGATCTCTAGGGGCCTTAGGGTCCCGTATGGGGCGTGGCGGGTTGGCTTAGCTCGCTTACAGATATGGTAGTTCCGATGTACCGCTCTACATCCTTCCGCTGGAATGTATATTGTCTAGTTAGTAGCTCTCCGGGACTCCAGAAGAACCGAAAATACTGGCATCATAGTGGCCATAGTAAGAACCAATAGTAAGAAAGAAGACTACTGCAGCAGTCATAAACAAATGGCACCGCAGTGACTACAGTTTTCCCAGAGGGAAAATGAGAACTCGCCATCTTTCTAGTACTGCTACTAATACACTATGAAGAGTATTATATATAGATTGAAATTCAACTCACGATTCGTTGTGAGGAAATCAGTGTGTATAAAAGCTATGCTATTCATTGTACATATGTTGAAAAATAAGAAGAATGAGAACCTTATATAGAAAATACTAGACTATAACTTGTTGTAACTATACTAGCAGGTCTAGTACTACTCTTAACTATAGTACTACAACACATAAAAATTGGCAACTTCATTGCCAACTAGATATTTAGAATTTTTTTAACATTTTGTTTCAGTAGTGTTGTATAGTTGCCTTTTTGAGAAATTATACAGGTAGCCTTTATTTATGAGGGTCTGATCGAGACTACCATTGGCTACCTAAGGATGCACGAGTACAGTAGAATGCACCCCTACAAAACATCCCTGTTTTCACCTCCTCAAGCGACATCTCGTGATATCTTGAGAGCATAATAGTTAGAGGCTATTTCGGCTAAATTGAGATCTATAGAAATACCTATGCTCTACAACATAGTTACTCTCACATCCGGCCAAAGTCAACTCAATACCCAATACCCACCCTTCTAGTACAGCATCCCCCCGATGACCTCCCCCACCTCTCCGCCGGCCACTATAGGCCAAATATCAGGCAATTGAGCCTATAATCACTAGGAGGCATTTACCTACTATTGATATCTATATTAAATTAGTAGTGAAGGAGGAGGCTTCGAAATGGTAAAATGGGAGAGTCCCAATGAGGGGGACTAATCTGCATAAAATATGCAATTCCAAGCGCTTCTATTAATCCATTAGATTCACCTTGTTTACTTTATCCTTAACCCCCACCCTTCAATTGCTTTTATTACGGCACTCCAGAGTATCCTTAGCACCTATGCAGAGGTCCCCAATAGCTTAAGAAGCTTCTATACCCCCCCATTTTGGGCTTCAAAGGTTGCTTCATTCATGGGATATGCTGGCCTCTTCCCAGGCATTGTAACCCCTTGCAGCAACCATATGCTCATGATCAACCTAGAGCCCAACTTAGCATCCAATTTAGCTACTCTAGATCACCTAATATCCAACCCGGAGTGCAGCCCAGCTATTTTAGCTTACAGTGTCCAAACAGTATCCATACCAGTATTCTAACCCAGTATCCAGCCCAGTGTCTAACCCAGTAGCTCTCCCATCTAACCCAATTTCCAAACTAGGGCCTAACCAAGTGCCCAGCATTTATTCCACCATCTAACCCACCATTTAACCTAGTATCCAACCTAGCATCCAATCCAGCTCCTCCCTCGATGTCCAAGTTAGAATCTAACCTAGTATTGACCTACCTCCTCTCCTAGCATCTGCTAAAGCTACTAGCATCTAGCCTGGCTGTGCTTCCATTAACCTTCATTATCCAACCCAGTATCTAACCTAGTATCTAACCTGGTGACTAACCCAGAGAAGACTAACTTAGAGACTAACCTAGCGACCAACCCAAAGCCCAACCTCGGTGTCACCCAGAAGTTGAAATCAATAAACCAAGTAGCCCTCCTAGTATGATAGGTATCCGACGCGACTATTGGCCATACTTGGTGAGATCATGGTTGCTGTAAGGGGTTACAATGCCTGGGATGAGGCCAGCATATCCTGCGAATGAAGCAACCTTTGAAGCCCAAAATGTGGGGCGTATAGAAGCTTCTTAAGCTATTGGAGACCTTTGCATAGGTGCTAAGGATGCTCTGGAGTGCCGTAATAAAAGCGATTGAAGGGTGGGGGTTGAGGATAAAGTAAACAAGGTGAATCTGATGGATTAATGGAAGCGCTCGGAATTGCATATTTTATGCAAATTAGTCCCCCTCATTGGGACTCTCCTATTTTACCATTTCGAAGCCTCCTCCTTCACTACTAATTTAATATAGATATCAATAGTAGGTAAACGCCTCCTAGTAATTATAGGCTCAATTGCCTGATATTTGGCCTATAGTGGCCGGCGGAGAGGTGGGGGAGGTCATTGGGGGGATGCTGTACTGGAAGGGTGGGTATTGGGTATTGAGTTGACTTTGGCCGGATGTGAGGGTAACTATGTTGTAGAGCGTAGGTGTTTCTATAGATCTCAATTTAGCCAGAATAGCCTCTAACTACTATGCTCTCAAGATATCATGAGATGTCGCTCGAGGAGGTGAAAACAGGGATGTTTTGCAGGGGTGCATCCTACCGTGCACGTGCATCCTCAGGTAGCTAATGGTAGCCTTTATTTAGTCTGACAAACCAGACTAGCCTTTATTTTGCCCATACCTTTTCCTAGTCTACCCTTTTTGTAATTAAGCTAGTTCTATCTTAGTAGTCTCTCTACTACAACTGTTTTTAGTCTAGTTATCATTTTTAGATTGAGACCCACCTTAACACGCAGTGCTGCAGTGCTGCAGTCAAAAACTTGAATCTTTTGCTTCTGCTGATAATATTTAAGTGCCGACCAATAGTATCAACCAAAGTCTTGAAGAGTTGGTTGGAGTGGAAGAGAGGATCGGACACAAAGCCATGAATTAATCACCGTGATCTAATAAGCTCCACCACCATCGATCTCGAACTATTATAGCAAAAAGGGGAATAACAGTGATTAATGCCTGAAGCCAATCGTACAAAAATCCCTAATGATGCCTCGACCGAGTTTAGAATGATCTTTTATTTGGCGGCACGCAGAATCCTTGCTGTAGGAAATACTCGCTCGTACTGAAGGATCATAAGGATATGCTATTAAGAAGAACAATCTATAACTGAACCTCCAGCGCCGACAAACAGAGGAAAGGAAAAACAAAAAGCATGAGCATCTCATAAACAGCAACCGAAATTCCATCCCTCCATTCAAATAAGCCAGTGCTAATCCCACGATTATTCTCCAGGAAATGCAAAACAAGAGGAAACCAGCAAGGCAAGAACAGAACAGAACAGATTAGCACGGTAAGGACAAACACATCCCAAAGAATTCAGTCCTGTAGCTCCTTAGTCCTGTAGCTCCTTCTAATAACAACGCATATTCTGCCTCTGAAACCTCCTCCCTGGACTCTGTCATGCGTACATGAGTTCCCAGTCAGTCCCCCTTACGGTGGATTGCAAAGCCGGTGTTTTTATAAGAAAGTCCACTACCTTCCTGGATTTCCATTCTAAGACTTCGCTTGGAGACATTACATCGAAAACCTGACGCATGTCTGCCACATCGCTTTCTGGCAAGATCGTCATCCAATCGATCTTGGGCCTCTTCAATACGTATTCAATCCCTTCACTTGGCGTTGTAGTCTCATGTACATCATTGTCTCGCTCAATTGCATATCGGAATTTACATCGGTTGTGCGGCGAGGCCGAGGCGGAGGCGGGCATAGCAGGTATGCTAGTCGTAGAAGACTTGAACTCATTGGCGAGCAAGCCAAGAAAGGCGATGCCCCTGGGCAGATCAAACTGACAAGAGGCAATAATGCCCATCTGAAACCAAAAGTAGCGCCAGATACTCCCTAAATCGGTAAGAAGCATAATAACTGGATACTCAGACGGAATATCTGCGAGAACCAGTTCCACAACCGCTTGCATGTCGTTCCTAGGTTCTACATTCTTCTTGACCTCGATTCCCATGAACACGCCACCGGAGGGATACCCGCATCTTTCGTACTTCGCTGCCACAATCGCTAGGTCTAGTGTTACATTGAAATTAAATTTGGTACTCGCACTGGTTGAGGACAAAAGATTGGAATCTTTAGACGCGTTATAGAGTGTTGCATAGCTCGGAATAGTCACATTCTCTGTGATCCATTTCATGTACTCGCTGACATGGGCATCCTCTTTCCTATCGCCCCAAACAAAGGGGTAAATGCGTTTCTTTGTTGGTGGCACGTCAATTTCCACCACCCTTCTTTGCAAGCCAATTTCATCGAGAAAGCTGTTGTATATTGTTCGGCTGATTCTGGAAATCGAAATTGTCTCCTTCTTGTCATCACGCAAAGCTAAGAAACAATTAGACAAAATTGCAGTTGCAAGGATTCAATAGGGGTTTCTTACAATCGAGCTGTTGCATGATTTCTTTATGTTTATCAGTCACAAAGGTTTCGAAGCTTCTATTCCTATCCACTTCTAATAAATAACAGAAGAAAGTAATTAGCACAGTTAGCCAAATCGTGAAGTGTCGGGAGTGAGGCTCACTTACCAGGTGCAGGTGGAAGGATGACAAAGAACCGAAACTTCTTAGTCGAAGACCCAACTGGGGAAGGAACTTGCTCGAGAACTGTCTTGAGCTTAGTCTCAGCATCGAGCTCCTCTGCACTCCCAGGGTCTTTGTCGTCGTTGTATGTAGCCTTGATAGTGAAGGTGGCAGTAGGATAGCCGTTCAACACAGGTTCCATTCTCCTTTTGATTACTTGCTTGAGATCGGCCACATCTTCGACCCCTTCCAGCGACACTTTGTCCCAGTGGCTTTTGGGGTCGACGATTTTGAACCAGGCCTGGGGTTCCATGACGGAGTTTAAACAGAAACGCGGAGAGAGGAGGAAGATGAAAAACAGGAGGAAGATGACGTCACTGAAGGTTCCCTTTTATTATGCTATGTAGCTTATGATATGTATGTATGATGATGATGAAAAGATTTGGAAGAAGAACCGAAAGGTTGAAATCCTTCAAACGTGCCAACCAGACTACTTCAAACTACCGTAGAAATTGTCCAATAAGATAGTAAGATTGTTCAAGGCAGTAATCGCGAATAGGGCGGTGGCAGAACACCGTTGCAAAAGACATGGTACCGCCAATATAGGCATGTATAAGGTTACTAGCGATTTCTTGTCTCCAATCTTATCTTCACTACCAAACTACAACAACAACAACTTTCAGCGATGCCACCAAAACGACCGGGTTCCCAGTTCCCTTTGAACAGGACCAAGGCATCTGAACCACAACAGGCAGGGGAAGGAACTGCAAATGCACAGGCTACCAATGAGCTAGTAGAGATTCATACACTTGCTTGCACGCCTGTTACAGGCCAGCGGAGAAAGCAGTACACACGGGAATTTAAGCTAGCAACAATTACATACTGGAGGATACTGCTTCAGAGTGCCGTATCCTTATTCCTTATTACTCAATGGGTTGGCGAGGCTTGGGAACTGCTCTCCAATGATCTGAAGGAGTCTATTGTTCAGTCATTTCGAAAATGTGGTATAACAATTGCACTTGATGGCAGCGAGGATAGTGATATTAATATTAGAGGATTGGAGGGATAGTTGTGTTCCTAATAGTTGCTTACAAGCAATAGTAGAGAGGTGAAAAACGCCAGTCATAAAAGCAGAATCGAGGCCCTGTTAAACTTTCAACTAAAGTTTATATCTCAATCCAAGAGGGTTTTTATTATGGTTGCTGAGGCGTTCGGGGCTGAATAGGTTGTAATGCGAGATATAAAGAGAGATCTGGGCTTTAAGAACTACATAGGGGCTTGCTTTAAGATGTCAAAATTGCGGTCCCACAAAAGTAGCTTGATTAAGGGGCTCAAAATGGCTTAGATTCACCTCTACGAGGGTGTTGTGCCAACCAGACTATTAGATTCAATACCGAGCGGGATAATTTATAAATTTGAGAAAGCGGTGACATTTATCACTACATGTAGTCCATAGACTTACCTCTATACTAATAGGATTTATAGAATAGGCCCATAGGGAGCCTATGGCTGCTAGGAGTGGTTTGAGTAGGCAGCGTAGTGATGGATCGTATAAACGATGTTCATTCCTTCCAGGATTCCCAGGGGTTTTTTGCCGTTCCTACAGTTCATCTTTTTATCATCCCTATCTTTTCCTTTTGCAGGTAAATCACCATCCTTTCTCTGGGTATTGATGCCAACAGTTATCATGGGTATGTGTCGACCTGTTTCAGAACTTACAAGGCTCATTGATCGGGGTAGCCTTTGTGGCGGAGTAGATTGGTAAAGTAAGTGGTGTTTTGGTTATTTCTCGCTTCCTTTCTGCGTTGGTATTGATAGACTTTTCTTCTCTTATAATAGCCTCCTTCATCGTTTGGATATCCAAAGGTGATTGTTCGGTATCAAGGTTTGACAGTGTCGTGACCAGTGGACCGTACTCTGGGAGAAGATTTCCCAGCAACTGCCATTTTATCTTCTGATCACTTTTGTCTTCTCCCAACGTTTTCAGTTCACTTGCTGCAGCAATAACGATATTGATAAATTGTATCCCTGGTTGACCGTCCCTTTGTCTTATAGAGTTGAATTCCTGAGTCAGTCTGAATATGTTCCCTATCGAGGTCGACTGGTATTGATTTTCCAGCGTTTTCCAAGCTTGTCATGCTGTCATGTCGTCGGATAAAGAAGCTTGTGTCATCGAGCTGCAGCCAAAAAAGATCTCGGAGAAAGTCCATCTATCACATCGAACCCAGTCTGCATCCGCATCTTCAGGTCTAGCGAGGTCTATAATCTGTAATACCCCTACTCTCATGAACAGGACTCTCATCGCCTTTTTCCACGTACAATAGTTTGAGTCATCGAGGAGGGGTATATTTGGGTTACCCCGATCGAACTTCGGAGGTAGAGAAAGGTCTTCCATAGTAACGGGATCGTGATCAAACGATTAGTAACTGTGTCAATAACAACCGGGGGTCATAACCTGATGGATCGTATAAAACGATGTTCATTCCTTCCAGGATTCCCAGGGGTTTTTTCCCCGTTCCTACAGATAAAGCCTAAATCTAACGACGCCATCAGAAGTCTAACCTTCCCAATGAGGTGGTACCATCACGTAGGGGAGTGGGAGGGTTAGTTGTAGTAGAGGGGTGGCCGTAGGGGGGTATTGAGGGTTCAGGTTCTATAGAGGGTTCAGAGTATATCCAGGTGGCCTGGGGACTTGAAATTTGGATTTTCGGAGTGCTTTTAGCCTATATTCATTGTTCGTATTACATTGATTTTTGTATGTATTTGATTGGTATATTGGGATATTACTGTATGTGGGAGCGGAGCCCAGGTCGATCGTTACGCAATTTGTGATACTAGATAATATTATATGGGTGCTGTAATGGACTTCATACTACTATAATTCCAATGAATATCTATATACCCAAATTAGCAAACAACGAGTTACGAGTAACCGCAATCCAACTATCCAACCCAATATTAACTTGAAACTCACGCGTCCCTTCTCCATTTAGTCTTTTACTCTCCCACACAAAATCTTTCAACCTTTCTACCCACCACCCTACAGATGTCCCCACGTGTGAACCGCATAGAAATCCCGAATTTCCATTCTAAACCGCGACAACGCCGTTCTGTGCCATCTCGCAAAAAACAAAATCACCGGGTCATATGGCGCGTCCTTTTCTTTATGCAGCCTGGCTGACCAAGCCGCCATCTTCTCTTCCAGCGTGCCATCATATCCCGCGTCTGTAAGACTCACATCAAGCCACATCCTCGTCTCATCTATAATCACGGGATATCCTTCTATATTTTCATACACCTTCCATCCCTGAAGCTCCACCTCCTTCCACTGATGAATTTCATCCCAAGTCTCCCAGGTCGGATACCGGTTATATGCAGGGATATCATTTGTTTCGAACTTGACTCTTGCGCGGGCTGCTTTACCAATAGCTCCGGGCTGCATCATTACGTCCCATTCTTCTTGGTTAAGGTACTTGAACCTCATCCAAGAAAGGTCAACTTTATTACCCCCACCCTTGAACTTCGAGGTTACGGCTACCCTCGCTAGCTTGCGCTGTTCCTCATTTCCTACGAACTCCGCCTCGTCTTCTGGTGGAACCTTGTAGAACATGTCACCAACCAGCTTAAAGCTCTGCATGGAATCACTTCTTCCTGGGATTTCTATAATGTGCTGCGTCAGCGATCCGAACACACTAGGTTTCGGAGCGAAATCCTCATCATTGTCGGCGTCAAATGCCCACTGGAAGTTAACAATCGTGAGATTCCTAAGCTCCGGCATTTCACTGATAGTTTCGTATGTATCTGCGCGCCTATGAAACGACCACAGCTCCAATTCTGGCCTAAATCCTGTCAAAGGCATGGCTGGGTTGGGAATGATATTAGTTACGCGGTAGTCAAAGGCATCAAAATATATATCGGTAATCACGTCTTCTAAATCATTCCATGCGCATTCGAAGTTTTTCCAGTTGTTGGTTGCTATGCCTAGCCCCTTCACTCGTTGCTTTTTGCAGAGGAAACGGCTTAGTTGTTCGTCGTACTGTGTAGACACTGCGTTAGTTGGCCTCGCCCTGGGATAGATTCAAAGGTGGACAGACCTTTGCATTCGCCATGTGGCGATACCTCGGGTGGAGCAGACTCCTGTACCAGCAGCTCTCGTGGTAAATATACAAGCCTTTCTCCATCTTCTTCCAATCCTGGCGGAACTCGATGGCACTGATGTAATGTTCAAGAAGAATTTTCACACTCGTGGGATAGCGATCTCCCAGACCCAATTCCCACGGAATATAATCCTGTTCCATCATGTTATTTTGAAAGTTTCTCCCCATAGGGTTGAAATCCTCCGGTGCAGGTGGCACGACCGCGGGCAGCCAGAATTTCCATGTCGGTCCGTCCCACCAGTTGGTGGTGTCGGGAATGGATACGAACCCGGTCCATCCAATACCGTAGATAAAGTCAAGCAGCCTACCCAGCCCCTCTACCGTCGGCAAAACAGGGAGCGCGGGGATGGCTGGGTTCTCAATGTTATGAAGCCCTCCCGGCGGCTCCGGTGTGGTCAGTGTTTCAATGTCTCGTAGGTTTATAATGAAGTCCTCAATTTTGACATCCCACCCATGTATTTCTTGACATATTTGCAGTGCCGCAAGGCCCACCAGGCTCTCTATATGTGGCACCAGGTCGAAACCGCCGGGATACCTGTGCAACCTTTTCCAAGGGCCTACCTCGCACCTGATTGTCTTGAGGCTCCGGAAGACGCCGAGAAAGGTCCAAAGATGCGGCGAGATAATGGAGCGGTCTCGGCGATATTGAATTTCCGGATATTCATCTTCGAAGCCCTGGATCGTCACGGAATGCAGGCTGACCCATTGGTCCAGCTTGGGAATCCTACCAATGCCGTGGTTTCGGAGTGCGACCACTTTGTTCCAGCCTGTTTCAACAAACCCCCCCCCGCGCGTAACGTTCCCCAGAAAGCACGAAGCCCAGAGCAGCTCAAGGAACCACGAGCCACATTTCAGTATCTGTATGTTGCGAAAAGTCTCAAACCACGCATCACAATTCTTGTTGTGGAGCCTGTAGGCCGCATACAACTCGTCGACAAAGTGGAAGCGGGTGTGGTTGTAGTCTGCCTGCAGGTGCGCCTCACAGTCGATATTCAGGCTGGTGATGTTGTGGGCGGTCCAGGAGATGCCTCTCCATGGGGACAGGCATTTCGGGAGGACTTCACACAACATGCGCGGCCTCATTCCAGGGGTGCGTTCCCCAGCCCATGATTCGGGGATTTGAAGTGGATTATAAGGCATTATTTCAAAACTTGTTTCGATGCCCCCAATCGTTTCTCTGTACCAGTGTAAGAAATTTCCCATGTACAAGTTGGTTTTGCGAACATTTGGCAGCACACTGAAGAGAGCCGACATATCCGAGGGTTCCATGAACTCGCAAATAGTCAGCTCCCGACACTCACCAAGGTACCGCCAGCGTCCCTCCACCAGAGAGTCACGGTCATTGAAGTCCTCCGTTATGGCCGTCAACAGCCGCTTCGTGCGGAGGAAGCCCCTGGATACCTGTCCGATGTTCCTCCGGATGCTCCAGTCCTCTTGGTCAAGTCTCACGTCAATAGCCACCCACTCGGGGTTTGGCGCCAGCACTATTTTCCGCCAAGCTCTAGGTCCAAGGGCCCAATAGATAGCTCTACACGTTCGAAGTGCAGTATGCGCGCTTGCCTGCCCCATAAACTGGCACACTATATCCCAGATTTCCGGGGGCAGTGCCTGGAAATCGGCAGTCCCTTGCAGAGACGGCCCCGGGGCCTTGGCCATAGCGAGGTATGGACAGCGGGGACAGCTAGGTACCGAGCAAAAATGACGGTATGGGGTTTCGTACCTGGTAATGATGTCTGGTATGCCTGTATCGTTCTGTCAGCTTCGCACACTTCAAAGGAGGGTGTCAATTGGGGGAGGATCTCATTTAACACAATATACTTGACAGCAGTTCCCATTGTTCACCGAACACTCCCAAAGTAGGGCCCCTTCTCTATGGTTTGCCTTGACAAAACCCACGGCGTCGGACAAAGAAAGCATCGCATCTAGCGCTGTGGCCACGCTCTCTCACTAAGTGATAAACTATCGCTAGCAGTTTCGAATAGCGTAATTAATGTATATTCAGATACTTGTCTGGCCCACGGTAGGATGGATACCTATGTCGAAGCTGTATATGTAGGCTTGTGATAGTATTGTAGAATCGAGGCAGTTCTCCCTGCAAAACCAGTACTGTACTGGATGCAAATTACCAAATACCTGACCGTCTCCTCGGCAGCACAACCCTTGAATTTCCTCCCTGCGTGTAAAGCTCAACACCTTCCTCCTAGGCACAACCCTAGGCACTTTCAACCCGCTCCTCCGCAGAATGTGAACCTCACCTTCTTCTCCGAGGCTCCCACAACCAAAGTGCGTAGAGGGTTGAGTATTTAACTGATACTGCGCTGTTTGAAAAAGGTGATCACCTGCTCCCCACGACCACCTAGGTACCGGATTGAGTGGTTTTTTCACGCTGCAACGCAACCATAGTAACCCAAGGAAACTACTGATTCCTCGGCGGAGCATACGATTACCGCGCGGAGGCTCAGGCAGTCTGCTCTTGCCCAACAATGCGTTGAATGTTGGGGTTGAAGTGTGAGGGTCAAACAAGTTGTGCATCAGCTAGCTATTCAGTGTATGGACATATACATATATTGTAGCATAATAAACTTGGATTAATGCAACAAGACTTAACTAACATACCTCATATATAGAGACACCTGATCCCGATTCTCATCAAAGTATCATGCATACTGTTAAGCACCAGAATTAGAATCGATGGTACTTGTGCTCGCAATGGATTGGTCGTTACTGTCGTTAACCGCAAAGACAGATTTCTCGTGGCACAGGTTTCAGTAAGATGCTAGTTTTTCCCCCAGCATTGATTGACATGGACATGGATCTTGGTAAGGGCTCTTAGGGGTCAAGTCTGTGTTTCGGCTGTAGGTCTCCTCACTGCAGACTTTGGCTCGCTGACATCACACCTGCTTTAATCACAGCTGTGGCGATTCATACAGCTTTTTTTTAACAAAGACCCAGGTATCTCCTTCCAAACCTCCTCCAGACATGCAGCTAGTCCCTGAATGGTCCCTCAGGTGTATGGTCAATATTCAGGTATTTTGTTATAGAGGCGGCGTTTGAGCTCAACCCCAATTGGACTGAGATCAGGGGAATAGAGATGGTGATCACTGACAGCAAAACTATACTTCTTAAGGAAAGCAGCAATTATTTTGGCAGTAAGAACAGTTGAATTGACAGGTTGGAAGACAGGGTCTAAAATTTCCTTTTGTATACATCTCTTCAGGAACTCCCTTCCCCCCCTTCCTTGTTCTTTACTCCTGCTAGGTGGTCCTCAAGAATTTTCAGATAGCTTGTAGCATTGTTTCGTTCTTCCAAAAGTGCTGTAAAACCTTTGAAATATCTCCAGCAAGACACCCCAGCACTGAGTCAGAAAACGCTAAAAATCTCACTACCCTATAAAGGAAATGTAAGTGTCTGGCTGCTTTGGGATGCAGAGACTACGTCATGACGCTTTTTCTCGATACATCCCTGACTTTGTACATGATGTATTATGTAAATCTTTCAAGGTGTAAAACAACTTGCTTTACAAGATGATGAGAAAAACACTATGTAACTAAGATACAGATATCATTCTAATACCTTGTACAGAACCGCCCCACTTCCAGGCTTCGATACGACTATGGCATTCTCTAGTTGATCTTCGCTCAGACCAGGCTTGTACTTATCATAGTACTCTGTTTTCCATGCTCGCCGGATCTCATCGACTTTATCCTCACATAAAAGATGAATACTGCAGCCCCCCCATCCAGCGCCAGTCAGTCTCGACCCGTATGACCCATGTGCTCTTGCGACATCGCATAAGACATCAAGCTCAGGACAAGAGCAGTCAAAGAGATCTCTGCACGACGTCTGTGATTCGTTCATCAAGTTCCCAATCTTCTGTAGGAATTCTCTTGATACTTCCGTAGGTGCGTTATCAAGAAGATGCATGAATTTAAAGACTCTAAGAGACTCAGTAAAAACATGGAGGGCCCGGTTTCGGAGTTGAAATCGCTCGGCACGAACTGTCGTAAATGATGTTAATACAAGATTAAATTAAATCTATAGGGAGGTGTCGCACTAGGGAATCGAGTCATGTACTTCCGTGTCAATTCCTCTATTGATATACCAAGAATATTTGTGATCTCCTCTCTCGTGTATCCCTCGTCCTTTGATAGATCTTGCTTCACAATATCGATGCACTTTTGCAGTTGTTCCTCGTGGCCTGTAGTACCACCTTGCTTTGCAAAATAGGAATCTTGGAATCCTCGCAAAGTAGAACCTAGCGGCCCATTGTCCTCCGGTAGGGTAAGCTCATGTTTTTTTGCTAGTATTTCAGCTGCCAGCGTGCATTCCACAACCCTTAGATTGTAGTTTACAGGGCCTGTAGTGTGCTTGTCAGCTTGCACAATGGAATTTGCGATCACGAAGGTAAGTTCCGGATTGCTTTTCGGAAAAGACACAGGTTTGGCCTCCAGAGAGGGCTTGAATTTGATGTAAAGGGCATTTCCTTCCAAGCTCAAGACACTGGCGCTCTGGTCCATTCTATGGTAACGTTAGGGCCTCGAGCAGTTCTTCAAATTGGCAATGGGGTATTACCCTCCGCTATTGACACCCACATATCTCTCGCTGACTATCGCCAGATTTACCAACTCCTTTTTGTCTACCTTCTCCTCTCCATTGGCGACTAGGGAAGCCAGGGCACTGGCGCAAACAAGAGCTGCACTGCTGCTCAATCCAGCTCCACTGGGGACAGTACCATCAACCAAGATGTCCATCCCAACCGGCTTATTTCCCGCCGCCAACCCCTTCCTCCGCAGCAGTTCGATTGCACCACGCAAACCAGCTTTGAAATAATTTGACCACTCGTGTTCACTTGAGTCAATCTCGAGATCTCTTGTTGTTGGAAGTTCAAATGCTCTCGGCCCGAACTTCGAATCTACATTGGTGATGCGAACTGTCGGTATTGGAAAATTTGAGACTGAAACAGCAAGTAGCACATCCACAGTAACAGCCATTGGGAGGACTTCATACAACATATAGTCAATATGCTAAGCACGGATATTAGCAGAGGGTCGTGAGCACCAGTGTGAGCCCTTACTTCCCCAATTATATTGACTCTGCCGGGGCTCCGAGAGATGAAGTCAGCCTTCCGGCCATAGAGCTCAAAAAACTTAGATTCAAGGTGCTCCCATCGTTGTGCTTGGGCAGCTCGAGCTGCCTCGGGATAAACTTCATTTGGAGACGAAACTAGAGGGACTGGCTCGGCCATCGTGGAAAGTATACAATGCGCCGGAGGCTGCGAACCTATATATGGCGGGGTATCACATAACAGGGCTACTGTGGCAAGCAGATTACGGTACCTACCCGCAAGCGTTATAAGCTAGCCTCCGCACGGTCAAGTTTGATTCGCGCCAAGATTTCAAGATATCATGCAATAGAGAGTTCTATATGTCCAATACTTATGTGTGCGTGAAGTCGGTCACTTTGTGGTTGGGGAATTGGGGAGCTGCAGCAATTACTCTACGGTACCCCAACTGAAATCCTTAGTTTTGAAGGTTGGTTTTTTTTTTCACTGGTAAAGCGAACTTGATGGTGAGTCAACCCTCCAGGGAAAATATAGACTCGTGTCAAGGGAAGTGAAAACGTCCACACAAAGCTTTCTTGCCACATCTCCACTCCCCCCCGCAAAAAAGAAAAAACAAGAAGCTCAGGTGCCTCTCCGGTTCACGATCAGCTCTTCTAGTCCCCACGTTGTTCACCTCCGTTCATTAAGCTTGTTTCTTGCGCTCGCTTTAATATGCTACGAAATTTGACTCTCAAGGCAGCTCGTGCTGTAGCACGCCGGAATGTACAATTTTCCACAACCCCCCAGATTTCAGCTATATCTCCATACAGCCGGAGCTCAACTCCTGGCTCAACCAAGTCAGCTCATCCAACCCCAAGAAACCAGAGCACAGCAGCCACGTACGTACTCAATTCTTCCATGCCCTGTTAAATAGCCTTACACCTTACAGCGTTCAGTTGCTGATGTTGGAAATCCTACAAGTGCTACTCGGCCAATACCCTCTCCGGCATTCAATGCTGAACCTACAACTACTGAGGCTGCTGCCGCAGTCTCAAATATATCCCCCTACAAAAGAAAGCACCATTAGTGGATGAGTCGTGAGTCTACATTTTCCACAAGACATGCATCACTTGCTTAGGGTCTTAGATTTGTTGGTCTCTCCGGAGGCGAAATCTTCCACGAAATGATGCTCAGACATAATGTCAAGCACATCTGTGAGTACAGTTTCGTCGCATGATGACAGCAGCTTTGCCCTAATAGCTTCGTGATGTAGTCGGTTATGCAGGAGGTGCCATTTTGCCCGTCTTCGATGCAATCTATAACTCCCCGCACTTCGAGTTCATCCTCCCCAGGCACGAGCAAGGTGCGGGACATATGGCCCAGGGTTATGCCCGAGCTTCGGGAAAGCCAGGAGTCGTCATTGTTACCTCTGGACCGGGTGCAACAAATGTTATAACCCCTATACAGGATGCCCTAAGTGATGGTACTCCTCTGGTTGTCTTCTGCGGTCAAGTTCCCACCACTGCTATCGGTACCGATGCTTTCCAGGAGGCAGATGTCATTGGTATCAGCCGAGCTTGTACAAAGTGGAATGTGATGGTTAAGAACGTTGCCGAACTTCCTCGACGAATCAATGAGGCCTTTGAGATTGCTACCTCCGGTCGCCCTGGACCTGTTTTGGTCGATTTACCTAAAGATGTCACTGCTGGCATCCTACGAAAGGCCATTCCCATCCTTCCTTCACTACCCGCGAACCCTACTGCTGCATCTCTTGCCGCCAGAGAAGCTAGCCGGAGAGCACTTGAAGCTACTATTAAGAGAGTTTCACATCTTATCAACATCGCTAAGAAGCCAGTTATCTACGCTGGACAAGGTGTCATCGATAGGGCGGAGGGACCAGTGTTGCTTAAGGAGTTGGTTGACAAGGCGCAAATTCCCGTGACTACAACCTTACATGGATTGGGTGCTTTCGATGAGCTTGACCCCAGGAGTTTACACATGCTTGGTATGCATGGAAGCGCCTATGCAAACATGGCAATGCAAGAAGCCGACCTTATCATTGCTCTCGGTGCTAGATTTGATGACCGTGTGACTGGGAACGTTGCGAAATTCGCGCCGGGCGCCAAGGCAGCAGCTACAGAAGGTCGCGGTGGTATTGTGCACTTCGAGATTATGCCCAAGAATATCAATAAAGTTGTCCAAGCTACCGAGGCAGTAGAGGGTGATGTAGCAGACAATCTAGCCACTCTCATCCCACACATTAAGGAAGTCGCAGCAAGGCCAGAGTGGTTCGGCCAGATTAATGGGTGGAAGAAACGCTTCCCATTCAATGCCTTCAGCAGGGATACCAGTAATGGATTTATTAAGCCACAAGTTGTCATGGAGGAGCTTTCGAAGCAGACCGCGCATATGAAGGATAAGACGATCATCACCACAGGTGTCGGTCAACATCAGATGTGGGCAGCTCAGCATTATAGGTGGAGACACCCGCGGACAATGATCTCATCGGGTGGTCTTGGGACTATGGGCTATGGCCTACCTTCTGCCATTGGTGCTAAGGTTGCTAAGCCAGATTACTTGGTCGTTGACATTGATGGAGATGCTTCGTTCAATATGACACTTACGGAGATGTCCACTATTGCTCAATTTGACATTGGTGTGAAGATTATCATCCTAAACAATGAGGAGCAGGGAATGGTGACACAGTGGCAAACCCTCTTTTATGAAAAACGATATTCTCATACTCACCAAAAGAACCCCGACTTCGTAAAGCTTTCCGAGGCAATGGGTGTTTCCGCTATTAGGGCGACCAAACCAGAGGAGCTTGCTGGTAAGATCAAGCAATTACTTGAGCACGAGGGGCCAATGCTCCTTGAGGTAATGGTTGACGTAAGTTGACGCCATGATTCACACTTCTCAGTCAAGTATCAATCTAATATGATTTCTCTGAATCTATAGAAGAAAGTGCCCGTTTTGCCCATGGTGCCTGCGGGCAAGGCACTCCACGAGTTCTTGGTCTATGAGGAGCCCACAGAAATGACGCAGTAGATTCACTGTTTGAATCTAGTTTTTTGCTTTTTATTTCTATCCATTGGTTCTGATGTAAGAATGGGCTCAGATTGGTACGGTATCGGTTGGAAAAAATATTAAATTAGGGAAGAGTTTTTACATAGATTTTTTTTGGTTTTTTTTGGTTTTTTTTTGGTTTTTTTTTTGGTTATTTTTTTTATAATCTATACCCGCGATCGACCTAAGGTCATGACCGAAGCTTCCCTTGAAAGGTTCGACTTATGCTTTCGGTACCAGAAGCGGGTCCAGCCTCCCGAGCCTAAGAATAACAAATAAAACCTGTAACAAAGATAACTACAACCGTGCAAAACTTCCACCGCCAGCACCAGTCCCCTTAAGTGAGATTAACGTCAGAAAAGAAAGTCTCAACCAAATCCACCACTCTATGTCCTTATCCCTGTCTTCCTCTTCCACAACCAACCTTTCCCTACCATCCGCCCTTCCGCTTGCTCCCATAAGCTCCACGCAGGACATGTCTCCACACTTGCAGTTTTCCCTTTCCGGTTCTGCACTGTGAGTAATTGACACGAGCCTTCCTGTTCCACTTTAGTACCCTGCCCATTCCCGTTCCTTCTACCCTTCGCTCGCCTGCCTTTTCTTATTCCAGGCTTGCCTCACCCCCTCACCGTAATGTCCTTGAGGAATACAGTACAACCCGTTCTATTCGCTTTTGGCATTCTTATCAAAAATGGCGAGATATTGAGAGAATGATTCTAACTGGAGCATTAGGAAAAGAACGGAAGGCATAATGGAGTGCACTGAATGAATATCTGATCAATTGTTGAGGGGGGTTCTTTTAGAAATGCACAGCATGATACAATAGGTAGAGGGAGTCAACAACTGTCGTGAGGTAGACATTACGAAAAGCTGGAGAAAAAGCATGAACTGAACCTTGTAAATATAGCAATAGCACGGAGTGGAGTAGTTGAGGCTTAAGTATATGTAACGGGGCTGTGGCTATGAGCACTTCCAAGGAGCGCTAGACTGTGGGACTATGAGAAGAAAGGACGACAGGAGGATTTTGGCCCAGAGATGAAGGCGTTGTTGGACTGGGAGGATTGTGCAAGCATCAGTTCCCAATCACAAACTGCTAGGTTAGTTCCATACTCCTTCTATCTGAGTAAGCCTCTGGATTTTCTACCAGAGGCGTTTATTTATCATAGAGAATTGAATCATTGATCTAATCCACAAACCCCCATACAATCCTGGAAAAATCTCCTGGGCCCCTCCTCCTTTTACTGTGCTGCCCTGCAGACCTTGCACGAGTGGATGTTTCCATTCTCTGGTAAAAGGTTGCCTTAAACACTAAGCGTGCGCCATATATAAATCCCCACAGCTCCCTTCTTGGATAATTCGGGACCGCTTCAGGCGCCTCTCCTCCCCCCTTTAGCACTTTCAAAGAACATATAAAGCGACAGCAAAACCAGCCGATACATATGATTGGACGAAGGTTTTGTCTTTGCGCCCTTTCCTCCCCCCCCCCCCCCACGCCCCTCTTGGTTCTGTGGGCTAGATAGTGGTTATGAGATCCACAAGCAGGCAAATAAGGATGTTCGATGTAACCTACCATTTTTTTTGGAGCATATGTAGTGGTAAAATCCCGGGTTTAGGAAAGTAAGCTTCCCCCCATTAACATCAGTTTTGAGGTTACAAGAAGCAAGAGAAAATCCTAGTTTTGTAAAGACGCACCGCAGGTAGTTTGCGTGGGGGTTATGCATATGAGTACGGAGACTACAGTACTGAGCTTGAAAAAAAGAAAAAAAAAAATCAAATAATAATAATAATAATAATAATAATAATAATCATTAATAGTTCACATCAAGAATTTGAGGGTAACATATTAAATAAAAAATAATTATAAAAGGATATATCACAAAGTCACTAGGTCCAGTACAGTACTGTATACTTGACCCCATGATCAGTATAGCAAATCAAATACATGCAACTAAAACATTATAATAGAAAAACAAATCTGTCCTTCATTATGATGTTGAAAAAGCAGCGGCAGAAATATACAACATTTTAAAGCATGTAATATTTTTATTTTTATTATTTTGAAGGGGGAGATTCGAATATCGATTATTAAAGATCATACTCTACTAATGTAGATGTAGATACTTTGTAGTTCAGTTCCCCCTAGGTTTAGGAGAAAAAAAAAAAAATGAGAACCGTTGTATCTTTCCCCCCCCGCCCCTCGCACCCCACCCCTATGGACTTATGAGCCACCTTTTCTCCAAATTACCCATTATTTAAGTTTCCCTCTCACAAGATCCAGAATATGAGAAAAAAAAAAAAAAAAAAGGATAAATCCAAGAAACCACCTAATCCAACTGAGACCTAGACTAGTTTCCTTATTTTTTTGTTACCCAAAAAGAAACAAAGAAGTAGAACATAATGAGACGTTGGAGCGAGTCAAGAGAACAATGAGAATTTATACACCCCTCCCCCCCCCACCCACCCGGCCCCTTCCCAAAAGCATCGAAATGGTGGCGAATCCCACTATGCCTACCACACCACATTCCCTCCTACAATCAATTCACTTGACTAATCTGCTACCTACTCGAATCTAACCTCCCTCAAACCTAGACAAAGGCCACAGTAGTTGTTGGTACCAGATGGGTAACCTAGAGGTTGCCAGGGTTGCAGTCACTTTATTGATGAGAGTTAGTGGGAGAAACTAACGGTGGAAGTTTCTGTCTCTTGGGGGGCGTAAGTTAGGGGGAATGTCAGTGGAAGCACGGGGCGAGCTCTAGGACTGTAGGGAGTGGTCTCCTGGATTCATACATATATCAACCACACCAGGGTAACTCCCCAAAATGAACATACAGTTTGTTTCTGGTAACACCAGCAGCAGCAATGCATATCAGCTAAAAAACCCATTCACCACATTAGTCAAACTAATAGGGGATTTATTTTCATACGCCCATCCGTCCTATCATAGCCAACGGTGCAACGTAGCTAGTAGTATGAAGATTTTCCTTTCTGTTAAGACATTTAATAACTTCCACTCTTATGAACAAATGTTCAGCACTCTAAAAAGTTCTCCACGTAGGGTGTCCCATTCTATTCGTTTCTACTCCCTAATATCATAACACCACTGGTCGATCAACAAATTCCAAGTCTCTAGACACATGAGCAATGAATAGAACTATCAAACTTTCATGGGCCCTATACAAAACCCATTCCCTAACTCTGTCAAGCACCCCTCAACCACCAACGAAGTAATATATACCTAATACACCCCCGGCAATATTCTCCACCTCACCACCTTCCTATACTCAATCCATTTCTCGCCATATTTCGCCGAGCACCTCAAATCACATCGCCGCGTCCTGTGGACCAATAACGTGATTAGATACAAGGTGTACCACCACCCGACTAACCCCGGTCCGCCACTGACTGCCATGGTTGCAAGCCCCATTGCTGTAGCCATGCAGATATCTCCAAAGTAGTTCATGTGCCTGGCTAGTCCCCAATATCCAGACGTCAAGAGCAGGGAAGTGTGCCACTTCCCATCAGCGGTTTGATAAGGAGCGAGGATGTAAGTCGGTTTCTTGCCCCATATGCGCACGTTCTTCTGAATAACTTCAGCTGAGATGGTATCATTCGCCAGTGTTGCGGGAGAAGCATTAGGGGTAGTCGACAATGCTGAGGTGCAAGCTGATGACGAAAACATGCGCCGCACGTAGTCCTTCTGGTTGTTAGTCCCGCGGAAGACAACATACCCACCCAGTCCAACAACGAGCACGGCGAGGTTCAACCACATTTGTTGGCTACCGAGGTTATTCTGGTTGTGATGGAGGTACTGCGCTTGCGCGGTGTACATGAATGGAAGCCACACACTGTCGCCCCATGCGAGGTAGAAACCGAAGTGATCATGTGCGATATCAATAGTGCGGAGATACCAGTCTTCGTGCCAAAAAAAGTCGATAACGTAGATTGAGTGCAAAAGTAGGACAAGTAGCGCCGGAATGGATGGTTTCGTGAAAGTACCGTCCGAGGCTGAGAAGCAGAAGGAGATGTCGATCAAGGTCCATGCGATGATGCCAGGTCTTCCATTGTGAAATAACTGCCAACAACGATATGGTTAATATTCCAGTCTTAATGTTGAAGACAATCACACCTTACCTTGAAATCCCACAATTCCCCAAGCCTCGGATTGAACTCAATCCCCATGAACATATCATACAATAGACTCCCCGAAAATTTTCTATCATCTGGGTGGCACGGAAATAAATGCGCCTTCACATATGCAAAAACCGTCAAGAAATAACCCATGAAATTCGCAGCGACAAACAGCCCAAGCCAGTTCTGTGCAATTATGGAAACAGGAATGACATCAAGATAAACTGCCGATAGGAATACGATATGCGTGATAATGTAACAAGTGAGGCCGTTAAGCTGCAGTGTAGATCTCTAGTGTCAGCATAGCTACTTCTAGTATTGATAATAGGGGAAATGGCCATGTATGCATTTATTGACAAATTTCTTCAGAAATATCGGGAAACATGCACCATACCTTGTAGGGAAGCTCTCGGCCAGCTAATGTTTTCTGTCCGTATCCAATTTTGCTTGGAACGACTGCGTACATTATCGCTTGTACAGTATACCAAACCATATAGATTGCCAAAGCCTTCCAAGTGAACCACCTCAGTGGTGATAAGCTCCACATCAAAAAATCGTAGACACCATGAATGCCTTCCGTCGAAGCCAGTAAATCCCTTATGCCAGGAGCTAATGTACATTGATATTTATCACAGGAATAGACAAATAATGTAGTCAGTGTCGGGGCGCCCAGCATCATGAAGAGCGAACGTATGCTGAGATTCAAACTTGGGGAAATTGTCGGTAGAAAGGTGCTGCCCGATCCTTCCCCGACTGAACCATTGACACCTCCAAGCTTCTGAGAGATGCCCTTCGCAGAAGACCTGATCCGTAAAGTGGCGTCCTTCTCCATCTCACAATATCCATGTCTGCCCCATGAAACTGGCTTTGCTGCAGAGGAAGCAAGCCTCTCTTGCTGATCCACCAGATACATGGCTCTGGTGGGTGGCCGGCACCGTGTCTCTCTTCGTTATTTGCTAACTGGCAAAAGGGTACCGTCGATTCCTCTAAAGGATTTAGGTACAACTGCGACCGAAAAGGAAATATCAGGCTCCCTTATTGGTTTTGTAAACCCAACCTCGAGCTTGCGGAATTGAGCCGTCGTAACAGCAGGTAAAGTTAAGTTGGCGACTTCGTATTAGATCTGAGATAACATTAGGCATCGTCAGCCAAGTCCTATTCCAACGAATTGCCTCCTGTTACTCACCCGTGCTTAACGTCGAGTTTCGAGAACGCCCCAGAGCTGCAATTGGTAGCTATATAGTCTGCCAACACTGGTTGTTTGGATCGTAATCAACAGGTGATTCCAAACGGTCCGCGATCTAGGCACAGAGTTAATATCAAGAACCTGAAGCAGGGGAGCTTGAGGGCCCCTTAAGAAGGACAGATGGCTGAATGCCAGCTCAGATCCAGGTCCATAGATGGATAAGCTAGATGTCCCGGAGATCAGGGGGAATGACATGGGGGGAGGGGTTTACTTGTGCGGCGCTACTTACTGCGAAGGAATTGAATTGGGAACACTGACCGTCCCACTCCCCAATTTTCCCCGGCGCCAGGACATGACTGCAGAAGCCAGTACGGAGTATGGCCAGGAATACCCTCATAATTGTACCGTCTGTCGGCGTGAGGCTTGAGGCTTGCGTACACGCCCCGCTTGGGTACGCGATCCCATTTTCCAGGCGATGTTTCCTCAATCATCTACAGAGCCTCTTGGCGCCTGGAGTTGGCTGGATCTGGCTAAGGTCTCAGCCACAAGGGGACATTGCTGTATGTACAGTACATAATGTACGTGTCGAGTTGCTGTATAACTTTACATCTGATCCCTTGAGGATAGCCGACGTGATGCAGGCGCAAGCAATGGCGACCACGGTCTTCAACGTCATTGGCCACAAACCTTTGTCTGGCATATTCGAAGTTAAATTCGGACGTAAGTACCCTCTTCATTGCTTCCAATGCCTAGTTGAGCAACAATTAACGGATTTGAACAACCAGGCTATGACGGCGGGATGCCCAGTCAAAGCAAACGCTGAGCCCGTCGGGATTTCGGGATTTCGGGATTTCAGTTCAAGGTGGGGGCATTATTTGAAGCTAAACCACTACCTTGGATGTCCAGGCGGAAGTGGTTGATAGAACCAGACGAAATTGGTGTGTTACGCAGTAGCTGCGGTCCTGTTCCCGGGTTTTGTGGCTGTGACCCGCCCATATCGCGATACGAAGCACTGCAGCCCCTCAAGTCGAATTCTTTAGGTGATGCTGAACCAAAAGGAGGTGATTGGATCCCTATTCCCACTGTATATGACCCCACCTTCCTCGCAATTCCACAAAGCGCTGGGGTGACCGACCCCTGAACCTTGCCCCGTCCCGTGTCCCAATCTGGCCCTGAAAAACACCAGAGATCACGCATCATCCCATCCACAAAACCTTTGGAAGCAGATTTTGCTGCTTCCATGTCAGCGTTCGATCACAATATCAATAAGGCATATCAATCTCAGAGACGGTAAGGGCAACCATATAAGGGAGATCGCCAGCCATGAGAGGCCGAGATGCAGCAATTTGTGGGTTGATCTGTTCTTGTATGCGGAGCAGTGTGCAGTGTGCACTCATCACACTGTCTCGAAGCGTGGCACTCTTAATTTAGCCGGGGCTCATTCATCTCAGAATGTTATTGTTGAGTTGACAACTGCTCCAGGGGGGCCCCTGAGATTTGGATGATGTGCGCACGGTCTCGCTGAATACCATGCCTATACGGTATAGCAAGCTAGATAATTCAAGTACCGAAGAAGCCCGTCTCCAAATTAATTTCTTAAACGTCTTCTGCCGTTAGGCACTTGAGTTAGGAAAATCCTATTTGCAGATTAGGTAACTTGCCTTGTCCTGAATTCTACCCGGGTTTTGGGGTGTTCCCTTATACTAGGATGATCACACATGAGAAATGAGTAAACATTCATCTAGGAAGCCTAATAATATGGCTGTCGATGTAGCTGTCGATGCCGGTGTGAGTGTGGCTCAGTGCCAGTGCAATCTAAGCCCGGATTGGAGTAACTCCACCGGCCCCCCCCGTGGCCGTGTGGGGGTTGTGTCCTGGGGACGATAAGGGCTCCGAAGAGGTCCAGTCATATTTACAATCATCGCAAATATCGATTCGCAGTATATTTATCGCGCGCGTAATGAATGTTGCAAGGGGGGGACTGTTTTCCTTGTGCACCCAAAATACGTTGAATAACCACCACCACCAGCAAGCTTTATTAATTCTCCCAGCTCGCCGTTGTATTTGGTTACGGTACATCACATCTCTTGAGGCTGGTACCTCATTATTTTCCCACGAGTTGACTTGGAGGCTGCATGGTCCTGTATATTGCTTCCTATCATTTAGCACAAGTTGATCCTGAGCTGGATGGGGAGAACAGGTTGCGACAAAGACATTGTGCAATAGTTACAAGACTATTGTACTTAGGTCGTGAGGTCGGCGGCATCGAATATCAGAGAAGTAAAGCGTGAAAGCCGTGAGTGAGATTGCAATTTTGTTTCCGATAAGCCTCCTCAAGGGGTGGTTCCTACTTTAAGAATTTTTCAGTAATTCAATAGAGACAAGCTTTCCTAATTCGCTTTCCGAACGGAGGTGCAGTTTGCTGCCGGTGTTAGGCCTCTAGGACTGATTCGCAGCTACAGCACGGACAATTGTATTTGTTTGAATCGTCAGATGTACGGTGCATGACTTTCCAGTGCCAGTATGTATATATTGATTATCACCAAAGCTTTTGAAGGCAGTATCGTTGAACTTGAAGACTAGAGGACGTATATTGCCAGCCAACAAAGTATTACTCACCTTGGATTTATAATGCGTACCAGCCTGCGGAGGCCAATTGGCCCGAGGGAGTCATCATCTTTATCCCCACGTCACCTCGTAGCCGAATCTCCGAAGGAAAGGATCTTGTATGGCTTGACAGCCACCCCTGTCGAGATTGGTCCAATAATTGTTTTAAAATCCCCGAGATTCTGGAAGGGCATTAGTTACTATTGAACAGCATGGAAGTCCCTGGTGTAGGGATCATGAATTTGGTTTTGTTATGGAAAAAAAAGCCACACAGGCGATTCAGATGAGCAATTGAAGGTATCTAGGTATCTGCTCTACTCAGTGCCTTGATTCTGAAAAAAAGGAAGGTTTAATTTCCTGCATCGGGACCGCCAGAAAAACCAAATACAGTGATATGCATCAAACTCTAATCCGAATCGGTAGGCTTCCTGTCCTTTAGATCCTGAATTTTGGTTTCCGAGGTGTTATTTATAAATTTTAATCTAAGATTACTATTATAAATAAATATCTGAAATTTAAGCTGTCAGTTGTAGAAGCCGGTTTAGTTTACCCTGAACCGACAACAACAACAAACTGAGATTAGGAGTTGGTAGAGTTGCACGGTTCGTTTCTCATTTCAAATGACACACTTTACCTCATCTTCTGGTAGTGGAATAGGTTTATTGGAAGAATAGTGAGTTTGCCCAGTTTTTGTAATTTATTAACCAACGAGCAACCTAATCGGAGATTATAAAGAATGATATTCAAGGACGGAACATAGATATCTCCAAACTCGTGATTACAAGACCCTGAAGGCCGTAGCCAATAGCATACCCCAAACCGACAATAATAGATCCACAGCCTACATCAAAGCTATAAATACACTAATCTAATCCTACAAGAATATCGCAAGACCAGCCACTGCGGCCACTACCGCTGTCATCCCTAATATTCCTTGCCTCCCACTGCTGGCAGCACCTTTATCTGTTGTGGCAGTGGAGTTACCCTTGCTCGTACCATTACTGCTAGTCGGTGCTGGCCCCTCCGAGCCACTGGTGCTGGTACTATCCTGCGATTCACTATCCGCAAGAGGAGTTGGAGTGCAGGTCCATTGCGGTTCTGAGTATATATATCCGGAGGGGTACAACGGTGTACCCGAAGGTGCCCACGTGGTTGCAGTCTTCTTGGGGAATTCTTTGGCGAAGGTATAATCGGGCCAAATGAGTCTCACGAGAGAGACGTCGGTGGGAACAGTCGCGCCCTTGGGCATGTCATCAAGCAGGCAGAGGTCGTTTAGGAATACCTCCGGCTTGGGATAATTGACGTCGGCGTATACCTTACACATGCCATATTGGCTACTCAAGGCATAATCCAACGCAGTGGAATTCGACCCACACTAGCAACGTTTCTATTAGCATAAGCTTGTTTTCGATTATGGAGCGAAACTTTACATTTTTCACGAGGCAGGCCATGCTATCCGCAAGATGCACCTTATCAGTGCACAAGCAGCTGTAGGCATTTTTCACATTTGGGTCATTTTCCTCCTCAGTGGTAGACTGGTCATTAAGGGCGCACAGTGGGATATAGGTAGATTCCGAGTTATTTTGCCGAGCATCTTCGCACTTTTGCACACACTCTGGTTGGTCTATTTGAAGACTATCAAGCTTCTGGCGCTGCTCCTTCGTAAGATCTCCCAAATCACGAGCATTCAGTGTGTTATCGGCTGCTGGGAGCGCATATACAGCGCTGCTGGAGGTGAGCAGAAGTAGGATGGGGATAATGGCAGTCCGTGGTGGGATCATGGTTGAGAGGCGAGTGGGAAATCAGCTGAAGTGAATGATCCAAAGCAAAAGAGTGTCAGGCTGATCAAAGAGCGAATGTCTACAAAGTGCAACACAGGTAAACGAGTGACTGTATCGATTGATTGCTAAGGGGTGGAGATCGTATATGGAAATGGGCTTGAATATATGTATCCTCCCATTATAGTCAGGGGTGGGTTATTATTCACCGGGCACACGGCTTGAGTCACGATGTTTACCGGATCCCTTTGCATCCGTATTTATATACATACAGAATATGTACACTAGGTACATAGGCAGGGGATACCCTGGCTTTTGCTGTTTTGTTATTTCGAGTTATAGGGTACTCTACTGTAGGTACCAAAGATCGATTAAGCTTACGGTCGTATATTGTGGCCCCCCTTGGCCGAGCCCTAGGTCACTAACTACAACTATTACATACGTAACTCGAATACATTTGTGATGTCTTGAGATATTACAGTGTATCTTCACTTGCTCACCTCGCAGCTTCTGCTCTCAACATAACTGCCAGCTATATGCGGCCATTATAGTATGGACATTCCCAAAACAATGATTCGACGAATGCACAAGACAAGAGCTAGGTATTGCAATATATGGGTTTTTTTTTGGGTATACAGTACATAGGTGACAATTCAGCCCAGGCAACCATTCCTGATCATGAGTCAGCTGTACCGTCTTTGCTTTCTTTGGAAATATTGATATACAGTACATCTCGGGGTGCTTAGGATAGAACTTGGGAAGACGTATTTTTGCTCCGCGTTTTCGTTGTCGGTTGACGTGTTGAAGGCCCATTAAACATGCAATATGCGTTACTTATGTACATATGCACGACGGCATGCCGGAAAAACAATGAACCGCACGCCTACTCTTGAGGAGCCTATGGATTCGAAACGAAACTCCCCCCCTCCTTTCTCCCCCCTCCTTTTACCCCCCTCCCCACCCCCGTATCTACATACCACTGCCGCCATTCACTCCGTCCCATGCAGCCTTTCCTCCGCTGTTGCCATCGCTGCACCGTACACCTCCGAGGGCGCCGCACCCCGACAGGCCGCACCTTCGCCACCCTGCCTCACCTCCTCGCCTCCAAACCCCCATCCCCCTCTGCCGACCGAGCTCCCCTCACCGACATACCCCAATTCGGCAAGAAAAAGCCCCGCTCCCCGCAAGGCGGGAAAGCCCTCCTGAAACGCGCCGCCGCCGCCGCCTCCTCCCAGAAACCCTCCCATTCCCCGAAATCCGAGCACCCTGGACACAACCACCATGCCCGAAACTTTCCATCTCCTCCCGCACCCTTACGGTCGCATAAAACCCGCCGCATCGTAACTGCTTATAATACTGCGGACAAGTACGACCTCCCAACCGCAATTCGGCTTCTCCGTTCCCAGGGGTACATCCCGGACCCCTTCACCACAAATCTCCTCGACGATGTCATTCACCTCCGAATCTCGCTCGGCTCGCCAAGCACAACAACCATCCCCCCCGCGGGGCCTGCTAGCATAGGCCCGAATTCACCACCCCAGCCGGGAGTTGACAAGGGCGATATTTTCATTTTTCCCAGTGGGAATATTGTTAGTTGGGATGTGCCGGAGGGCCAGATTAGCGGGCTTGCGGGGGGGTTGGTTGGGGCGGCGCAGAATCCGGTGGGGGAGGAAGATGTGGAGAGGGAGGATTTAGAGTGGGTCGAGGTCGAGGGGGCGAAGGGAGGTTGGGTGAGGGGGGAGATTATCTATGTTGGGGTTAAAGCAGGAGAGGAGGCGGAGATGGAGGCTTCGCGGATCACTGGGACCACCGAAACCCATCGGGGAGAGGAACCCGAGGCCGATACGCAAAGGGGGGCAGAGGAGAACACGCCAACCAATACAACAACTACAGCACTACAAACCATCCTTCCCTCATACCAACCTCATATTCCCCCTGTTGATCCATCAGAAACCCTCCCCATCCTCCTCACAAAACTCGCCTTCTCCTCCGGTCTCTCCCGCAGTACTAAACTCGCCCACCTCGAGTCCCTCCTCTCAACCTACCTTCAGTCCATCTACCCCATTCCCACACACCTCGCCTCCCCGCCCCGCTTCCCCTTTCTTCTCCTCCACCTCCTCCGCGAAACTAGCTCGCGCACACCATACACCTACACCCGGTCCTTCATCCTCCGCAAAACAGGAGAACTCCTTCTGCTGCGTGCACAGTTAAATCTCTACTCTGAGCTAACTGATCCTTTACCCGATCTATTCTGGGATACAAAGCATGAGCTTGGTCTTGAAAGGGCGTATGAGGAGGTGGGGAGGGCACTAGATGTGGAGCGGAGGATTGATGTGGCGAATGAGAGGATGGGATATGCTAGTGATGTTGTAGGCACTCTAAGGGGGGCGTTGAGTGAGCGACATGGGTTGGTGCTGGAATGGATGATTATTGTGTTGATTGCGGTGGAGGTGGGGTTTGAGGTTAATAGGTTGTGGAATGAGAGGAAGGAGAGAAGGAAGGTGGAGAAGGGAGAGAGGGGAAAAGAGAAGGAGAAGGGTGAGGATGCTGCAAGAGAAGTTCTTGCTGCGGAGATGTTAGTCCCAAATGTGGCACCGGTGGTGGGGGAAATGAGGACGGAGGAACCTGAGAAAGTGGATGGGGTAAAGTGAGGAGGGAACTTGAGGAAATATTGTGGCAGAGAAATTATCTGAATTCACTCGAGAGGATGGACAAGGAGAGTAATGGACCGGTAGTCTCAACACCCGGCTACATCATCACAATCACCAGGACCCGAACAAGCATATCTACTGGCAGAGCAAACCAAACCAATACAAGCATTAGTATCTACAGAATGAATCATCACCCCGTCTAACTTGGCTCTCTAACTCATCTTTTATGCCCCTCCAATGGCTGATTTTTATTTTTATTTTTTTATTTTAAAAATTACTTACGGGATGGGATGTCCGTTGCTTTTGCTAGCTGTTATGTTTTTATATACAAATAGAGAGCAGAGCTTTTCGTAGGATTTAGAGAGATTAGCATGGGCGTTTTTTTTTTTTGTGCTATAGAGGAACTTTCCTTTTCTTTTTTTCTTTCTTTTTTTTTTTTCTTCTTTGTTTTTTTTAAAAAAAAATCTCTGTGTCTCTGACAGATAACTAAGAGAGGTTTTTTTATGCCTTGCTCAGCTAAAAAATGATAATGATATAATAATATCTAAATAATCGTGTTACCTATGTTTTTTTTTTTTTTTTCTCGCATTTTTTCCCACCTATTCTTCAAAACCCTTTCCCCACCCCCCACCCCCCAAAACAACCACAAACATCTTTTTGCTTTTTTTTATTTTATTTTATTTTTTTTTAAAACTTTTAATTTTATTATTATTAATGATTTGGTTGTTTATATGTATGTTGTAAAAATCTGGGGAGGAGGGGGTTTTTTTTTTTTTCAAATAACAAATACGGTGCTATATCAAAGCTGGGAGATAGTCTTGACATTGGCGTTAGGATTCAACAGTACCTATATATGTCACGTGCAGACGTTGGTATGTTACGTCGTGGCCAACATTATGTTCCCCCCCCACTTCCTTCCCTCCTCTCTAAAAATACACATTACTCGTAAGGCAAACATCATGTAGGTACTGCTATGTAAAGGGAGTATATTAAAAGCAACAAAAGCAGATTTAATAGAATCATAGATTCACAGCGCCCATTCATCCTTGTCATCTTCAGGCCCAATGAATGGCTGATCAATAGCTTTAACCGCAAACTCACTGCACAAAATGCTGCAACGGGCCACGGAGTTAGTACTCCATCGATATATAAAAGAATCTCAAAGGCCAAAAACATACCATGCGTTAGCAATTAACCCATCCAGCTCTTCCACCGCCCTCTCCCTCGCCTTCCCCGTAGCCACCCCCTTCGAGATTTCATTTTGCAAAGTATGAATCCTCTTCTTCTTCCCTGCACCAGCCTGTTTTAGTATCTGTGCAGTCAAGCAATCACTATGGAACGCATGCTGGCATGGAAAGACAAAAAACTGCCTTGACAAAAGCGGATATTGGCAATGGTAGCATTGTTCACCGGGCTCAACAATGGCATATCGTGTATCAAGGGCAAGAATGTCATTTCGAATGTTCTCGGCGGTCTGCGCTGACTCGTCCATTTCTTTCTTAAGCATGTCAATGTGTCTGCTGTACTCTTCCAATGCCGAACATATCTCCTCCTGAATTGTTGCGTTAGTCTGTGACAGATACAGTGTACGAATAGGATTATACTAACCTTAAAGTCATCTATTACTACAAAATCAGGGAAGAACGGTATTAAATCTTCGATTTTGAGCAATTCACACTGTTTCAGGAACTCGATGGCACTATGGGGGATTAGCCATGATTCACCCCCATGCAAACTAGCAACTCACGTCTTGATTCCCTCGCTCTGTGAGATCACCTCTTTTGCAACAGCCAACCATAACTTCTTCCTCAACACAGGATCCTCCTCAGGCCGATCAGCCACAATACTAGCCAATTCGACGTTTTTGTGTTTGAGGGCCAGTTCAACGGCTTGGTAGTATTGCCCCATAGACGAGTATATATGAACACAGCTTTGCACATGACCATATTGGATACAAAGCCTGAGCGCAAAGTCCGCATCGTATTGAGAGTCTGCTGCATGAGATTCTAGGTATGACAGCAATGCTGTCTCGTCCTTGGATATATGACTGGCGTATATACTTATCAGGGTATTATGGACCGCTGCGTCGTTATTGCCAACTTGGTTGATTACATATTGTAGATACCGAACAGCTTGGTTCTGTTGCAATTAGTAACTGTGAAAATTATGCTTGAAAGTTCACATACCTGACTTAATGGCACCATTGTGTCCTTATTATAATTCAGCATTGCTGGTATAAGATGCCGAGGATTGAGATTAGACTGCCGCATCAGAATATTGACAGTATCCATCGGTGCCCCTGTCATTAATACAGAAGAGTACTTGTAAAACATCTCCGGATCCACCTGTCTTTTCAAAACATCTAGCGCCTCAAGCCACTTTTCTCGTTGTATCCAATACGCCAGGACATAGCTGTAATCGTTGATGCTTGTTGCATAGTATAGAAGTTCTTCGCGCCTGCCATGACTAGAAACAATCTCATAAGTGGTGTCACGGTCCAGGTCCCCCTTGTATTTATTGATAAACTCCTGGTATTCCGCCCTAACCTGAGCAAGCTGAGCCTTTGCTTGGGTCTCACCGCCCATATTTAGTTCCGCTTTTGTCGAGATAGTATCATCAAGTGTGTTTAGTTTCGACATGAAAACCTCAATTAACCAACTCGCGATCATAATTCTTTGCATGATTTGCTACTACGTGGTCAGTAGGCCAAATCTATAGTGGGTCAGAATCGAACATACCGACTTCTTGAGAGAGGCGAGTTTAGTAAGAAGATATTTTCGGAGTGCGTCAGGTTCGTTATTATCCAGGAATGTTAAGCAAACCTCCTCAAATGATTTACTGCTTTTGCCATATACAGCAGCAGCTTCAATGTATAGGCCTTGGGCTGCAAGGTGATCACCCTGAGCTACAGCTACAGTATCTTTTTGATGAGGGGTCTGGAAACGGGGATCAGTATTATTCTGCAAGAACTTCGGTTTATTACAGAGCGTACCTCTGCATATCTATAGGCTTCATCAAAAGACTTATCCGCCATCTTCAGCCTCCATACATCCCGATCTTCCTTAGTTTCCAGAATCTCGTATATTGACTCACTAGTAGAGACCCAATATGTGCTATTTTTGGGGTCCATACAAATCCCAAGAATTTTAGTACAAACATCCGACACATCCTCCTGGAATACGACACTGTCATCTAGCTTGCTGACTGCATATACGGTACTCCCACATAGTATGAGGATATGCCAGTGTGTGAGTGCAATTGAGGTAATCTCACCCTTCACATTGGGGAGGGCTGATTTTGTCAATAGCTTGGAGCCCGCAAACACTCTTGTCCCAAGATCGGACGTCGCAGGCGCTGTATACAGGGTGCCGTGGTACACTCCAGTAGAAGAAAGCCAGGCATAATATCTCTCTCCACCATAGTCATCCTTCGGCTCTGGAGATATTGAAAGCATACTATAGGACCTTGACGAAGGCTCTTTGAACTCTTGAACACCTGAGAGCACATTAGCCTTTTCCTCCGGGACAAACATTCGAGATTCGTACTTGCTACTTCGGACTCGAAAAACTTGGTAAATATAGGTGCGATATCATGGCCATGCCTGCTTATTTTTCCAACAAAATGCATTATTTTTGTCGGAGTTGTGACGATTACTCGCCGGAGATCCATTTGCCCCGGCAGGGCATCCACATATACCCCCGTTATCGGCTGTCCGTCCTGTACTTTTAACACCTGTTTCATATATCTCTCATCCCTTCTCATAAACTCCTCCGACGCCTCAATATAGCATTCATAGACCGTTCCATCCTGTGTCCCCAACAGAATTTCCCGAGTGGAGGTGGTCGGTTGAGCGGGACTCCAAGCTACGGACTCAATAACCACTCCCTTCAGCCTATTTAGGTACCTAGCTTTTGTAGCTCGAGAATGCAAATAGAAATTTTCCCCGTGTGTCGTAGTAATAAGCAAGTGACTTGCGGTAGGATCCAGGAAGATATTCCGTATTGTTCCAACCTCGTTCACTTTCTTTGGAAGATCCACATCTATGTTCCCACTCCTTTGAATCAGCTACGGTCCCAAAATCAGAGATACCCAGACGGCCAGGTCGCGGGTTGGGGTTGGGGGGGGGGTACCATCTACATCTTGCGGATTGTGAAGGTCTATCCGCAGTAATCGATTTGAAGCAAGAGCTAGGATTATGACATTATTGGCGACCTGGACTGCTACAAAATCTGAGGCTATTTGAAACTCGAGACCCACACGCTCAAGATTGAAGATCGGTTCAAGATCAGCTCCAAAGTCCGGTATATTTGCAGGGGTTGAGGCAACAAATCCCCCGAGCCCATATGACGGATCGAATGCCATAATTCCGGTGGGATTGCGAGGCCCTGGCAATTCCGAGTTGACGTTAACGTTCACGAGAATCCTGCAATTGCTTTTGCGCCGACCCGGGTAAGATAGCTGTAATCTGAAAAATAATGGTACAGTAGAGGATCGAGCTGAATTATGTGAATAGATGATATCAGTGCAGGGTGATCGCCTCTCTTGCAGTATTGAATCAGATATGCCGGTCCAGCTGGAGGGCAACAATGCCAACGGGTCTGACCACAATACTGTTCAGTCTGCTTACCGGTACCTAGAGCTTGGTGGCACTTTTGGTTTCTGTGCGTGTAGCCTGTACGGGAAAACACAGGACCAATGAACGAAACAGCGCAGGTGATCGATCAACTGTACCATTTACAACAGCTCATGAACGTTCGTGTTGTTCTAGTTTGGCGGCGCCTATTTCGTTCCAATGAGGCCGCCAAGGGCTTCTGCCAAGAGCGGCGGTTGTCCCAGGGCAACGACTGATTTCCCCACAACAAACAATCTGGCGTAGCCTCGTTGGTATGCTATGGGAGTCCTATGTATGTACAACAGAAGTGTAACTAGGTAAAGTGTACCTAGGTACAGTACCTATTCGAGGAGTACTCGAGCTATGTACTTGATCATGCAATTTCAAGACAGGCTGTGCAGTATATTTTCCTTCAGGGTAATCCAATCTCCCAGAACCAAAAGTTCAAGATGCTCATGTATGCCCGCAAGCTGGGTCTCTGGCGTGCATCATAGAGTGCACAAGATATGAGATAATTATTAATATTATTCTTAGTTCAGTACTCATATATAGAACTAACTAGGTCTATGATGAGAGAGTAAATCAAATTAATAAGGTAGATAATATCGAGTAAACTTTCTTTTCAAATCTATGTTGAAGTCAGAGGATTGTCGTACAAAATCCAACAAGAGCCTAAATGTGACGAGGGAGCAATTCCTGTGTCACAAAGTGAGAGATTGAACTGAGTCTATACCTCGGAAACCTGTATGGAGTGCTCCAATCCCTCGACCGTCTCGGAGACGCTCAGCCATAGCACGCGACTCCGAGATCCCATACTCGATCAATGGCAAAGGGATCATAATTCTTCGGCTTCCCCCTTCACCCCCCTTTGCACCCTCATCGTTAGAATCTACATTTCCGCCCTCCTCTTCATCCTCCACTTTGGGGGAATTATCCTCGTTTCTGGCTTAGATATTGAGGATTTTGTTTCGTGGCCTCTGTTCGATCGTCGCATAGCAACCGGCATCTTGGCAAACAAGTCCTGTTGCGCTAGTGGTGAAATCTTGGCGCTGTTGGAAACTCTAACATTTTTTTGCAACTCCAAGTAATCTGGTGATAGTTGAGCTCTATCCTTCAACTCAACTTCCTCCAGCCAATCCCCCACAACCCCAAATAATTGCCCATCATGGTCGTATGTCCAGCCACTTTGTTCCGAATTCTTCAGTCCTCAAATACTAATCCTCTCTGTGCAGAGAATCAAACCCCTCTCCCGCTCAACCACAACCTACCTCCCCCCTGGCTCTTCCGCGCCCCTCCCCCGAAACCTCGATCCCTCACAACACCCCTTCTCCAAAGCCCGCGAATACACCCGTGCCCTCAACGCCACCAAACTCACACGGATGTTCGCCCAGCCCTTCCTCGGCCAACTCGGCAACGGGCACATCGATGGGGTCTATACCCTCTGCAAAGACCCCACCTCCCTCACCCGCCTCGCCTCTGGTTCCGGCGACGGGGAAGTCAAAATTTGGAATCTCGTAGACCGGAAAGAGGCCGCTACATATAAAGCCCACCAGGGTATGGTCATGGGGTTAACGTTCACCGCTACTTCTGCAGATTACTCTGCTATTGATCAACGACTCCTCTCGTGCGGTGTGGATAAAACGGTGAAACTCTGGGATCCAAATTCGACAAGTTCGAGTACGACTCCCGTGACGACATATCTAGGCGCGGAGTCGTTCAATAGTATTACCCATCACCGCACAACTCCTACCTTTGCGACTGCATCCTCAACTATCTCCATCTGGGATATCTCTAGGGAAAATCCAATCTCAAATCTTACTTTCGGAACAGATACACTCTCCTGTGTGCGGTTTAATCAAACTGAAACCAGCATCCTCGCATCGTCAGGTCACGACCGATCACTTATATTCTATGATCTCCGCACAAATTCGCCCTTACATAAACTTTACACAACACTCAGAACAAACTCTATCTGCTGGAATCCAATGGAAGCGTTTAATTTCGCGGCGGCGAATGAAGACCATAATGTGTACATCTTCGACATGAGAAAACTCAATCGAGCATTGAACGTGCTTAAGGGCCATGTCGCTGCGGTGATGGACGTAGACTACTCTCCTACCGGAGAAGAACTCGTCACGGCCTCGTACGACCGGACAATTAGGATTTTCCGCGCGAGAGAAGGTCACTCCAGGGACATTTATCACACGAAACGAATGCAACGGTATGTGTGGACTCCGCCCCGTCTAGGGAGATAAATATTACTGTGATACACTAATTTTTTTATGTGTGCAGTGTCTTCTCCGCCAAATTCTCCCCCGACACAAAATACCTCCTCTCAGGTTCTGATGACGGCAACATCCGCCTCTGGCGCTCGCAGGCATCTGACCGATCCCGGATTCTCTCCGCCCGAGAAAGGGAGAAGAGAGAGTATGATGATGCGCTTAGGGAGAGGTATAAGCATATGCCTGAGATTAAAAGGATTGATAGACATAGACATGTACGTTTCCCCCTTCCCCCCGGGTTTGGATATTTTGGAGGAATTCTTATGTGTGTGTGGGGATGGATAGGTTCCGAAGGTAGTCAAAAAGGCGGCGGAGATTAAGAAAGAGGAGATTAGCGCGATCAAGAGGAGAGAGGAGAATGTCAGGAAACATAGTAAGAAAGGGGAGGTAAGGAGGGTGCCAGAGAGAGAGAAGATGGTGTTGGGAAAGGAGCAGTAAATGCTGAGGAGAGGGTTCACTTTTAGTTGCGATTTTGTGTATATCTATGGCGTTTGGTGGACATTGTATTGTTGGTTTTGCTTGCTTGATGTTGGCATATATTTCACCTTTTGTAATCTAATTTTGTTCAAAGAAGTATGTAGATGGGAGGGGTAATACTAAAAGCAGCCTTATTCCTTATTTTTTTTACATCGTGAGCAGTATATATATTACTCAGGCTCTTTTGGTTCAGGTCAGGTTCTGTTGATAAGATAGATAGCTCAGATCCCTGGGGGGACGGGAGGCTTGGCGCTGTGTGTGTGTGACACACATCCCAAGCAAGAGCTGAGGAATCGGAGCTTTTCACAAACATGCGAAAGTCACTCGCAAAATCTGCGTTCAATCAGGATAGCCCTAAATAACCTAGGTAGGTCGTATACCCTTGGCTTGCATTTTTTTTTTTTTTTTTTTTTCTTTACGGAGATCTGAGAATGATATCTGAGTTTATTATTCCCGAACAATCGCTCTCCCTGTTACCCTGAGCTCTACCCTATGTTTGGTTATGAATATTTTTTGGCCACGTAATTGATATGAATACAATCCTATTGTGGACAACGTTAACCTTATGCATCCACCATCAAAAGTACTTTAAGCTAGCAACGTTACAAAGGGGAACTTCTGAAAAGACATATATGCTTTATTGTGTCCTGAATTTTCTCTCAATTCTGCCGCAGATAATTTTTTTCAAACGTACAGTATACCATATAACAAACTTCAAATCAGGTTCCAATCCCATAAAAACCATGCACCTATATACCTAATCCAAAAAAGCAGCATAGCACATCAAAACTACAAATCATTCCCAACAAGCACTAACTAAGTAGTCAGCAGCAACAAAAAATCACGATATCAAGAAGACAGTAGTAACGAAAGGCCTAAAGTACAACATCATTGACATCAACCAACCCACTCCACAAACACTAAAATAATCCATCTCATACGGACCTCCTATACCAGTATAGTAATTTAGTGCTCATATCGTATCGGGCCTTAGGATATCAAATTTCGATTTTGCGCCGTATCAAAGCCCAGAGTGAACTGTCCAGATCTAAGCGACTTTATGAGAACGCCAATGTAAAGAATGTGAAAACCGCTCCAGCTCCAAGCGCTGCTCTGCCAAATGAATGAAGATAGTTTCGCGCCGAAGAGACGGAAAACAATAAATATGCTGTTAATACCATTATCGAAAACCCGAAAACAGAAAAATTGCCAGATGAGAGACTATCGAAAACCAGTTCGAGAAGACGCGCATGATCTTAATGCGACAGACCTATATACCTCCCATCAGCACACAATTACCACGACGATGAAGAAATTCGTCAAGTGGGTTTATTTAATTCCCCCCGAATGTGTTCTTGACCTTGTTCCAAATACCCTTGACCTTGTCGATGATCCCTGGCTGTTTGTCCTTGCCGGGGGCGGAAGTGGTGCTTGGAGCGGGAGGGGTGGTTGGGTCGGTGGTGCTTGAGGGCGTGTTCTCGACTGGAGGATCCTCGGTTGGCACTGTACTGTCATCTGTTGGAACTGTAGTATTATTTGTGTCGTCTTTCGGCATTGTTGTGTCAGCTGTGGGCACCGTAGTATCATTCGTTGGCACCGTAGTATCATCCACCGGTACCGTAGTATCATCCACCGGTACCGTAGTGTCATCCACTGGTACCGTAGTGTCATCCACTGGTACCGTAGTGTCATCCACCGGCACCGTCGTGTCATCCACCGGCATGTAGTGTCATCCACCGGCACTGTAGTTTCATCTACCGGCACTGTAGTGTCATCCACCGGCATCGTAGTGTCATCCACCGGTACTGTAGTATCATCCACCGGTACTGTAGTGTCATCCACCGGCACCGTAGTATCCGTCGTAGTATCAGTGCTAGGATCAGTCGTGGTATCCGTTGTGGTATCCGTTGTAGTATCCGTCGGCACCGTCGTATCCACCGGTACTGGCTGTTTGGTCCCTGGGATGGGGATATTGATGGGTGCAACCGGGATATTTACCGGTGAAACGATCCCTCCCGGGGCAATCTTCTCAAGCAATCCCGGTCCCTGTTCTTTTGGCTCCTTTGGTGGCTTTGGTGGCTTAGGCGCCTTTGGCGTCTTCACTTTCTTGGGGTTACGGCGCTCGATGGGCCTGGATGGTGGATACTCATATGCCTTGTAAGCGGATTCGCCAGTGACTGAACGTTCAACAAATTCGACGTCGGTTCTGGTATTGGAGCGGAAAGGAGCGGCGGTGACGGTAGTGGTAGCAGCAAGGCGAATGCAGCGAATGCAGCGGCTGTTGTGGGTTTGAGTTGCATGATTGTTGAGCTTAGTGGATGGAGATGAGGTTTTAGGGTATTAAAGTGAGGGCGTTATTGATTAGTTCTGGTCTCTTCGTGAGTCTGAGAAATCGTAATATGCTGCTGTGTTGCTGTTGGCGGATTTATTGTTATGCTGTGCTGAGTGTGGTATGGCTATTGCCAAAACCCGGATAGTGGGGCTTCTGCTTCCACACAATTCAACCCTCGAGTCGTTGAAACTATTGTCAGAATGAAAATGAGAGACCGTGGTTCTGCCTTTCGCAATCAACAGAGAATATAAACTCAAAATATCGTAGCGGTGTATCTGGTCAATACTAATGAGCGTGAAATATAACAAAAAACCTCTATCAAAGAGATATCAACGAAGCAGGTACCAGCCCTGTAGAAAAAGAATGTAAAGAGGGAGTAGGAAGGGACTGCGGATGCAGGCTGAATAGCTGTGAGTGAGTGAATGTGTGGATGGAAGAGAAGCTGATGGAGTGAGGCGGGAGGGGTATTATATATCCCATGCCCTCAACGACATCTACATCATGTTTGTAGGTGCCTTTTTGCTACCGGTAAGCATGAATATGCATGTGCGGCTCTGGATTTCCAGACTCGAGTTTGGTTCTGACTGTATGGCCGATGGAAACGGTGCGACACCTTCACCGGGCCTGGCCGGGAATGGATACAAGGCTGCCCGGTATAGAAATGCTCCACAACAGAAACGGAGGCCAAAGGTCAATTAAGCTTAAACCGAGTTTCTCATTACGCAGATGCCCGCTGACACTTGGATGCGCACTGCGCTGTTTGAGTGGCGGAGTGTTTCGGCGCTCTGGCTCGGGCCTCTCACGCGTTTCACCCGCAGACAGTTGTTTTGAGGAGTTTGGTCTGTCTACATGAAGCGCCGCGGTAAGAGTGTAAGTACCAAATATTAATGTATCTCTCGTAAGCCGTGCACGTGAATAACCATGAGCCTTACTATAGTACCATGCCCCCCTGACCGTCTCTGCTGGGTACTTGGTAATTGCCAGAGCGAGTGGATATTGCCAAACGTGAGCTCTCCCAGTGAGATTTTGGTCCCTTGACGTACCGGTAAGTGCTTCAGGCAGAGCCATGTAGTTGCCAAGACCACAGATGTGATGATACCAAGGTAGATACTATAAGTAAAAATAGAACATGCACGGAATGTCTCTCAATAAGCATAATCCAACGACAACGCTCGGTAATATCGCGTCTAACTTAAAAAGGCAAGAGCCGAGGCCAGGTATCGATTTGGGCCTGGCGGAAATTACCCGATTAGGTATTCTAGCACGCGCGCGAAGCGTGTATCTAGATTAAGGTGTAGTGAAATAGCAGCTTGGTTAGTATACATCTCTTCTACGTAGAAACTATGTATTCACGAAATTGAGATATGAGATATAGCATCTACCTGCTAAGCTTGAGCAGCAACAAATGCTACTCAAAAGCTAGCAGTCACGATATACTTATCGGATATTAAGTGAATTGTTGGTGTTAGGTATAATCGGCCACTGTCTCTGCAACTACATATCTACCGTAGCCTTCTCTTACCAGGTTCATATTCGAGTATTTGCTACTCTTTGACGGTTGTCGAGTCCAGGGCACTTCCTTATATACATACAGTATGTACCTTACAGTAGCTCTTGCTACTCACTTAGATGTGGGCTCTAGTGCAGGGCATCAATGACCAAATTGACCTATACCTTGAGGTGGTAGTCAGTGGTAATCAGTGGTAATCAATTCGCCTTTTCGTTTTTGAAGTACTTGACGCATGCTATTTCTAAGAAGTAAATATGACAGTCTCATAAACTGTGTTAAGCTTCAGGCGGCAGGTCCGAGACTGTCGCGATATAAATTCCTGAACTCCTCACCGAAATTAAAAGACCTATTTACACAGAGCTTCTGTTCTTTTGCCAGAGGAGTGAGCCGTGTGGCGCCATAGGAATGTGTAGGGCTGTGAAGGATGCGAGGACGGACTATGCGCTTGGAAGGAAGGGAGATTTGGAGAAGCGGGAAGGAATTGCGGGGGTGATTCGTTACCTTAATCCGCATAGTATGCATATCCAAATAGTAATCCTTATTACCCATAGCGGGAAATTTTTTTAACATTGTGTTCTCCCATGTGTCAACTATGAACTATGTGATTCAATGGCTTGCCCTCCTATGTCAATACACATGAATAACAGTTAATTAGTTGTACAATATTTTGGGCTTCCCCCAGCAAGCGATTGCAAATAAAACAGGGTTCCCCGCACAGCAGCAAACAGTATTGAACGAAAAAAAAAAAAAAGCAACAACAGGTCGAAGAAAATGTTTAATGCCAAGATCTATACTAACCTTATTAGGTCAATGCCTTGAGTCCAAATTCATCAAATATGATAAAAGATCCATTGCTCCAGCATTTCAGAATGCACATACTTCTTTTTTTTTGGGGGGGGGTTATTAGTTGGATATGGATATCATCCACTTTTAGTTCAAACTCAAAAGGGAACTGCAGCAGGAAGAATACATGATAAGGACCAATTGGGTTTGGACAAGGAATATTGCGAGGAGGTTCTAGGACCAACCACTTCTTTCATCAATCAAATCATTAGAAGTGATGAAAGATGGAGGCCCAAGTCATACATCCACTACACCGCCTGCAACATGGAGTCCGCAGACTGCCTTGGCCAGCAAACTCACCAAATCTCAACTTCATTGATCGTATTTGGAGTATACTCAAAAACATTCTCAGTAGGTAAATGGAGAACCCTTTCTAACCACCCGCATATTGGGTGAGGATTTTTGTAGCACAAACCCTCCGAGGGGCCTACCCTGAGGCCATATATATAGTTATTTTGTAATGCCTGTGCGTGTATAGACTATTAGTGCCGTATCAACCCGCTAGTAAATGGACTTCAAGCATAAGTATATCTATCATATTCAATTTAAATCCCTGGCATACCTCCTCTACTACTCGTATGACGGGCCTTAGAGTGCTTTACGACTGTTTCCCGCTATCGCCATGATTCTTGTAATCATAATTATGGAATTATCACCAATAATCAGAGATTATCGGACGAGGATAGAAGAAAGACTATATAGTTACATAGTGAGAAGGTGATTGTCTCTCCGGATGATCGAACAGAAGGTACAGAAGAATTTGTAGTGATGGATTTGATTTCAGTAACAGAAGAGAAGTTTCTGTTTATTATGGAAATAATCGCTTGTAGATGCGACGAAACAGTGTTTGTCAGCTATGTATATAGCTAGGTTTATGAATGTCAATGGTTGGTATATTTGGTCATTATTTTCTTCAATTCTATTAATTTTATTATAGGGTGCCCCGTGATTTGTACTCGGGCCTTGTGTTGTCCCTTTACTCCATACATATCTCGGTTCGGTGTCACGGCCCACCAAGCTCTTAAAGTTATTCACATAAGTGCTTAGGGTTATTCCTAAGAGTGTAGGGAATCGCGGCATCGCCAGCAGAAGTTAATATGCAATACTTGAGACACAGTCCGCTCGAGCATCCTTGGAAAATGACGGCCGCCTCGAGCTTACCAGCCTGCTCGAGCCGAGCCTGGGGGGCTACGTGTGTGTATATTCAGTATATCAACAGAGTGATCTAGATATCGCTATAGTCCTAATACTATGGTCCTAGTACTCGCTCTTCAAAATCTATCTAAGTAGGTGCGTTTCGTCCGCTTATATGTGCTCTTTAGCACCGTCACTTTCCCTCCCGGTAATCCTTGCATAATCCCAGTTTATCCCAGTATACCGTCACTTTCTCTTTCTGGACACAGGCGAGAGTATTTCCTACAGTACGCTCGAGGCGGCTCGTCATTTTCCAAGGAGGCTCGTGCCCAGGCCTATAAGTACTGCATATTAACTTCTGCTGACGATGCCGTCATTCCCTACACTCATGTGAATAACTCTAAGCACTCATGTGAATAACTTTAAGAGCTTGGTGGGCCGTGCCATTTGGAGTCATAGCATGCGATGTTGTGATATGAAGTTGGGAAATGGAAAAATAAATAGTCTTCCTCACAGCATAATTTCTTGGCGTGTTACTCAGACAAATAATTCCAGGTTATTGGAATTCTAGGAGATTTTGTTCGGGGCACTTTTTGGCCATTTTTATTGTAAAAACGTCAAACGGCGAAGATTAATGGCACAAGTAGTACAATCTGCTCTATTGTCTGTAGTCTGCTATCTTTTTTTTTTTAATAAGTCTAGTAATCTAAGACCATGACCGGAGGACCGTTATCATGTGCCCTGGGGATTACAAGTACATCGGTATCTCTGAACCTCATGTAACTTTTGTCCTGCTTTACCTTAATCTCAATTCATAGAGATTTCCATAACCTCGGATCTACTTGACTATATTGAAAAACATGACAGGGTGTCACCCTCTGACCTTGGTGGGCAATTAGTCTCGTCGAGAGTCGTCGATAAGATGCAGTCGCAATTGAGCCTGGGAATCTCGAATAAGAGTGCTCCAAAACATGGTAAAATATTCTCCGAATTGCGATAACATTGCAATTTATGTGGCAGCATTGCGTTGCCTATCAATAATCCCTGACCAGAAGCTTACCGTAGAGATACAGTATCTAACATTCTTACCGATCACCTCATCTCCACCGCTCTATGTGCCAGTGCGAGCATATTCTATTCTCGATTAGCAGTTGACCCGAACATGCGGTATGGGTCTCCTGCGAGGTTTGCTGGCACCTCGATGGGTTTGTACCTCAAGCATGAGCGACGGGCTAAGCTGAGGTTGAATTTTGCTGTACTATGTGTTCTATTTCAAGCTGTAAACCGATGTCGAATTTAACAATCGGACTGGCCATATTCTATTAACCATCAGCCAGAGCTTCGCATGTTGTAAGATTTCTTTTTTATTAAAAAAAAAAGTCTATACGTCTTTGCGACGTAATATCATGAGACGGCATGTTGTTGTTAGCCATTAGTGAAGCCACAATAACATCCCGCAAAGAATAGTTAATCATCGCAAAAGCGATATTAACTATCAACCAGAATCCCTGAGTATAGAGTTAGTCATAATTATAGTTAAAATTCGCATAAGCCACGACCGGAAATTAACTTGTTGGAGAAGCCATTAATTTATAGCTAAGAATAAAGTTCAGAGTAACAGAGTAACAATATTATAAATACAAGAGTTCGGAACTTCCATCTGCAGTAGTATGTTCTTCACTATCAGAATTTAGTGCTGCTCGACCTTCATGCTCTACCAATAGAATTATCCAATGTTAGGATAGCTGGTTGTGTGTTAGGCTGAATATGTTCCCAAAGCTTTGATCTTAAAAATACATAAGCATCTTAATAACAACTTTGGTGGTCATATTCTGAAGGCCACCGATCCGTAGGTAGTTAATATAGTATGACATACTATACTTGACTCTGAAGTCAGGTACGCATCCCTTAACTATTGATAGTGATTTTGAAACCTTATGCAGTGTGGTTGTATAGAGTTGTGGAGGTTTTTTCTGGTAGCAGTATTGGGGGGTTGTTGGTTTTGGTTGTCTCATTTCTAATTTTCGGTGCTTCTAGCGAAGTAGTGAATAACTATAGCATGCGGGCTGTCTAGTTGTTTTAACCGTTCCAACCAGTATACCTATGGTCATGCAAAAAAAGCCCGTCAAAAGTCCTAGTCACTTTGCCACATGTTCCCTTTTTTTTTTTTTTCCAAAAATACAGTTCAGATGGCGATCGACATGATAAGGCTCGCACCACTTTGATCCCAGACAGTACATACATACCATCCCATGGCAGGGATTTTCTAAGACGCGGGGCGGATTCCTTGCAAGATAGTTCTCGTACAACATCGACTCCTATCACAAGGCTACGAGTGCAACCAGGGGTGCTCTAGGCAGCAATGAATTATTAGTGTTTCAGGCTGGAGTTGTAATTCGAAAAAGTTATTCTTGTGTTGTGCGAGCGAAGTCCCTAGAAAATAAACCCTAAGCTTCCCCAGCGTACTCGAACAATATGCATCAACCACATTTGACTGCTCTCAGAATATGGCGCCCTTCCGCCTCTTGGACCTGCCCCCCGAGCTTGTCGAGATTATTGCCCTTCACCTTGAACCCCGAGAAGCTATATATCTCTCCCTTACCTGCCGCTGGTTCTACTACGGTCTCTTTTCGCCCCGTAACTCTCATCTCTGGTATGTGATCGGTAATTTTGCCTCCGGGTCGCTCCCCGGGCATAACAGCCGCTGGCAAACATCAACCGTTTTGCTTCCTGAATCCACTACGGTTCTACGCAAGAGGTCTCCTGCTTCCCAAGTGATTTTGGAAAGGTTTCTGGGAGTAAATGCACACCAGCCACCAGCCCCGGTGTATATTAGGAGAGAAGAGTTGTGTGACCTAGTCAAAAAATACCCTGTTGAGCCTGGAAAGCCTGTCGTGGATTATAGGCGATTGCTAGTAGATACTATGCTGGGACTTACGGAGACTGGGTGTCAGTGGTGTTTGAGTAAGCCAGAGACAGACAGGGATTATTTCTTCCCAGTATTAAAGGGCCGAGTATGTGAGGATTGTTTTAGGTTCAATGCAATCCGTAAGATCTAATTTTCCATTCCTCCCATCAAAAAGGTGCTAACCGTAGTCTTCAGCAACCCGTTACCTGGAGCTCATCCCTGGCACTATTGAGTTCCCGGCATCCAAAGTTCAAACATGTCCCAACAGCGCAAACTTCTTTGACTCTAACGCACGCCCCGTTGCTCTTCTGTGGAAGTCATACGTGGACCGATTGGTGCGAGATAACTATATCTACCAAGTGGAGTTGAGGAATGTGGAGGATGAAGGTGGGAGGAAGTTAAAGAAGGGAAAGAAGATGATAAAAACAAAGGTTTTCAGTTGTCGAGGGGCCTGGTGTGGGGTAGGCATGAATCGGAGGGCGTGCCTGGGCTGGAACAAAGTAGTCGACTGAAGGGTGAGACTAAGTACTTAATTTACGTAATCACCAGAAGTACCTATATCGAATTAAAAATATATGTAACTTAAGCCTTCAAACGCTGGGTACATAACATGCATATTGGAAGAGGTAAGAAAATGTTGCCACAGACACTTTGTGATATAACCTATTAGAAGCTATTACTTTCATTTGGCATTGCTAGCTCCGTATCTCATAATAGCTATACAGAAGACTCCCGTAACAAGCATACGGTGGGGACCGGAGTGGTATGCTTACAACGAATATATGCTTATACCGGGAGAGAGTTACATACATGACGAAATGGAAAAATGAGACAGGAAATGAGTACTAGTACGATTTATATAAGAACTCAGTGATCCTCCGCTGGGGTTTGTATGGCCTTTTCTTGGTACAATTACCCTCAATTCGATGTTTCTCCCTTCGCAACATCTCCTCCAAGTGCCTTGTAATTCTATTGGTCTGCAGAGAAAAATAGAAGAAGTGTTTTTATTGGGATGTGTTCCTTCAAACCAGCGCCTAATCGTAGCCATGGAGCCTGGGTTTGCTGCTGCATAGTTTCGGATATGCCTGGCGCGGTTCTCTCAGATGTCGACATATTCTATATCAACTACATATCCGTAGGCAACATAAGAACACAATGAGCTCTATACACAACCATAAACAAGATGCTGACAGACTATCCGGATTATTAGGATATTTACTCTGCTTGGTGATTTCTTATCGATAAGAGTTTCTGCTAGCGTACATTCGTTACAAGCATATGCATGTGACTAAGCAAGAAAATGGCATGCATATGCGAATGGGTGAATTTATGCCTTAAATGTAACGTTTTTTGTATTATTATTGGGAGACCGGAGGGAGTATGCTTATAACGAATATATGCGTATGCTTGTAACGGGAGTTTTCTGTAGAAGTAATTGATAGCAGATGATTGACAGAAATATCTGCTACCGTAGGTTTAGAAGTGTTTAGAAGGAGTCCAATTTGAAACCAATGATCACCCTATTGTGGTTGTATTGCTTTGTGAATGATGGTATGGCTAGGAAAGTAGGCCACCTGGGCCGTCTACTAATCCATTAATAACAATTAATAATATTAATATATTCTCACGCTATCCACGGAGGATAAACGGTAAACGTCCAGGTCCCGGAAAAAAATAATCATTAAGAATAGGGACCAGATTGAAGCACAGCTAGTCGGGACTTAGAACGCTTGGTTTTTGAGAAGTAGTGGGTCACCTTCTTGCCAAAGCGTCCGGTGCCCCACCATAAGGAAGCATCGGAGGAGCTGATAATTCAATACGCCCCATACTCCTCTGGGAAATCTCAGGATCTCACCACGCTCAAGTGCACTCAGGCTCATTCATCGAAACTCGAAACATTATCAAACTTTCCCCAACTGCAGGCGTACCTGACACAGCACGAATAGAAGGACCTCGAATATCAAGCCCCTCGGAAGAGCACGGGCTTATGCCACGGTAGCAGCCACCACCGCGCGGATGTGCCATGGCACTGTATGACCGATATTGCAGCTAGGTTTCAACAGTCTAAGCAGGCAAGTTCAGCTTGTTTTAGAAGAGTCACGACCGGAAATAACGACTCGTTACGTAGAAACAAGGTCGATGACCTAGAAGCATCTGACTGCAACAAGGGACCAATTACAACTTGCAGTGGTCGCAACGGGCCAGGCCGCCCTACAGGCCGCCGGAAGCCTGGCCACCAGCTAAGGTCCGTGCTGTTTCAGGATTTGCGAACTCTATTGGAAGCATCAAAGCGCACACTGAAGAGACTACATAGAGTTTTTTATCCGTATTCATTCATACCGTTCCCTGTGTGACCTAGCACTGAGGTATTAGTATTTAAATGTTGGATTTGGGTGCTGGGGGATCTGGAAACCAGTATAGTAAGGAAAAAGGGTTGGGGATAAAGAGAAAAGTATTTCACTTAACATTACACTGCGGTGAACCTTTTTTTTCCCCCTTTCTTCCACACCTAACGTACGACTCACCGCTGGATATGGTTTTGGATAATAGGGTTGTGGGAATATTGTCAAATGTTAAAGGCTCTGCCGTATAAGCGAGGATTAAGAGATAAAATGCTTGGCGACACAGGTTATACACAATGGTTAATCAACCATCTCACACCTTAACACGATACAAGGGATGACATGTGGTAACTTACCACATACCTGGGGGGCTCCACCGTATGCTCCGCCTTCAAGTTATTTAGCTTCTTAGAAGCTAATACACACCAGATACAGCTGCAACATATGCTTTAAGTGTTAACTTACTCTAGATTAATTATTTTCTCTCCAAAAATTGTGACTTGAAATTGCTGGATGTAGACCTCCGCGGGCGGTTTTTTGATACTCAAAAGCCGCGGCCTGAGTTGCAAAAATATCAGCCGGTGTGACTAGTTTTATGATTGTTTGCCATGCCTTGTTGCACTTCCAAATTGGGTCTGTGGCTTACTGTGAATATCCCAGTTTGGTTTGGTGCGAAGAAAGATTCCCAAATTGGAAGGTTGCCGCTGCCGATAAATTTCCTGAGACATGTCATTCTCATTCGTATATTTTTGCTGGCATCATGGATATTTAGAGAGCAGGCATCATGTGATTGAATAGCTCTTGGAACTATAATCTGTATGCATAAGCTGAGGCGGCTAAAAGTTGATACACGTGTGTTGAGCCATTTGTGAGATTTCATGAGCAGTCAGCTTTTAGGCTGTCGCATTGTTATAATTGAAGTCTGAATTAGAGAACGATTTGGGGCTATTCTATAAGCATGAGCTTGCTTTACATGGATGCGACTACTTTTTGCAAGTATGATAGTACGGTCCTCGGATCCAGTGGGCAATGGCAGAAAAGCGCTAAAGTCTACGTACAACATAAAGAACGGAGGGGAGCTATATAGTCCTATAATAATACCAGACATCAATCCTACCTGAACTTCCTACAAACACTTACAGTATATAGAACGACCGTCCTCGAAGGGAACATTTGTAGGAAGAGATGAATCAAGCTGTTTTCAGAGAAGAGTATATTCGCTGATGAAGATCTCGGGAAAATAGAGATCGTAATCCTCCTAAGTATACAGTGAAGTCTCGTTATAAGAAACCTCGTTATAAGAAACCTCTCGATATAAGAAACAGTGCCCGCAGAATTTGTATAGGAAAATAAGAAACTCTCGCTATTAGCAGGTTTCTTAAGTCTTTGCTTAGTAATATATACAGGTTCTTATATCGAGGTTGTGGTAGGTGTTGCTGGAGCCGCATATGTTACCCCGCTGTTGTGAATTATTACTCAACACGTTCATATTAGAATTAGGCGGCAGGAGGAGATATGGGAACATCCGGAGTGGTCCGGGACAGTTTTTGGCATTCGTAACTCCTTTCTTTTTCAAACTCTTTAAGCGGGAGAGCCTTAGGGGAAGTGTAGTCATGTATTTAGGAGCTGGCGCGGCTAAGGGACGGGTCAATCAAGCCAGGGCTTCCACCCGCACCCACGTCACATGCAGATTCATATAAAGGGTACTTAATTGCCCCCCCCAAAAAAAAAAAAATGCACTCAGTCAATATCAGTCACAAAGTATACGTTAAATTGATCAAGGAGTTAGACCAATTATATTTAATATAAATATATCATGGGCAATCGGCTTCATAACCAACCCATAATGAATTGTACATTCATATTGGGGTGTTCCCAGATAGCTGGTGCCTGCACCATACCCGAATTTCCGGGTGACCCCCTTCGGGGCCCGTATATGGGTGCTGAATATTGAAATAAATAAATTTTCATTTACATTTACATAAGTTTTCTTTTTTTATACTTATATTCTTATTTTTGTTTTATATACTACTTATTTAGTGAATTATTTATTCATACGCGGTCTCAGTAGGGAGACCATGATAAGCCACGGGTGGCTTCTAGGGTAGGGCAAGTTAATTTACCACATACGGAGCCTAAATACCGCAAACAAAATGAACTTGAGTCCCAATTGTAATAACGAAAGCAAATAAACTCAAGTGATATGGAACCCCATGCTGGCATCAACCGGCTAATGCCAGATGACCCCGCGAGGCCTGAGTCAACCAAACCCGTATGAAAGACAAAATCTAAAATAAAAATAAACTGAAGGGAAGCGGAGGTCGCCGTTCCCTACGCAACTCAGGTATGTGCCACTCGACTGATAGTCTTAACTGCTACACCCGTCCTTCGGGTCCTGGTGGGGCCCCTGACAGTCGAAGGCTGTAGAGGGTCGAAATGCACCTGGGGTCGGGTTAGGGCAGAGACAGCAACTCGTCATAGAGGAAGCACCCCCAGTCGTATATAATAGACCAGCACTCATCGTGGGACTGAGCTAAGGCGATGACTCCCGGAAGTCGAAATACACCTGGGGGGAGTTAGGGCAGAGAAAGCAACTCACCGATGATGGAGGGGTAGCATAGTCTGCACTGAAGTGAGCGAAGCTTTAGCGAAGGGGCTTAAGGTGCAAAGGGCGCATTTAATTCTCATCATGTACGAAAGTAACATTCCTAATATACTGGGTTAACGCTCCAGACCACTATGTGCAAGTTCTATTTAGGATGACAGGTCCTCAAAACCTATTTATGATCAAAAGATGAGTCCGAGCATACCTATCCAGGAGGGTAGGGAGATCATGATGAGATTAATACCAGGGGGGGGAGGGCCCTCCCTGGGAGCTGGAAGAGCAGTTGGGAGGAGCTCGACAAACCAGAATGGAGAAAGGAGGAAGAGGAGACATATGAGGCCACGGAGGCCTTCTTCGGGTTATTATTCCGTGAGCTCACTTAGAGAGGATGTTGTCAAGTTTCACGAGTTCCTTTTGGTTTTAGTTTACTAGTTCATCTCTTTTCCGCGATTCTTACAGTTCATCAGTGGAGGGATCGAGGGTCTTTTTTTTTTTTTTTTAAATACTCAGTACTCCTATGCAGCCCCGTAGGGGGGCTATGAGGAGCCACGCGGAAGCCCGGTGGATTCAAGGGTAAGGCAAGTTAATCTGCCAGACCCGCGCAAACTACATACAAAGAGCAAGGATGAAAAGGAAACGTAGCCCCATGCTGTCATTAACGGACTGACCGATGACTCGAGAGCCTGACTGGGCTCGCTTCAAAAACCCCAATATCCGTGAACTAAAACTGAAGACTGAGAACTAAGGAGATTGGCTGAACTTAAAGAAGAAATGAAGCACTAAAAACAAAGGGGACTCGTAATGATTGGGTGTACTATGTGAGCTCTCGAAATAAGAGCCCGAAAAAGGCCTCCGTGGCCTCATATGTTTCCTCCCCCTCCTTTCTCCATTCCGGCTTGTCCAAGTCCTCCCAACTATTCTTTTCCCCCAGTAGATCTCTCCGGTATCGATTGAAGCGTGGGCAATTGAAGACAATGTGCTCTCCTGTCTCAGTGGGGTGTCCGCATGCGCATTCTGCCGAGTCTGCTTTGCCGATATGGTGGAGCCAGCTTTTCTGTGGACCTCTGTTCGATCGTAACCAAGTGTAGGCTGAGAGGGCGTGGCGGTTCCATTCCGTCCTTCTTATGCCATGCCCTGCTCTGGTTCTCGCTTCCTTCCTCACGGCTTTGGAGGATGCCCGGAGACCCCCTTCTGTAACTATCCGTTCTTGGCCTGTGAATTCCCCCAAATGCGACTGGAGGCAGGCGGTCCGGTCTGCCTTCTCATTACCTGGGATGCCTAGGTGGCCCCTAACCCAAGATAACTGCGTGTCCCTGTGTGGGTTGCTTGTTAAGAGGGACTTAATGCTGCTTTCGATGCCTGATCTGGGGGGGGAGCCTAAGCTCATGTTGTGGACTGCCTGGATTGCCGCTTGGGAATCTGACAAGATTGCTAGCATATCTGCGTCTTCCTTGTGGAGAGCTAGTTGCATTGCGAAGAGTTCGCCGTCTGCTACTGTGGCTTGGTCTCCTAGGTAATCTCCATAATCATCGGGGTAGCCTCCTGTCCGGTCCTCGCTGTGAACTCCGCTTGCTACTAAACCTTTTCTTCCCGTGCCGTCTGTATAACACACTCTCCAACCCTCCTCCTGGATCGAGCCTATGCCTGCTGCCCAATGGCCTAGGTGCTTGGAAAGCTCGGATTTGGGGTCTATAATTACCCTGTGGATCAGTGGGAAGGGTGTTGTGTCCTCCCTGTTGCCCCATGACAGTTCTGTAGGGTCTGCCCCGCTTAGATGGAAGGCTTCTGATATTGGGGTCCTTGTCCGGTGTAGGTTCCTGCTGGCCAGCCATGATGTGTCATCCTCGATGTAGGCTCTTACCTGCTGGTCCCCTGTTCTAATTGCTCTGGCTACCCAGCAGCGCTTCATATCCTCTATCTTGTCTTGGAGGGGTTCGACATTTGCGATCCAGCCTAGCGTTTGATGGCTTGAGCCATGGTAACCTCCTGTAATCTTCCGTAGGGCTTGGTACTCGAGGTGTTGCATAGGTTGCAGGAGTCCTTGATATTGTGACTTCCAGAGCTCCGCTCCCCATGTAAAGATGCTTCGTATACATCCTGTGTAAAGGGATCTGAGGCTCGTTGGGCTCAACCCTCCGTTCTGGTTACCTAAGCTGGTTAGTACCTTTAACATGCTCGACGCCTTGAGTGTTCTTTGTTTGATATGGCTTTTCCATGAGAAGTTACTGGCTACCATGATTCCTAGAGTCTTACAGTAGGCGATCTTGCCTTTGTTGTGGAAGTCGAGCCTGGATTCCTTGTTTGGGTCCCATTGGAGATCGTCCTCTTTTGCTACTGAGTCTAGTGTGTTGATAACTTGCTTGACTAGCTCGTTGTGTGCTCTAGTGCTGAGGCTGCTTGTAATTAGAGGGTTGATATCATCGACGTATGAGAAAAGCTGGATGCTATAGGGTGTCGGCTTTGGGATCCTTGCCAATGTCGTATTTGCTCTGGTACTTCTGGGGTGGCCCAGTGTAGAGCTTGGGTGTGCAAGTGTAGCTCTATTGAGGGTGTGGCCTATGTATATAAGCCAGAGGACTGGTGAAAGCAGACTGCCCTGGGGGGCCCCTTGGTCCATCCTTCCTTCTCCTCTAATGCGGCCATCCCAGAGCACTGGAAAGGATCGAGGTTGTAGGAACTTGTTGATGAACTGTACCGTCCTGTGTGGGATGTTGTTTTTAACCAGGATATCCAGAAGCTTGTTGGTTCTTACGTTATTGAATGCCGAAACTATATCTTTCCCTAGTAGCGTGGCTTTCTTCTTATCTTGAATGGCCTTTTCTGCTGTTGAGATGGTGAGCATCATCGCATCGATGGCTGATCTGCCTTTGCGTGAGCCATATTGTAGGGGATGGAAAAGGTTTGTCGTATGTTGGAGCTCGTCAGCTATTAGCTTCTCCGGGATCTTGCCTATCGTATTGGATAGGACTATTGGCCTCCATCCTTTTACCTCTGAGTGGTTCTTCCCTGGCTTTGGAATCATTATCATAGAGAGGTTTCTCCATGGTAGTGGGGGAGACACTTTGCCTTCTGCTACTCTGGCTATGTCGTTGATTAACGCTATGCCTAGGGGGGTGTCCTTGATCATCTTGATCAGGCGGTAAGAGATGAGGTCTGGTCCTGCGGCCGAGAAGTTAGAAGTCCTGCTTAGAGCTTGTAGTACTTTTAGGATTGTTCATTGGTCTGCCGTTTGGTAATGTATCGGGGACTCAGCGATTACAGGTGTAGAGGGAGGTGTGGTAGAGTGTTCTTTTGTCACAAGATGGTGCTTCTGGAAAGCTTGTAACTTTTCCTGGTCGGTCGAGAGAGACTTTTTGTCTTTGTCGATTAGGACTCCCATTGTCGGGGTAAACCTGAATGGATCTCTTGCTATCCTTGCGACGTCCCATGGGTGTCTTTGACCTTGCTCTCCTAAGAATTTCTTCCAGCACGCTTGTTTTTTCCTCCTTATTAACTTTTTGAACTTGCGGCTTTCCTCTTTGTACACTTCCCCTCCTTCTTTTCCTGCTTCTCTTGTTCTTTCCATCTGAGTCTGTACTTCTGCGTCCCACCACTTCTTACTTCTACGGGATGCTGATTTGTGGATTAGATGTTCTTGAACGAGTTCTTGGAGGACTTGATAGGCTTCACCAAAGTAAAGTAGTTGAAATGGGCCTATGCCTTCCGATGTGCCTTTTCTTTCTATGTACTCCTGCCACCAAGTCCAATTAATAGTTGTGTATTGCCGTGTTTCTGGTATGGTGGCATTAATGTATCCTGATATAACTGCGTGGTCCGATCCGATCCATGAGAGGTGCAGTGGTGACTCTTTCCAAGAGATCTCCGTCCCTTTGAAAACCAAATCTAAAAGACTTTTACTGGTACCTCGCTGGAATGAGTGTGCTTGGTAGTGGACCATCTGAGTGAGGTGGTTGCTATATGACCACTCCTGTAGTGTATCCCGCGGTTTGTTGTCTGGCCCCCCCATAATGGGTGATGGGCGTTGAAGTCTCCCATTATTAGTGAGCGGGTGCCAATGGGTATTTGGTTGAGTTCCGACTCGAGTACTGAAGTTGAATCTTTCCGTTGAAGTAAATGCCTGTGACTGTGATTGAGCCGAGCTTTATCTGGTTGGTGTTGTGACTAACATTCCGGCAGGATGCTTTGTTGTGCCTGTTGGCTACATAACCTGTGATTCTGCTATGACTGTATAGGGTGGAGATGCGTCTAAAGCTCGGGTGGTTGGTTGTGCGTGCTCCTTCTGGAGTGTTGTAAATTACCGGTTCCCCTATGAAAATGATGTCCGCTTCCTTGTTGCTTTCCAAGAAGGCATGGGTGTTGATCCCGCTATTATTAACGTTACAATACGAAACTAAAACTCGGCCTCTCCCCCCCTCCCTCCTCTTGCTATTTGTACCAAACCTAGTATTCATTTGGGGTTGTCTCCCCTTGCGGGCTGGTTGTCTGTGGGTGGGGGTTGTACTTGTTGGTGGCCCTTTCCTCGTTGTCATGTTGAGATTGCCTCCCCTTGCCGGCTGTGTTTTTCCCCGCATACTTTGTATGCTTGTTGGTAGCCTTTTCATCATTGATGCGCCTGTAGCACGCTTCTGCTTCGTGGTTGTTGTAATTGCAGTATGTGCAGTGGGTTTCATGAGCAGTTGGGATAGGGCTGAAGGTGGGACGTGGTTCTGAGACTGTATGCCCTAACGTGTTGATATAAAAGGCCTTATCCTTATGGCGTTCATAGATGAAGGCATGTAGGTCCCCCTTTCCTGGGAGTGGAATCGGGATGGGAGAGTCCAGTTTCATTAACTCTTTCCTGTATACCGAGAATCTGAGGGAGCACGACTTTCCTCCGTAGCTGTCCCCTCTGTTTCTGTCTCTTACCAGCCATTTGGGTGACCGGACTGCTAGCTGGAGGCCTAAGGAATGAGCAACCTTTTTGCTCTATCGCGGGCCTGTTCTCCTTTTTCTCCTGACAGGCCAGGGATGACCAGCTCAATTGTCTCTCGATTGATTGAGACGACTTCATCATCTTTATATTGTGGCGTTGTAGGCGAAGGGAATAGTTCTTTTCTTAGAGCCGCTACCATTCGAATGATCTCCGTGTTCGAAATACCAGCCGGGTGCGTGATCGTGACCTCTCTCTCAGTGGGGTAGGACCTAAATCCCTCTACCTTGACCGCCTTGATTTTGCCGTCAAGTAGCCTGTCTGATTTAGCATTGAAACATTGAATGAACCTACTCATCCATTCAATACCGCTTGGTAACTTCGCGCAGTTGCCGAGGAGAATACGGCTGAGGGTGTTTTCAAAGTGCCGGATGGGCGCGATATCTGAGCATTTGGTGGGAGGTGTTGCTCCTCCTTCATATGGGTAGATTTGTTCAGTTGGCTTCTGTGGTGGTGTATTGTGGGCCACAGGTGCCATCCTAGATCTTTCAATAGCTTCTGAGGATGCTATTATTCTATCCTCATGATCTTTGGTTGTCCCTTCCTTGAATCGTGCTGCTGCTGCGTGTGTCCACTTTGGGAGTGGGTTGGATTTTCGGAGCTTCATGGCTGGTATGCCTTTTCTTGTTGTAGCGTTTATTGCGCTTCGGTTCCTGTCCATGGTTACGTGCGGGGCCTCGTCTTTCCTGTACCTTAGTGTGTCTTGTAACCCTTCTTCTACAATTATCCTGTACTCCTCTTCACTGTGTGTAGTCTCCACATCTGAGTCCTGACTTTCGATCTCTTTGACCGCACTCTTTAGCCTGAACTGAGTTCTAGGTGACCTGTTCTTGTCTTCGCCTGTTTCCTTCATGTCGTCTAGTAACCCTTTTTTTGCTGCTCTATCTAATAGCCTTCCCTGTTGGATTACGAACTCTGAAAACAGGACCCCTGCCGCCTCTTCTTCTGAATCTGATGCTGAGTCCCAGTCCGGACGGACTTTGCTAGGTGTATTGGACCTCTTGCCGTTGCCGTTTCTTTTCTTCGGGGAGGCTGAGCCTGATGGTGCCGTCGGTCGTGGAACAAAAGCCTGGGGGGGTTGAACGTTCCTAGTAAGCGATGCCTGCTTGGGTGCACTTTCTCCAGATCTTTTGCTTTGCCTTGCTTCTCTGCCGCTGTCTTTGCCTCCGCTTTCCGGTATCTTTCTTTATGTTCGGCCGTTGCCTTTAGGTTCTTGTTTACTGTGTCGATCGTGTCTTCCATCATTGATGTTGTAACCTCCTCGTAAGCTTTGCTGCCGTCCCTCATGGGTGAGTCTGTGCCTGGCTCTGGAGATATTCTTACTGAGGGGTCGGAGTTTGGGGTGCTTTTGGCTGGGGTGGTGGAGTGGCCTTTTGCTTTTGCTCGGACCCCTTTTTTGGAGGAGGTTGGGGAGGGTGGCTTTTACCGTGGGTGGGGGACCTTGGCATTGTTGTATACCGGTGGAGGAGGGTGGGTGTAGTTGTTGATGGTGCCTTAGCCCCTCCGCATTCCCGTATGGGGCCGTCGTGGGCGTACTGGCTGCAGCCAAGAGTGGGATTTTAGTTTCCTTGTTGCACGTGTTGGTGTTGCCTGTCATCGATGAGTCTTCCTTTGGAGGTGCCGAAATGGTGCCGGCGGGGAGAGGAAGAGCTGGTTCTATATGGGGTGTTGGTTGTGGAGAGGGGCTCGGGGTGTCCTGTATGTTACTTAAGTCTATAACTTCAGGAGAGGGGGTTGAGATTAATGCCAGAGTCCTCCTGTAGTTGCCAATGGTGTGCCGTAGGGAGGTGGTGGTGGTATATATGGTGGTGAGAGTGGTGATATCGAGCGGCTTCCGAACACAGGCGAAACGGCTGGGGGTGGTATGTATGGTGGTGAGAGTGGTGATATTGAGCGGCTTCCGAACACCGACGAAGCGGCTGATGACCGGCCAGCATTATATGGGTGTAGCTTGGATGCTTCGATTGTCTTTTTGATGGTGTTGACGTCCTTATGTAGTTCCCCTATAGCCTCGTATATTTTGAGCCTGTCCTCAGAGTCTTTTGCCCTGGATGCCGCCCCCTCCTCCCTGATCGCTGCCACTGCTATGTTGAGACTTGCCATGAGTCGGTCCTGTATAAGGGTCAGCTCCGTGCCCTGGGCTCTCATGTGTGTGTTGAATGTCTTCGCCAGGTCCTCGTACGTCCTGGTGGTTGCTTCTTGTGCGGTGGCTATATCGCGGAGGCCTTCCTTGGTCTCGGTCCTTTGCGTCTCAAAATGGTTTGAGACCTCGTTCGCATTTGGACTAGGATTATGCTATGTGCCTCTGTCTTCTCTCTCTCTTCTTTGCTTATCTTTGCTAGCTGTGAAACGTTATTGGACAAGTCAGACATGGTCCCCTGGACCAAAACCTCCATTTGATCAAAGCGGTCCCCTTCCAGAGCTGACCTGCTATCCCAGTCTTTAATCGAGTCGTCCTGGCTCCTTGTTTCATCGCCATCCTTCGTAACGTCAGCCTGGCTCATCGGTTCGTCCAGTGCTTCGTTTCTGAACTCATGGAAGGGAGGGGAGCTGGGGGTGTCTAATGCCTCTTAGTTGTCCTGGAAGACCGTAGTGTCCTCTGGTTCCTGGCAGTCCTGGAAAACCGTCTCCGTATCTGTGTCAGTGGGTCGTCCTGGAAGTCGGGTATCTCCACAAAGCCTAGGCTTTGTGTGTCTTCTGCTGGCGTAGTAGGAGAAAGATGGCGAGCTGGGGTTGCTGTGTTGTCCGAGCCCATGTCTGAATCCGAATCGCTGTCTGCATCTGGTTGTGAGTCCGGGACTTCTGTGCCTCTCTTGTAGGACTGGATCGCTAGGCCTGGATGATTTCTAACGGTGATGGAGTGTTCGATCTGTTCGCTAATGGGGTCCAGTGCCAGTACTGCCATTTCCGGGTCCTTGAAGGCTTCTGAGATCTCGTCTAGTGACCCTTCTCTGCTGAAGTCCGGGATGCTGTCTGGGTACAATTCTAGCATATAATGACCTTTGATTATTGCCTCGTCTAGTCGCTCACTAGTAACTTCGGCCGCCCTGAATGCGTTGTAACTATTAAGGGTCCTATAGGCTATTCCATTTATGACGACGACCAAGCGGCCACTGTCCTTCCAACCAGGGGTGACTGGGTGGAAGAGGCGACCGGGAGCCATGCTTGCCTGGATATCCAAACTATACCCCACTAGCGTGGTATAGTTTCGAGTCAGGATATTATGACGTGACGATGTTTATGACGTTCACAGCGGGGCGCTATGGGTGGCGTGACGTGTGACGATGGGGCGCTATGACCGTGGGGTTAAGTTGTGACGACGGTTGTTATTGGCCCGGAGCTGGTGTGGGAATTACAAATTCCCTAATTGGTTGGGTATGACGTGATCCAGGCTATGTTTTCCTACGTGGCAAAACACCGAAATACGGTGTGGGCCGGAAGAATTGCACGGTATCGTGGGTTTTCAGAACTTTGAAGCCTGGGGAATGTGTGAAGACGGGACTTGAAGATGTGGGGCTGGGGTATGTTGTGCTCTATGTTGAGCTCTCTTGGATGAACTTGTTTGGTGCCCGGGGGCCTTCTGTGTGCAGAGATGTGGGCAAATCCGCACTTTTTGGGGTCTTGGTGTAGTGGAGGTGCCGGGATCGAGGGTCAGTCAGGCCTTCAGGTCATCGGCTAGTCCGTTAATGACAGCATGGGGCCTCGTCTCGGGTTTTCTCTTTCTGTACTTATCGTGCGCGGGTCTGGCAGATTAACTTGCCTCACCCTGAACCCACCGGGTTTCCCGTGTGGCTCCTCATGGCCCCCTAACGGGGCTACATAGGAGTATCAAGTATTTGAAAAAAAAAAAAAAAAAATGAAGGGAAGCGGGACTCCTATGTGCCGAATGACCCCAAGGAACCTGACTGAAGCCGACTCCAAACCTCTGCTGCGCCTTTCACATTAGGACTTCGAGCTTTGTGTGAAGGAAACCGAAGAAAGCCTCCAATCCTACGAATCTCACATGTACCATCACATGTACCAGCAAATCACGTTCCAGTCCATCCTTGTCAGAATCCTCCAAGGAGGGCACAATGCATGTTACCGGCCCTTATTCTTACCTAATGCTCAATCTCATTTCATACATTACTCCCACTTGTACTCCATTTCATGCTTTATTCCACGTTGTATCTATGGTTGTACGTATGTTGATCATTCCATACCCTACCTCGGACATAGTAGGCAATTTGGTCTCCACTTGCAGAACTTCGCCCTCCCGATAAATAACCACGTTTTCCCTTACTACGGTACTAAGCACGATAAACATCTACCGCGCATCAGACTACTAGCTCCTGTATCGACCCCACGCTTGCCCTTGGACTCCGCTGTATGGGCTGGGAATCTCAGAACGAATAAGTAACCCCTCTGACCGTTAGTCGGGCTTTCCGTTGGTACCTTGAGCCTCGGTTCGCATGCATAGTGCCTGCCTAGAGACCGGGTGCCCGCATCCATTCTGTCGGGCTTAGGGGTAGATCACTCAGCCCTGACCACCGCTCTGCAAAGCTATTAACGTCACTTAATAGGAACAGGTGGGTCGGGTGTTTGAGTGAGAGTGGTCAGCACTGTTACGTTCACGAGGTTAGGCAATCTTACGACTTCAGATATTACCGGTAGAGACAAACGTAGAGTTAATGGCAGAGGTATTATTCGATAACAGGTCTTCGAGCAGAACAGTGCTTGGATCTTGCCCTCTCAACTAGAATACATGAAGGTACTGTAGCTTTATAGACTTCCATACCCCATCATACCTCTTACCAGATTGAATGTCATCCATCATCATACCATACTAATGTTAACCCCGTTGTATGTCCAAGACATAACGGGTGGTTTCGTCAAACTATTAGCAAGACGGATTCGGGGAATCTGTATAGACCCGAGTACATAGCTTCGTATGGGTGAATCGGATAGCGTATCACACAATTCCAGATTAACGGATCCCGATTCCGATTACAAGGCAGCTCATTGCATGCGCAATACCCCTTGCACGTTTTAGGCGTCTTGTATTGCGAGCAGCTCCACAATTCTCTACTGTTCCGGCCCGACCCTCTACCAGTACCTACTATCTGTATAGAGGTTTGCCCTGCTCTCCTAATGGTTGATTAGGGCCATATGCTTGGTGTAGGCTTATGGTGCTGTGTTGGGACTCAGTTGCCAAAATGCGCTCCACACGCATTTCGTAACATCACTTTCCAGTAACCGCTAGCCATGTGAAGGCCATGCTCACAACCCTAAGACACTGGTGAGGAGTCACCAGTCTATAGGCGGGTCCGGTCGATGGACACTTCGGGATGGCGTGGGCGGCATCTCGCATCACAAAACGCGAGATCTCCTACACTCGAGTGGTGGACATCCACCTTATAGATACTAACCAAACAAGATCTCAGCAGTTGGGTCCTACGTCAAGAGCTGGCCTTCCCCATATTTTACACGGGTCCGCTGGTTTTAAGACGTTCACTACCTGCGTATATATCCTCATGGTCCCCCTAACGGGGCCGCATAGGAGTACCAAGTATTTCTAGGAAAAAAAAATACCTGCGTATATATGCATAATCTGTGTGTTAGCATATCTGTCTTAATCGCGGCTTGATGTTCCTGCCGAAATTATTTGGGACTAAATTTTTTGGATTTTGACGTTATAGATGTTTCCGTAGAGGGATTAACTTGCCTTACCCTTGAATCCACCCGTGGCTCCTCATGGCCCACCTGACGGGAGTAACAAGTATTTTTTTTAAAAAAAAAAAAAGAAAGTAACTTATGGTTGCTAGAACTTTGGTAACCTAATCATTGTCGCGAAACTGTGTTACTGATGCTGTAGCACATGACCCAGCGTACCCAAGATCGTCTCCACACTTATCCCAACCCCTGAAATCCGCCATGTGATGAATAGTTTCATTCTATAAACATAATCAAGCCCATTTCGGTGCTTACATTATTTGCTACAATTAAGGCCCCGGAATTTAAGTAGTATCTATATCTCAGACTGGAATATGTATTTGATATCCTTGAATTGCGCCATCCGTTCGTTTAGGACATTTGATTATAATCACCACAAGGAAAAATGCAACAAGAAACAAAATAGAGAAATGCAATCAAAGCAATGCTGTAGCCAGCCGCCAGTAAGAGCCCAAATAAATCAAAAAAAAAAATTTAAAAATAAGCGCCGCGTTATATATCCAAATAATCATCCCAGCCAATGCAAAACAAAAAGAAGAATACGAAGCCACCCAGAAGTACACTTGCCAACCCACAAACAAGTCAACACGAGTTCTCCTTTACGCCCTCCATTCTCCCCTCTTAATCTTCTTCCCCAATCCATTCTGATACGCAAACGCCCTGCCCACATTTTGTCCCCCAAACTTAACCACATCCACACATGACACCTTATTTCCTTCACACTTGCCTACAACATACACCTCATCCCCATTCTGCCCACCGAGCTCCAATTTGTCGGAAAGAAAACCGTCTTCAACTTTGCCAGCACGCCCTCCCCTGTCTCGGTATTCCACCTCAAAACCGCCTTGAACGCATTCAACGTCATGTATAGATTCCCGGCTAAGTCTGCCCTCATTCCGTCTGGGTCCATTCCAGCCTTTGTTAGATCTGCTTGAGTCAGAATTCCGTGTTCCTCGAGATATTTACCGATATCGAGGGCGACGGTGGGGGATTTTGGCTCGCCGGTGGTTTTGTCGATGGTGAATTTTATGATCTGTGTGCTGACGACGGAATCATTGACGTTTTGTGCCGAGGTGAGGTATACGAATTCCTGGCCCCCCTTATCGATCACTTCGATTCCGTTGGAGCGGTAGACCTTTCCATCAGCCAGGACTTTCTTGGAGACTTTATTGAGCTTTCGTTTGACTGGGGCTTCCCACAAATCAATCCACCCCAGTTCACCTGATTCCCCAGCAATAGAGTCGGAAGTATAATTCATTCCAGAGAAATACAAGTATCTTCCACACCCTGTCACAGCCATATCATTGGGTTGGAGGAACTTATCCGACTGGAGAAGCACCTGAGGGGATTTGGGGTCCTGCCCCTTCTGGACGAGGAATACCTTGTGGCCCACTGCGTCTCCGGCGATTAGGTCTCCGTTATTAAGGAAGCGGGAGGAGGCGAGCCAGGAAGTGGCGTTAACGTCGGCGGAACCAGGGCCTTTGAGGGCAACGGTGCCGTCGCGGAGGTTGATGATGTCGGAGCCGTCAGTCGCATGGATGATGCCGGCGGCGTTGACAGAGCAACCTTCGGCTTTGGGACCGAGCTTCTTTCCGGCAGGAAGGAGGGAGGATGCGTCTTCGGCTTGGACGATGGTGACGTTGCCGGAAGCGTAGGTGGTAGCGGCGAAGATGATGCTGATGAGGAACGTGTAGTGAACTTCATGGTTGCGGGTGATGTTGACTCGGAAGTGTTCGGTTATTTGGTTATATAGTTATGTCGCCAGGGAGGGGAGCTTTGTAATAAAGCAAAAACAACAACAAACTTCCGATTGAAAGTTCAGAATATGGCTGCAAACGGAAATCCAGGAATTTCTAACGATAGTCTCGGCTAGCGGACCTTCGCAAGATGTAATAATATGCAATGAACAATGAAACTCCTCGATGAAAGAAGCAAAGTCGACGGTAGAAAACCAACTGTAGTGATTTTCCCGGGAAATATAAAAGAATTTATATCAAGAAGAGAATCGAAAGCTGATGGTACAGCTATAGAAGTGCGGTCAGGGAATAGGAACGATAAGAGATAGGGCGTGAGAATGGCATGACATGACAGCGGCGGGATATATACAACTTATATACTTTCACCGGCCATGCCCCATGTTGCTGGGCCACAGCTGACGTGAATGGAGAGGTCAATTCAAAAACATCTTTACTGCAGGTGCTCCGTTGGGGACGTGTTTGAGAGGGGCCCGCAATTGTGCTTACGGCCACATACAAACGATCGCCAACGTTGCTCTGTTGCAAGTCGCAGGGGTTTCGAGATCAGGGGGCACTTACGGAGTACATAGATCTACTCCAGCTTGCTGTACGTGTTTTCATTATGCCAGACACAATTCATCACCAAAATCCGCCATCATGTGCATGTTGGACCCCGAACCAGTCTCGGAATGTCTTACCCCACCAACTCTAAATTTTCCTTTAGCCCCCCCGACCCCTCATAATAGACACCGCTGATTCGCCAAACCTTGCATGCAGGGGTTCAGGCCTGAAATGCTGGTTCAGCCGCGGTTTCGGGAGCGGTGCATTTGGAATGGTCCGTTGGCATCAAAGATGGTATTGTTTGAGACAGTGGGCATTTCTTTGTTGCTCATTTCCCCTACTTTTGAGAAGCCCAATGGTATGGCCAACAGAATGACATGAGTACAATTGAACGGATTCCTATAGTTGGGGCTTCTAGGGATACTGTAGGTAATCCAATCCTTTGCGAGATGCTATACATATACCGTAGAAAGTAAGCGCTACGCCTTTCAATGTTATGGCCACGCCCAACTATGAGGCGGAGTTGGTTCTTTATATAGTGTGAGAGACTCTGGGAAACGAGGCTAGTGTGAGACTCTATATATTTGCAACTGTGGAAATATCTGGCCATGAGATGCACAGCTGAGTTTTCGGCGAGGGTCCATTTTGAGAGTCAAACCAAAACCTGTCCGAGTGGCATAACTATAATAAATTAAATTACCAATGAACGTTGGTAAGCCCTAACCGAAGTAAGTGTTACATATTTATTCGCGAAAATAAGCTTATTTCCATGCTGCATGCATGGCCGGCGCGCTAATATTTCCGGAACCTCATAACTACTTATACTCCGTACTTGCTACCGGGACCTGGTAATTTCGGAATTCTTGATATTACGGTGCAGAATCGCTTCCATGCCTATTGACAGCTGCAGATCCAGTATAGCCCTTTATGTGTGGTCATGTGTGAGATTCAATTCTACAAATAGGGAGCTTTCAGGTATGTGTACCTGGGGCATAGCTTCATATGTATGGCTGCAAATATGGTAAGTTAGTAAATGGGGATTTAGGCTGCATCAAATGTGTACTAGGTCAAGTATGGATAATAGTACCACTAACATTCATATTTTCCGGGGCGCGTCCAATGATATGATGAGATAAAAGGGTGTGTCCCTTTGGCCGAGTCGGGGACTTGTGCTGTCTCTTGGAAAAAAGCCCTACTCAGTCAATTAAGTTGCTATTGCCCCGCAAAGGTTTTTTTTTTTTTTTTTTTCTTTGTTGGCGTTTGTGAATTGTATGTAAGTAGGTACGGTAGCAACAATTGAAGGCATCGTATGATAGTGTACTATGTAAATGTATTAACACATTAGTAGAATTTGGAGTTGACTAGGCATGATCAACGCCATCGCAGGCTGCTACGCCTCTGGCCTCCTTGGTGTACACACGAAGGAAGTGCAGTGTCCTTTCCGTGACATACACATGCACGTGATCAATGCATCAGTTTCGAATTTCATTGTAGAAGATATGGATATGAATGTGCAATACAAAAGTATACCGGTATACTTGTACATGACCTAAAATCTAATCAATCAACACAGCAATACACTGTTCAACACAACATACTCTTTTTTCAATGCAACATACTCTCTATACTGCGACATTACCAGCACACTACGATATTACAAGCATAATGCGACATTCCTGATCTTACCAAAATGTCAGTCGCCAAAGATAATGGTGGTATTGATTTGGATCAGTTTCACCCCCTAGGTTCCGCTCCATCTCGAAGTGCAATTGAAGCATTCTCTGGTATTGCGCGTATTAGGCTTGAAGAGTATTTGCATACAATAAGTAGTAAATCTCAATTGACCTTTGAGAAGTAATTCCCTTAAATCAAATTCAAGTATATCGTCAAAATTAAAGCATACCTCCGAGACCCAAATTGAAGGCCCCAGCAGGTGATTTATCAGCAATTAAACTGCGCTGGAAAGGCATTAAATGAATATGAGCTGCGGAATGATGTACTGTATTTTATTGCTGGCAAAAATAATGATGCGAAAATGAGTAGTTTTGGAGCATGATGAATTTGAAGTTATCACACATATTTATGAATTGCATGCAGGAAAGAATAAGGCATATAATACTATTAATGACAGGTATCATGGAATTTCTCACAGTGAAGTATGAGGTTTGATTGAACAAGTAGAGGTTTGAGCAAGTGGAGGTTTGAGGTTTTATTATGTATAAATAAATAGACTTGGGTTTTACTCAATTTGCATTCATACATTGCCCAGAGAACACATATATGCCATTCTGGAACGGCCCTGCAATTCTGCAACGGACCAGGACATATATATATATTCATATTTGAATTGAATTTACTCTAGATCAAAAGCCTGTTTACAAGTATATGCAGTTAGAGGGAGAGATCTCTACATAGGATATTCAACCTTGCAGATACGAATTGTTACCTGAACAAGTTGAATATGGCATGTGCTGGGAAGGAGCCAACCTCTAGGACTTTGTGTGATATAATTTTTAACTGGATTACAGAATTACGATGTATAAGTCAGAAGCCAGGGCATATATGCCGCGAAGAATTTAGCCTCCGCTAAACACTTCTGCAATGGTAGTAGGCTTATAGTTGATCATTGACAGTTAACGATTTCCTTGACAAAATGCTGAGTAAAAAAGTCTCATTCTCCCTTTGGGGCTTATCTGTGTCCACGTACAGTAGCTGTGAGTAGATATTAGGTGGACCACCACAAGCCCCACCACTGCCACAGACCAATGGTCTCAAACTCCAACACCTAGCCAACTAAGATCACAGTTCCGGTCGCACTTCGAAACAGGTGTTTCTACGAACACTGATCCCCATCGTACGTACGCCGAGGCAGTGGTGCTAGTGTTCTATATAGGAAAAGAGAGTATAACATGAGTGCGGTCTAGCCGCTTATATAGACCTAATTCATCCTTTCCTTCCTGGGAATCCCTGCTAATCGTTGCTTTACCATCATTAAAAAAAGGTAAAAATAATAAACAGTAAGAGAGAGAACAAATAGGAAGACTGGCCGCAACCAGCGACCTTCAACAAATATTTCCAACAAAGTCAAGCCTAACTGAAAATAAGCGAGATAGTAGAACATCATACACCACGTCCACTTCAGATCATCATTCATGGGCGCGCTATAATTTCTCAGTTGCTGCAATTCTCTTTCCGGTTTCCTCGCCACATTACAGGCCTTCACACGCATTACTTCTGCCACCGCTGGTCGGTAGTCTTTCAACCTCAAACCCCGCAGGCTCTCTCGCAGTGTCACCGCCTTTGCTACTAACGGAGGCACAGGGTTTTGCCAATATAGGGACAGGTCTCGACGATGCACCTGCAGCTCAACATTGAATGCCTTTGTAATTACAGCAAATGTGCCAAGCAGGGAGTTGATACTCTGCTCGCTCATCTGTGGCTGCCATTGTAATCGAAACGGACTAGGTGGACCAGTGTGGAGGGCTGGGTCAAGCATGGGTGCAATGATAATGCCAGCCGATGGATCGCATAAGGCATAAAAAAGTGCCCCGAGGATGAAAGTTTGATCAGAGTTTTGTCGCCGTTTGCCACGAACACAGTAGGAGTGAAGACTCTCATTCAAGATGTCAATAAGCCCTTGAGCAATTTCTTGCCGTTTCCTTTGAAGCGCAGCTGCATATACACAAGTTAGCTTGCTAACCCCAATCCGCATGCTGTGGTGGCTATTCACTTGCCATGAATGACAATCATAACACCCAAGCTAGTTCCTTCAAGATCATTAAAATCACTCTTTCTCCCGTGTAGAACCCAATGCAAGGATGCTTGCTCAAAAGTTTCACTATCACCCATGACAAATCCCAATACCAATGCAGAGATAAGCCTAGTGTCGTCGTCAACCGCTGGGGATCCTGCAACCCATGACTGTATCCACGGAACTATGGGGCTCAGACAGCCCAAAACCCACGCAAGCTCGGCTACCCATGCAATCTGTAGCATACTCGGAGTTTGTGTTGGGAGATAGCTTTTGTTCAGATGAAGAATGTTGAAAACGATCAATGCTGCTTGTCGAAGCAGTTGGGATTCATTCGGTGCTGTCAGAATTAAGGTAATTGTACCTCTCCCCTCCCTCCGGCCCCATACACGGGGCTCATGGATAGCAATCAAATGGTGGAGCCCATCGGGAGTGCGAGACCTGCTGACGGGGGGTGTATCGAGGAGTAATCTTAGAGGGGCACTAGCCATCCGCAGGACTGTGGAAGACACTCGGAGACTCAGAATTGGTGCACTTGTTTCGGTCGTTGCATCTTGACCACTCTGATATCGAACATGCAAAAGTAGGTCGGCGTCGACGTCGGAACAAGAAACAATAGTCTGATTGTCCCCAGCAGTACCCTCGTGCCCAACGCGTGCACGTTGTGACTCGGAACATTCGTCAGAAGGACATCCACCGCCAGTCACGGTTGGAGTACTCAAACTTTCAAGATTCACACTCATTGCCGTTGCAGTGTCGGGAGTCATCAAATTCTGTCCACCATTTGTCATTGTCGAACCGTCGCCAGGACCTATACCAAGCGGATGCAGCGCCATTTTGACATCTTGAACCCAAGCCTCACGAACAGATATTGTGTCCTGATCATCTTCTGTGCGCAAGGGTGCTTCTGGTGCTGCCTCTGGTGGATGCGTTAATGTTTGTTGCTTGTCGTTTCCCACCGCGGATGGAGTCGCTATTGAGCCGACCTTCCCTTCAGTATAGTTTTCTTCGACTGACATGGCTATACCGGTAGGCAAATTTTCGTCACCAGTGCGTGTTACACTCCGTATATAGTTGGCAAGAAGCCAACTAAATAAGTGTACGGGGGTTTAAATTGAATTCTCGCGGATTCCGGTGAGAGAACTTACTGCCACTGCATGCAGATCACCCAAATTATTCTCTCAGGAGTGAAAGAATTGGAGCGCATATTACTTAGCTCATTTACGTGGCGTCCGAATTTCAGCTGTTCTGGAACTAGCCATTCTCATTACGATTCATTCATACCTTTACCAAGTATACAATCGGACACAGGCTCCCTATGGTATGAGCTTGCTCCTATAGGCTCTCTAGAAATCATGCTATGATCATACAGTAGCTCAAGTGAGTGGTGTTTCAAAGATGCGGGGTGCATTTAGGTATGGTAATATCCAATTGAAAGAATTCATACAGAGGTGGGTGTGCAATAGTGTAACTTTCATCCACGGACTGTATGTATAGTAGTATGTATCAACCACTTGTGAATCATGATCGATCAAGCATCACTATCGTAATCTGCTACTCCTCCGTCACAATATAGTACAAAACGGGAGTATGGGGGAATATCTAGAATAAGGCTACATAAGTACACAGAGCACCCCCATTCGGTTGACACCTGGTACAACTTTACGTCAAGATACCATGTACAGTCATTAAGCAATAGTTGCCATAGCAACCAGTACTTAACCACATAGAATTCACATGTCTCTTGGGCTACCGGTACTTGGCGTTGTCACGTGAACATGATTTTACGAATGCTACAAACGCCTTCATTGCAGATCCTATCTGTCACCGCGTCGAGGTCTGCTTGTGTTTTTGCTTGGGTCTACATTTGCTGCTAGAAACCATAGTAACCATAGCGATAATACCTGGTTAAAGCTTTAGCTGAACACAAGGAGAAGTGCTACTGCTCAAATACCGCTGTGACTACTTCCAAAGACAAGAAGACAAGACTTCCTAAAAGACAAGACCTCCGAAACAACAGGAAACCTAACCAACTTAAAAGTAGTACAACACAAAAGCAAAAAACCCATAACACCCCACTATGGCTGCCCCTCACTGAAGTCGAGATCCATTCAGCTGCGTCATACACCCACTGAAAATTGCATTGTCTTTTCCCAGCCTAAGTGTATGACCATACTTATTTGGCAATGGCACCTGAATTTTATATACTTCAGAACGTGTATTTCATTCTCTTGATAACATGGCGACAAACAAGCTACATAGATACAGAATTATCGACCCCAAACCACCACACCTCCCAAATCAGCCCCGCATCACCGTGCACATCAACCTAGAATTCACCATGCAGATTATCCTAGATACATATCACCATACAAATAAGCCTAGAAATCAGCAGCCAAGTTATACTGAGCTGAGTTCCGGTATTGTGGAATTTATTTATTCCTCAATATCAATACATTACAACACCTGCCCTTGGTTTACTACCGGTTATAATAAACAGTGTTAGGATCCGGCCGGCCAGTCCGGCCGTCATGAAGGCCCAGGCCGGTCTGGACAGGGTTGAGCTCAGGCGGGGACTGGCCTGAATCATCAGGCCGGCATGCATACCCACAAGAGTAAGTTGAAGACGGCCTGGTCCGCCCGGTCCGCCCGGTCCTACTGGACTGACTGGACCGACTGGACGGACTGGGCCGACAGCAAAAGTTATTGCAAAGCCACAGCCTGGATGCCATCGATTGTTAGCCAAGTATGGTATACTTTTCTAAAATTTATCGAACAAAAGACCTTCAGCCAGCAACTAATCTTAATGGGCTTGGATGATATGATGAAATTGCGGATTCTCCAGCTACTCCACAAATTACCATCACCTTAGCCAATGCTGCCCGGCAAGCATTTACAACAATTCGAGTTTCAGTCTCATGTACTTGCAAAAGTCCTGTGCCAATCATCGCTGCCGATGCTACAAAAATGACTTGAAATGTTTCATTTATTGTCATGTCAAAGTGCTAGCAGATCATGACTGTGGCAACCTCTCAGCTCTAGGTAGGTGGCAAATTAGACTATTAGATAATAACCCAATTCACCCGGAGAATGAACCGGAGGAGATTCCAATCGACCCAGAAGTAGATACAGCTGTTACACGTCCTACAGCTCCCAGGCCAACTTCCGGCCGGTACTGCCTGCGCCGGGATTAATGATAGCCTTGTTGTATATATTTGATATAGGTCTAATTACTTAGGTATATTATTATTGTTTCAAGTGCGTTATCAAATACAGTAATTGAATACATTGCCCGCGGGGGCTTAGTGGGAATACCACCCGCTGGCGGCCGATGCCCGAGCGGCCCAGAACCTATATGTTCCAACAGTGCGCAGGGTCCTTTCGCTCCAATTTAGAATTCCTATGTATATACGTATATTGACTGTGGGAGAGCGGAGATGGGAGAGTGGAGAGTGAGGCTGATGAATGGCAAGAGATTGGTTACAACATCGAAGTAATCAATAACGAAGCAGCTTAAACCAAACCTAGAAAATACAGAATGAGAAGTCTATCCATTCATTTGTGAATGATGTTTACGCCTAAATCTTACAATCACACTTGAATAATCGAGCTGCTTACCTCAGCAGCTCCGTCGAATATGGGTTTCTGCAGCTTGCAGACCACACTGTTCCTTTTGTTAGGCCGGTTTTCGTTGGGTACATGCATGAAATGGTTTGGAGTACCTGACTGTGAGAGGGGTAACAGTTCCAGTGTTGATCAAATTATTATTACAGTAGCACGAGATATATCACTAGTTATATATCATATATATCACTTTTGCATTGGGCGAATGAAAATTGCCATCATCTGTCAATACACCTGATAATGCCTCATCAGTCACCTACCGGGGTGCCTCAACTGGTGCCACGTGATGTTCATAGTGTAATTCCACTCGAGCCTGGCATGTGGTCGCAGATAACAGGCTCAATTTTAGAAGCACGAACAGTATGCATTATGTCCCGCCGAGCGCGTGATAATAGTGAACGATGTTTTATATGTACATAAGTCCCCAATCAGCGCATTAACCAATGAACAACTATTAATTAGAAGTCGAATATCTCAACAACAACAAACCGACGGAATTATGTGAAAATAAACATGAATCTATAAGGTATATAGGAGAATTTATTGGGCAAAGAAAATGTTAATCAAGTCCAAAGTGATGAAGTAGTGAAAGCTACTAACGAGTATACCAGCCTTTGGCACAAATGACAACAGCAATCTAGTCAGGCATACTTTGCCAGAGGGGTTCAAAGACATCAGGCCCAAGAGGTTCCCAAACATCTGGCAGGATCTCTGCCATAGGTGCTCGATAGGGTTAAGATCAGGAGAGTATTGGGGGATGTTCAGCAAGCCGAATTTTATGCCGTTTGAAAAATTTCATGAGGATTTTTGCTTTATGGACCTGACATTATCTTCCATGGTAGTTCCAAGGATCTTGTCCATATGTTCAAGGACCGGAAGGACTAAAAGTTTGCATAGCCGTCGCTAGGGGTAGGCATCCACTGAATAAAGGACCAAAAGAGCAAAAGTACCACGCTTATTCCGCAAGAAGCATCCCCATACCACTAATGATGTCCCATTTCCTTTTTTTCTTGGATGCAATGCAGTCTCCTGCTCGTTTAACTGTTAACCTGGGTCGTTCTCGTGCTATCCACTCTCATATTGTATGAGCTAGTATAGCGGTCGATAGTTCGAAGGCTGACAGGGGTGCAAAATATTTCCGAACTTTCCCATGTGTTGCTGTCCAATGACGCTTAATCAATAGACCCCCTTTTCTAACGTACGTTTGATAAAATATTTCCCTCAACAATGAAAGAAATAGTAGCAAAAGTATATAATAAATAATGCAGCACTAGTAAAGCACCTGTTCTGCATTTGCCATCTCTCATCTCAACGTTTTGGAAGGACAACGTCGCATCTGAAATAACTCTGATTCAACACTCTAATTGGTTGGATTGCGAAGACTTACATATGCATGTCTAGGCAGGATCATGCATGCGGGCCGAGGCGTCGACTAGGATTCATCTGTACTCTACGGAGCACGGAGTACTCATACATACAAGGGTACGGGGGAGACTCGGAAAAACATCTTAGCATGGCTATGAGGTCAGCAAGCTTCTCTTGACATATCTAAACGCATGAGGGAAACAAATCTTAAGTATCTGTAAAAGGTATACGCTCGGAGTAGAGGCAGCCGTTTCGAGGTGATTAGGTAGGTGCGGCACATATGTAGTAATATCCGAATTTCTAATAATTTACGGCTGGCGTGTTGAAACACTAGTGCCTTCTCCCTTATGGTAACCTTCTTTTGGAGTGGCCTTTATCACATTGTCTTTATGGTGATAACAGGTAGCACTGTACTTCCTCCATTGCATAAAAGAGCACCCAGAGCAAAACAAGGGAATATCTCCATTGCAATGTGGTCCAGAAACAAAGCATACTATTCTGTCAGTCGCCCATCTGGCTCGTGCATATCTGGATACAGCATCATATCCTTTACTGCATTGGTGCTTTCCCGGCGCGTATACGTAGGAACTATGGAGGGATCTAATTGCCACTGCATGCTGGATTCGGGTGTTTAGCAGAAATTCGTCTACAAATTTGTGCCCTCTGCGACAGGATTCCTGCTTTCCTGGATTGAATTCATTGGTAACAGGACATGCGGGACACATGTTCTCATGTATATATTCATATCATTCCTCCTCTCTATCTTCTCCGCATGTATACATTTGACGTAGCCACAGCATCGAATATCTATCAATTTGGCCCCGCCACTGCCCGTTTGCATCCCTTTCCGCTTATTTGTCTATCCTATTCGTACGCAGTGATCAGTTCTTACCTGATCCTGGAGGAAAGGCATTTACTGTAGGTTTAAATTAGATTTCGAATTCAGATCACTTCAAGCACTTGGTTAACTATAGCTGACTGTCTATGTTTTCAGATGGTAGCACCAGTGAAAGTAAAGCTCCTACGTGATTGTTGGATATATCTTTTATCCACGCACAAGACAAAAGTTATGGCTCCTCTTTTAGTCCGTCACATCAGCTCCACTCCTCCTTCTCATTTGCATACAGAAATAATAGCGAGGAAAATAAGGAATATCGCAAACGGCACTTGGAACTCTCGACGAGAGACCAGATTAACTAGAAACATTTCCCAATTGTTACCGGTGGGTACGCTATACTTTCTCAGTTGTCGCAACTCCATTTCGGTTTGCCTCGCCACATTCCCAAGATAAGACTCTGTATTCATCAATCTTGCCGCTTCCGGTCGGAAGTCTGACAATGTCAAACCTCGCAGGTTCTCTCGTAATCTTACCACTTTTTCTGCTAACGGCGGAACGGGGTTTTCCCATTCAGTAGACTTGGGTTGACGATGCAGCTGCAGCTGGGCATCGAATTTTTCTGTAATTGCCAAAATCCTTCCCACTAGAAAGTTGATACTCTGTTCGTTCATCTGTGGCTGCCACTGAAACTGAAACGCAGTGCCAACGGCAGGGATGGGATCACATGCTATAATGGTAACGCCAGTCGATGAATTGCATACGGCACTAAAAAATGCCCCTAAAATGAATGTTTGATCAAAATTGCCTGGTTGTTTGCCACTGCCACAGTAGGAATGAAGACTCTCATTCAAGATGTCAATAAGGCCCTGGGCAACTTCCTGCCGTTTCCTTTGAAGCGCATCTGCCATATACACAAGTTAGTGTGCAAGCTATCTATGCACATGTGGTGGCTGTTGACCTACCTTGAATGACAATCATAACACCCAAGCTGGATCCTTCAAATCTGTCAAACTCACTCTTTCTCCCACGTAGAACCAAATGCAAGGAAGCCTGCTCAAAAGTTTCACTATCTCCCATGACAAATGCCAAAAACAATGCAGAGACAAGCCGAGTATCGTTGTCAACCGCTGGGGATGCTGCAACCCATGACTCTATCCACGGGACAATGGGGCTCAGGCAATCCAAAACCCACGCAAGCTCGGCTATCCAGGCAATCTGAAGCATACTTGGGGCTTCTGTTGGCCGATATTTGTTCGGATGAATAATGTTGAATACGGTCAATGCTGCTTGCCGAAGTTGTTCGGATTGAATAGGTGCCCTCAGAACAAGGGCAACTGTACCTCTGCCCTCCCGCCGCCCCCATACACGGGGCTCATGGATAGCAATCAAATGATGAAGCCCAGCGGGAGTGCGAGACCTGCTGACAGGGGGTGCATCGAGGAGTAATCTCAGGGGATCACTAGCAATCCGCAGGATTTCTGAAGACACTCGGAGACTCAAAATTGGTGCACTTGCTTCGGTCGTTGCATCTTGATTACTCTGATATCGAACATGCAAAAGCAGGTCGCCATTGACACAACAAGAAACAATAGTCTCATTGTTCTCGTCAGTTTTTTCGTTTTCATCACGTTGTGGCTCGGAAGGTTCGTCAGAGAGACATCCGCCGCCAGTCACGGTTGGAGTACCTAAGCTTCCAAGACTCATACTCATTGCCGTTGCAGTGCCGGGAGTCATTAAATTCTGTCCACCATCTGAACCGCCTCCAAGGCCAATACCAAGCGGACCACAAGCACTCAAGACACTTTGAACCCAAGCTCCACGAACAGATACTGTGTCTTGATCAGCTGTGGCGTGCAGTGGTTCTGGCGCTTCCTCTGGTGGATGCGTTAGTGTTTGTTGCGTTTCTTCCAGCTGTTCCACCGTGGGTTGATTCGCTGCCGAGTCGATCCCCATTTCAACAAAATTTCTAACTGACATGGCTATCGTCCTCCTCGTGGGTATTACTTCGATGGAGTTTTGGAATATGTGGTTGTCAACAACCTTGTTGCATAATGGTTCACGATGAGTTTTGAGGGTCAAGCTCTCGTAGGAGTTCTGCGGCTGAATATGAGCGGGGTTGCATCCGGGCCAGCCAGCCCTTCAGCGGAGACGCTCCGTAGATAACATGAAGCAATGCATATGCAGCCTGCGGGCCGCGACGTTGACTGGATCCCGGTGATATCCCTGTACTCATATCAGTGGTACTTGGTTTCACCGAACTCAGAGGCAAGAATTCGAGGGTTGGGTAGGTTATCGATCGCAATTCGATTTTCTAAAAGTTTTCGAATGACCCACCTAAGAGGTGGAGCAGAGCTTATAACAGGTTACAGCTTCCTATTGTTTTGGTGGCGGGCGTCAAAGAGCACAAGGCTGATACCCACTCTCTTACTCTGACTGCGGATTGCAATTGGGATTGTAGACTCATCTCATTGAGAAATTTGATATCCATCAGGGCAACTTTGGAGACTGGTTAGGAGAGTGAGTGGGGGACCCTGGGATGACTACTGCCTCCGGACATTAATAAGCCAATACTTCTTTACATATATGCAAGGCCATGACAAGAAGCCATGGTGAAACAGCGAAGATACAGTCAGAAGGCCAAAAATGCCTTTTGCAGGAAACACTGCTGCTGAACTTACGACGGGTGCATCAACCAAAACTTACGTTCTGAGTAGAAAGTCCGCCGCCTCCAATTCATCGTTTGCAATTGGCCCTGGAGTAAGAAATATATATGCATGTGATATTTGAGTGCTTTAGATCGCAACCTTGTGAATTCGTTTTCATTGATCCGATTACCATGCTACGTGGTCAAAAAGTAGCGCGGTGAAAATCTACGCATACATTCGAGAACCGGGAATAACCGCTGACCCAACTGAGTTGGCTAAACCAGCTGCATAGATTAGCTTTTTATTATGAAATATGTCGACCGTCAGCTACATTTGTTATTCATGTAATGCGAGGAGATGAATCTACACAGCACAAAATTGAACAATGTTTCTGAACATACTGACAGGAAGAGAATATTGAGATGTTTGACAGAGGGAACTCGGTAATAAATATGATGTGAGATTGGTACACTTATTGTTTTATTTTATTTTATTTTAAAATACTTATACTCATATGCAATCCCAGTAGGAGACCATGTGATATACTAATTAGATATGCCCGGTAGATCTGATGTGAGATAATAGGTCCGACATAAGATATTGATCTGGAGTGGGCAGTTTGTCGATGCTGAGCACCGTATTCATATTTTAAAAGCCCAGCTGAGATCCGGTATCGTGAGATTTATTCAATATCAATACATTACAACACTTGGTTTTCTACCGGTTATTCTAAGAGAAGACCATGCCAAAACCGATAATAAAAGGTTATATGCAAAAGATATTGCAAAACCACAGCCTGAACGCCATCAATTGTTAATCAAATATAGTGGTACTTTTTAAAAAATTTATCGGACCAAAATCCTTCAGCCAGCAACTAATCTTATGGGCTTGGATGATGAAATTGTGGATACTCCAGCTACTCGACAAATCACAATCACCTAAGCCAATGCTGCTCGGCGGCATCTTGCAACAACTCTAGTTTCAGTTTCATTTAACTCGCAAAAAGCCCTGTGCCAATCGTCGCTGCCGATGCTACAAAAATGACTTTCTTTTTTTTTGAAATGTTCCATTTATTGTCATACCAAAGTACTAGCAGATCATGACTGTGGCAACCTCTCAGCTCTAGGTGGCTGAACCAACACAAATTGTACTATTAGATAATAACCCAATTCACCCGGAGGATGAACCGGAGGAGATCCTAATGGACCCAGAAGTTGATGCAGCTGTTACACGTCCCACAGCTCCCAGGCCTGCTTCTCGCCCATACAGCCTGCGCTGGGATTAATGATAGCCTAGTTATATATATTTGATATAGGTCTAGATAGGTATATTGTTATTAATTCAAGTGCGTTATGTGCCAAATCCAGTAATTAATTACATTACCCGCGAGCGGCCTAGAACATATATCCCTATTGATTGATATCTCTATCATCTCGGGTTGTTTTCCCTTTCTCTTCTTTCATATCTATGAAAGGTATATGCCAGCCCGGTCCGGCCCAGTTCATGGCATGCCATACGATCCGCCTATGTCATCTAGCCCTGTTGCGAGGGTATTTTCCAACAATCAGTGCAGGAGAAGCCCGCCTTATGTTACTTACTTCAATTGATAAGGCCTGAGATGCAATAATCTTTGCCCAGTTCTCGTTGGCTGCATTGCATGCATACGGACGAGGCACGGCCTGATCTACTTGTACTATAGTACCTAGGCGACAAAAAGAAGTGAAATATCACGGAAATCTCGTCGAATAAAGCAGAGAAAAGTACCATGACAAGTAATGAGTACCATTGCAGAGGGACAGGAGATTGTACAGAGGAAGAGTACACAAACGCGATAGGACGGGTTACGGGTTACCGCTATACAGGTACGACATGGTAGCTGGCACTTTTTCCTTCCATCAGCGGTAGAGCTTACTGCCTTCATGGTGATAACATGAACATCACACAAAGCCATGATATATACTCATTCCGTCCTGGAGCAAAACAGCGCCTGTTACTTTCCCCTGCGGAGAGACCTGCGGACAACAAAAACCCCCCTCATTGCCTATTATTCGCCGCAGGTTCTCCTGTAACTGCTGATATAGGGAGCAGTTCCCGATGTGAGACAAGACGGGGATTGGGTTGGCACACGACTTAGTTTGGTTACACTACGCTGCTCGGGGTAGATATAGCTACTGTAACAAGACTAGTCTAGACTATGACAGTCTGATTCGGATTAGGATATGAAACAACTGCCGAATCAGGTAGTTGTGAACTGTTTGGTCTAGGTGTCTAATATATGATATTCGCTCCGTTATTACCCACGCGCGCGCGCGCGCAGGCATTACGAATCTAGTCCTCACGACCCATAGTTGCGAAATTCAGGGCCACATCTGATCTCTACGACTCGTGGGACGTAATTGGCTCCTAATGAGTGGCGGCTCATTTAACCCTTGCTCATGTTTAATCAATAACTTTACCCAACAGAACCGAGGCAATGGATGCAAAAAAGCTGATGTTTCATAGTTGAGATACCTATCGACAATTATGGCTGGTGATATTTGGTGTAGTGGCCGCTTGGGACAATTCCTGAAGGATACATGTATATACGGTGTCATAGTTAACATTATACTCGAACATCTATCGGTATACCGGGCCAAATCCCGCTTGCACAGCGCAGTGGGAAATATTCTCGGTTGTTGGCTAAAGGGAACCGAAAATGGCGGGGATGTGTCGATGAGACCAGGGTGCGTTCCCTTTGACGTCGGTATACCAACGTTCTTTTCTCTCTCGAGCGCTTGCTACCTGATAGAGCAAGCGGGTGGTCGCAATTCGGCGCAATTTCACACACACATATATTTAAATCTAAAATATATGGGGTATCATCAATCGATACCCTATCCGAGCTCTGGATCTTAGACACTAGGTATTTTTCAGACAAAGGAGCGCAATTGTGGTTCTCAAAATTCGGTTACTGCGGCAGATATATCTTACTGTAATCCCAAAAGTTTATAGGGAGCCCTTGATGGCTACACATGCATGGATATGCCTGCCGGGTATATCAGCCGCTGTCATGTAGAGGGCCTTGTCTACCAGCAGGTCCTCGTTAGCATCGTATGCAGGCACAGGCACTGATGGAAGCTGTGTGGTACTTCAGGGAACTATATAGGAAAGTGGGCAAGGAGATTCAGGGGGGGTTTATCATAAAAATTGTGGCAGAGATGTTATAAAGGCCCATGATAATCCCATCCCAATAGTCATCTTCTTATACCCATACTTTTCTTGCAGCTACCCTGTCTCTCACTTCTGCAAGTACAGTATCCGTGGTCTACCTGTTCCACCCCTCAAAATGCAGATACCATCCCTTCTCCTCTCCCTCGCCGCCGCCTCGGTGGTCGTGGCCACTCCAGCCGGCAGGGCAGGCCCTATCCCCCTTGACACAGTCCCCATGTCCAAGCTGACAGACAAAGTCTCCGATGCTCTTCTCCACGCCCGCGATGCCTGCCTCCACTGTGTACCCATTGACATCCCCGGCGTTCGCGGAAATATCCCCGACATAACAGACCTCGAGCACGATATCGTTCCTGAAGAACCTCATACCTCCAACCTCAGCTCCCGCCAAACTGACCTCATCACCGCTACAGACAGCCTTCTATTCAGCGTTAGCATTGGGTCCTTCCTCTCCTCTAAGGCAGCACAGAGCCCCGTTGGATTGGACTGGGCCGATGACGGATGTAGTGACTCCCCAGATAAGCCTTGGGGTTTTAACTTCCTTGATAGCTGCAAGAGACATGATTTTGGGTATAGGAATTATAAGGCCCAGGGGAGGTTCATGGAAACGAATAGGTTGAGGATTGATGTTAACTTTAAGAATGATTTGATGAATGAATGTAATAAGTCCTCGAGAGTGAAGAAAGTGTTGTGTCGGAAGACGGCGGAAACTTATTACGACGCAGTGAGATTGTTTGGAAACTTGAAGAAGAACATAAAATGAATGAGGGATGGCGGTTGAGAGTGGGGCTCGGAGGAGGTAGCGGGATCATTAGATCGGATAGAGGGTGCAGACAGGATTTTGGATGCTCCTGGTGTTTGGCACAGTCAGATTTCCCCTTCGCAAACAGGGACGAAGCCCTATCTCAGGCAGTTGGGATTCGGATTTATATATTCTTTTCTTTGACCTCCCTCAGGAACATTTGTGGAGCGGTTTTGTAATGAGGGTGTTGTGTGACTTTGCTGTATTGGAGTTCGGAGTAAAAAAATGTCTATATATCACCCTATCTGGGTCGGCTGTAGTAAAGATATGACCGTGATTTGGCATGCATTTTCAGTTCCTCTGGGCAGAAACGGAAAAGGGGGTTATTCCACCCATACAAGCATCCAGAAACTACTAGGATCTAAGATGTGACTTGTCTGGTACCAGTGCCTGAAAAGATTGCATCTATGGTATACTCCGTATCGTGATTTCAGATACTAGCTACCAAGTGTTCGTGCAACAAATCTGTGCCGACATGCAGGTGCCCCATTTTTTGGGTTTGGTGGTATCCACTTCAACCTAACCAAGCTTTCAAGTATTCTATGGGATTGTAATCATTAATAGGTGCATTTCGCGATCCCCAAAAATCCGTGATTTGGAGCATATATAAATGTAACTTTCCATGCATAGCGATGCAGTTCCTGCGGGCTTGGGGATACAGATGGCATGCTAGTTACATTTTTTTTTTTTTTTTGGGGGGGGATTTTATGGTCTTTAGATGGGTAGATCGGAGAAGTATCATTATTTGCTATATGTGTACAATTCCGCCCCAGAAGTCTCTTATAGGGTAGGGTCAATGTTATTGCGGAAAAAGTAACTTTATATGGGGAGGTATATGGAAACCACTTCAGTTAGCTTTTAATCCACCTATAGCTCAATCTGGATCAATCTGGATTGACTTGCCCAATTCCTCAGCATGTCAGATGCTAAAAAGGGGATTCCAGAGGTATAGCATCTACCTTGCTTGTTTTGATTCTGAGAAAAAAGGAAAAGAAAAAGGATAGATTTAATGATTTTTTCGTCAGACACAGTTTTTTTTTTATTTTTTTTTTATTTTTTTTTTTAGTCTACACGTCTGTGGAGCCTAAGGCAATGAGACGGGTTCAGACACAGTTGCCGTCGGCCTATTATTGTTGTTTTAGTTTGTGGTTTTTGGTTTTTGCACTCGGAATTTCACGTTAATCCATTCGGGTTACTGAGCGAGTGGTATCGCTGGGTATTGAATGGAGGATGCAGCGGTGGACTCTTAGTGCAGTGAAGCAGGGTGAGAAGGTGCGAGTGGGATGTTCGGTCAAGAGTAGACAGTCTTATTGAGTCTATCTAGAGAAGCATATCCAGATATACATGAGTGCTCGTATATGTAGATTCGAGATCAGGGTAAGAACAATCCAAGCTGAACAGCCTAGCAGAAGCAATACTGTGAGTATGCGCAAGCATTATGCCTGATGCGTAAGAACATGCGAAAGCACATGCGGATATTGAGTATCTAGTAAGCGAAGACAGTGAATACATGTGAACAGCAAGTATGAACACACGTGAAGAAGAAGAAATAACACGGAGATCCTCTTACAGGGTAGCAAGTGCTTGCAATAGGTAACAGCAATACATAGCGGAGAGGCTTGACTGTATGCGTAAGGAAATTGTTATCTTCAACACGATTTAAACCTAGTTTTCAGATTCATAACCGGCCCAACCCCAATGGGATTGATTCTTGCTATGGTTATCCGTCTCTTTTTTCTTACACTGGAGCTCTGGACATTTGCAGGGAGAACAGGGACCTTTGTTTATCTGCGCTTTTCCACCACTAGTTGGATCGGTTTGTGTATTTCCTTCTGGATTGTTCCCACCTTCCCATAGCGCAACCTACGTACAGAAGATGTAGTAAGTATTATGATTTCCCCCCCCAAAATAAAATTGACTCTTGATTGATATTAACATCACACAAACGCGATTTTGTGGTATGAGACTTATTATATTGCTCGAAGGTCTCTTTCATAGAATCTACCTAATCGTCCAAGGGAACCAAAAAAGAGAGGAGAAAGTAAAGTTGGGCCTTTTATACCCGAAAATATCCTATTGAATCCTTCCAAAGGACAGACATAGCGGTCTTCTTCGCCGGTGCAAAACCGGACATCGTGTTTCCCACTTAGACAAAAATAATCACATTAGACAAGAACAATCAACCGGTTGTCACAGTCGGTGATGATTACCTCTTCCAACAGATCTTAGGGTCTAATCCTCCCCCCCACCCCCCCCCCAAACGAAGTCGTGAATATTAACTTGTAAGCCTACAGCGCATTAGAACATGAGCTAGGCCAAGTTAGCAGATACTTCAGGCCAGTCACAGAACCACGTTCATTAAGACCTCGCTGTCGGTTACTGGTTACCAAATTAATCAAATTCAAGTATGAGATTTTTAGGAATTTTTATCAGTCCTGATAATCCCGACTATGGAATCCATCCATACCATGACCCACCCTCCTGGCCATAATCAAACCGTTATATTATACCCATATACACGTGCAGATACACTGTGTTCTGTATATCCAGTTTATGAAACCTATAATACCTCCTGGATATTAATCCACTTCTCCGCGAGCAAGCGTGCAATTAATATATAAATATCCCTTTAATATTTTCTTTAGGCAGCTAACGTAAGCGATGGTGTGGGGCGTGGGGGGGGGGGATGGATCTAAATATTCCAACTGTTATGAGCAAGGTCGGTCTCAAGTACAGTAATTACACATGTAAGAATACTAATGCACGGCATGGATATAACATGCAGCTTCCCCACGCGGGTTTCTAGGCCATTCCATTCTTCATTTTCCATATCCGAAAACCCTTGGTGCAGAGTGTAATAAAACCACGCAGAAACTTTTTTTTTTTTTTTAATTTTCCTGCACAGGGAGGGAGGGGTCTTTCATTTGCCGCAAGTTATTGTGGGCGCTGAGGCCAAAGAAGTTTTGGCTTTTGAATATTTGCAAATAGTAAGCGTACACGTATCAACGTATATATGTAAGAGGAGTTGAGAAGCAATGTACTGCGGATTCCCCCCCCCCCCCCCCCCCCCCGGCGCGGCCCCGTATGTTTAATTTATTTCGGATGTCGGTGATTACCCTGAATCCTGCGGATATATGGCGGCCAGAAGTAATGGACCACTCCTGCAATGGCAACCCGCACAGCTGGACTTTAGACCATACTGGCTTCTTGAATATATATAAAAATTGATGAATAAATAAAGAACGTGGGGGTCTGTCAGTGACGCTAAGAAGTAGTACGTCTAGGTCATGTGACCGGCGTTTACTATTTCCTACACAAGTCCAAAAGATCCTGCTTCCAATTTTCCAGGCTTTTAACCCCATGCCTTGGCTAATTTGGTGTTGTTGTACATCTAGAAAAACCGGTTCTTTGTACCCAGGGTGATTCGTCACTCTCTGCAAGTGGCACGAGAACAATTGATAAGTGGCAATGCAATGTAATAATATAATCCTCGATACCAGCTGAGTAACACAGAACCACAAGAACTCCAGCTCTGCAAAGCAGAACATAGTAAACTACCATAAGCTATGACTAAAGGCTAAATTCAAAGGTAAACGCATTCCAGTGCTCCATCCATGCCGATGCAAGAAGAGAAACAAGCAAACAGAATACATCCGAAAGCTTTGAAAAGCCCAAACAAAAGCACACCCTAAGTAACTCGAAGGAACCTATTAAGAAAATAAACAAAAATAATACACAATGCGATGTCCCAAAAAAGAAAAGAACAAAGACACAGATACTCTCGGAAAAAAATAATCTTTAACTAATAAACCCCTACGCCACACTTCTCCTCCTATCACCTCCCCTTCTCGCTGCGCTTCTCCCCCTCCCCTTCTCGCTGCGCTTCTCCCCCTCCTCCACCCCCTTCTCCAGGCCTTACCTACCCCAAACACCATAACCAACCCTAATATCTTTCCCCAGCTCGAGACCCACTCGAGCGAATAGAGTAGTACGAGGATTAGGAATGGGGGTGCTAGGATTTCTGTCAGGGTAGTTTCGGACCTTTCTGGTGATGCTGGTGATGGTGTTGGTGATGAATGTGGTGGGAGAGATTCTGCTAAGGTTGCGGGAGAGGGGCAACATGAGGAGCAGCAGGTGGAGGATGATGATGATGAAGATGATGAGACGCTACGACTATAGTCGTTTCTGGTTCTGCTGTGCCAGGTTGGTCTTTTTCCAGTTAGGACGACATCGATATCCTGTGCATGTGGCATGTATGCATCTTCTGCGGTGGTCACAGGATCCTCCTTCTCCTGAACCTCAGCAGCTGGTTGAGTTTCCGCTTCTGTTTCTGGTGGAAGCTCGTGCTCCTGATCCTGTTCTTGTGTCCCCCAGCCCCCAGGGATAGATTCATAGCAATCCCCCCCATAGTCGCTCGTTGGCTGTTCCGAAGCAACATCACGATCAGAAAGCCTGACTCCACTGCTCCCGCGACTACTCGCTACGCCACTATCCCTGCTTGTGGGCCTCGTCGTGGAGGAGCAGGGATCAAGGGCGGGGCCGAAGGTGTCTACCATGGTTTGGTAGTTGACAAGGGTTTGGTCTACAAATAATTTTTAGTAAAAGCCAAATAGGTAGAGTACGGGGTACTTACTATATTGTCCCAACTTCCACGCCAGCGCATCCATAATCTCCGCTCTCTTCGCCTCCATCTCCCCCGGCATTGAAGAAGATGAAACTGAAGACCCACTATTCACTCTACTCCTCACAGACCCATGCGGGGAAATCTGATTCACATTATAATCAACGTTCTCAGGATGGATATGGGGATGGTCCTCATTCACCATTCTCGCCTCAAACTCCTCCAGCATTCTCTCCAACTCCACAAGCTCACTCTCCAAATGTCTCAGCAACCTGAGGTTCAAACTCGTAAACCTCGGGAACGCTTGAGGCTCTGTGAGTGACATCGGTGACATACCGTTCTGTCGCGGAAACAACGGTGTCCGCTTATATAAGAGTGGAGAGGTAGTTCTAGTCCCTGGCTGTGTGCGGGGTGGGGTATGCGGTATCCCCGTACCCATACCCATCATGTGAGAATTCCTCAAAGGGTACTGTGTTCTCGCGGAGGCCGTGGAGCAGGAATACTCCGTTGACGTGACCGTACTAGCTGGCGGTGAAGGAGCGTAGGCGAATGCCGCGGGCATGTATTGAGGGGCATATGATGCGGAGCTACTTCCAGAGGAGTAGTCTGTGCTTGTGATTGTAGATATTGCAGTTGGAGCGGAAGAGGCACTGCTTTGGGTAGTGGAGGGAAATATGGAATCTAATGTGGTGACTGTCGTTGCGGAGGATTGGGTAGAGAGGATGGATGAGGCGGGAGCGGAAGAGTTGTCTAGGTTCGCGAGGAAGCCTTCGGCAGTTTGGTCGTGCTCCTCATCGTCGTGGTCAATAGAGACTCCTAGGTCGGAGCCGCTGTGGGTGGAGCTTGTTGTTTGCTGGTGCTCCTCTATATGTGGTTCGTGCAGGTCATCTTCATCATTATCATGCTCTGCTTCTTCATCTTCCTCTTCCTCAAGGTCACTTCCTTCCTCCTCTTCCTCTTCCTCTTCCTCTTCCTCTTCATCATGACACTCTTCCACCGATTCCAACCTGCCGTTCATTATCGATAACCCTTCCATATCCACTTCCATCCCTGCCGTTTCCTCATGCCCTTCCGAGTCCAATCCCACAACGGTATCACAGTCTTCCTCCTCCTCCTCTTCCTCTTCGTCGTCTTCTTGCATATCCTCCTCCTCTTCCTCCTCTTCCTCTTCTTCCTCACTTTGCTCGAATTCCTCCTCTTGTTCAAGTTCCTCCTCGTTGCCAGCTTCTAATGTATCCGAAGGTGGTGCCTCCGCCGTTACCTCAACCTCCTCAACAATTGGCATGCTCTTCTCAGTATCCTCCTTCACCTCTTCCACAACTTGCTCCTCAACTTCATCATCCTCCTCCTCAAACACCAGCACCTCCTCACAGAACTCCGCCGGCGGCAACAACTTTGGCCTCTCTACCCCGAATTTCTCATTTTCAATCTCAACCACCGCGTTTGCTTGCGGTGGCAGGGGTACTCCAGAAGCAACTGACACCCCAGAGGCAACCGACTCCCCCCTCTCCATCTTCTCACCTGCCTGCTCTTCCTTCATGCTCCTCGCTACCGCCATATTCTCCACCTCCTCCGGGGCTCTCCTCCTCACAAACCTCGGCATCGCCGGCCTCCTCTCTTTCGTAGGGTACTCGGTCGACACGGCAACCATACTCGTCACCGTGGTCTCATTATCAAACTCCAAGCCTCCCACCCTAGCCTCCTCCTGTGCCCCATCCATATACCTAAAAACATTCCTTGATCCATTGGAGGTAAACTCCGGTGGGGGGGTAGGCGATGCGAGCTAGAATCACCCGAACTACTCGAAGACAACGCCAGCCTCGAAGGAATCAGTCTCTTCAAGCTCGACCCGGGCGGCGGGAAATCATGAAATGTTCTCGACGTAGGAGATATTCCTTCCACTGGAGTCATTACCCGACTATGATGGTGATATTGCACTTGGTGAGGATCATATTGTGATGATGATGGATAATGCATAGAATGTCTCCTTTTCCTCTCTCTCTTCGCTACCAGTCCCAAGAACTCTGTATCGGCTGCCGTCGGTGGTGGGGGAGGGTATCTCGGGACATGGTGCGCCAAGGGCGGTGCCTGCGATGGGGGAGTGAAGAAATGGTATTGGTAATATCCGTAGTAATCATGTTGTGATGGCTGGATAGGTAGTTGGGAATGCCGAATAGGTTTCGCGGAGGACGGCCGTGTGAAAGCCTCCCTCTCCCGCTCTGGTAATGGCTGTGACTTAGCGGATCAGGAGGTGATTGGGGTGATGATGCCTGACCGTGACAGGCGGGGGGTAGGGGGTATGTTTGGGGATAATATCCTTGCTGGTGGTAATACCCCGCCGCACTTTGTGGCCGCTGCTGTCGGTATAGATAATCCGGAGGTGGTGGTAATTCACCCTTATGTCTGCCATTGCTGTCCTGTCGATAATAAGGCTGTGGTGAGAAATATCCCTGCTCATATCCTTCCGAGTGATGACGATGCTGTTGGGGTTTCCATCCAGACCGTGGTGTCCTGGTTCCATCGGTCGCCGCGGAGGCAAACCGAACTTCTGAACCAGTGCGAATATGTGGCCTGTTGGGACGACGTACGAGAGCACCAGTGAGCGCCTCGCTGTGCTTTGCAAGTTCACCTTCAGCTACTGGTGTTGCTGGGAGCTGTTGTGTAGGTGTAGCCTCCGAGACCGGCATTGGTGCCTTACTGTCTGGAGTATGTTGTGGTGTTGTGATGCCATTGGGGGAGGTAGGAAATTGTCGTCCGAACCCAGGGCTCGCTGTCCTCGCTCGAGCGACTGGAGCTGTTGGCGGTGGAACTGCCACATGCGCCGGCTTCGGCGATGGCAGAAGTGGTGTGACAGTGACGGGTACAGGCTCGACGAAGGGATTCTCAGGTTTAGCGGAGACTTTGATAGTTGGATCCGACCTTTGCTCCCTTACAGGCCTGGGAGTTTGGGATCTGTCTCTTTCCTCGCTAGCCAGAGACCGCATCGTAGGTAGTAAAGTAGGCATCGTTGGGCTTCGTTTCCGCCCAGTTGTAACATGCACAGTCGAGATCGCAGCTGCGGCAGGCTGCGGCGGGGTCTTTGTGGGCTCCACATCGGACAGCTTGACGACCATACTCCCCGCTCTCCTCGAGATCTTTGAAGCCGATGATGTAGAAACCGAAGAAGCACAGTCTCGGTCTCTGTTTCCTATAAACCCCAAAGACCATCAGCATCCACTTCAATACAGCCACAAGACCCAGAACTTACTGCGCTCCCTCTTCTCTCTTCTCCTCTCTTCCCTCAAGGCATCATCTTCCTTCGAAAAATGGCCCGATTTTGATGATCTCGTGGACACGGCCGACCTTATTTCCGCATCCTTTTCCGCCTTCCTCCTCTCTCTGTGTGCCTGCTCCCTCTCCTTCGACCGCTTCCTCCTCGCCGCCGTAGGCATCTCATCCCCAGAATAATCCAGCACTGTCTCCGCCGTCGGCGGCTTATAAGTCCGCCCCGTAATATACTTCAACATCGTTTCTTCCCTCCTATCGCGCAACAACAACCGCAACTAGCAAATCAGATTTACTCCGCTCTCGATTTCGCCTTTTCGCCGATGCGGTGGGATAAACCGGACGGCTGGATGGGTAGATGGAGTAGATATATTGTTATGAACCCCAGAAGTCAAGCACGCTTTGTCTCGTGTGTGACCGACTATGCCGACTATGCTTCCTGGATCCCTCCTCTAAGGAAAAATGAAACAAATTCTCAGCACAAAGCAAGCATGCACCAATCCAGTCACCTGCAGCAACCCGAGGCCAAAACCAAATTCAAAAAAAAAAAAAATCAACCTTGTTTCCAGGGCCTGCGCAGAAAACCACGCGAGAAAATTTGGGGTATAGGGTATGTGTGTATGTATGAGCACAAGCTTTTCACACGGCGTCAAGCGGTTGCCTGTCGAGAAGAAGCTCAAGCAGAAAAGCAAGCAGGCGAATTGAATATTTATCTCAACGGCGAGATTGTTTGGTGTTGTTGCCCAATGTAACGGAAACAGCAGTTATGCTGAGGCCTCCTTCGAACAAGAACCCAAAACAGATGCAAGGCCTTTTAATATATTCCCCACGGATATTGCGTGTGTTAAGTATGTCCAGGCAGGGGTGCAAGAGGTGGACGTGGGCGGTGGGATATATGTGGATACCTACCGATATACCCTCCCTTATGCGTTTGGAAAGGTAAGGTGATAACAGGTGGGTAGTAGGCACAGTTCGACCCATTCCGTCAGCATATCACTATTCTTCTGCTCCTCCCACTCCCTCTTCCGTCGCCCCAGGTAGGCTCGCCTTCTCCTCCAGTCGGACTTCCTGATCCCATAATTGCGCGCAGAGGAAACAAAAACAAAAAAAAATAAAAATAAGAGAGAATTACGAGAAGTCCATCAGTCCATTGAGACGATGCGATGCAGCTGGTTGTTACAACATACCGTACTCGTCCTCTGCTCCATTGTCCTTTGCCAGTCAAGTAACAGCAGCTAATGCTGTGTACATGCTTCTCTTCGGTGAGGTACCTCGCGACGTCCCTCCCACTTTTTCTTCTAACCAATTCGTCCGGTCTGCTCTTGCAGCACCAATTATTCAATGTACTGCAGCTTATTCCGAACCCACCCAGGCGCCTGACCTGCAACGGGTGGCCTGTGCCCTCCACACTCTTTCAATCCGCTGCAGGAGACGTCAGGGATGGCAGCAAGGATGCTGGCTGGTATCAACAAATTTGAAATTTTGGATTCGTGACGTTGATTGGCGCGAGAGCCTTGCCCACCTGAAACGTGGATCGTATTTTGGCAACTAGACCACTGTCACTCTACCAGCTCGCCCGTATTACGGAAGCTTCAGTGAAGTAACAAACTTTGTGCTGTATTTTGCTCCTAGGCCCTAGCTCCGCCGCTATATATGGGACAACTTGCTGTACCTTTTGAATTCCACGCAGGGGCTTTCCAACCCGACCAGGTTAATATAATTCAATGTCATGCCTTTTTTCCACAAGGTACTCTCAAACACCGAGAAGCTATTCTATTTACTTCCCTTGCCCTATCGTGTGATCTTCAGCAAGCGGCACAGATAGTGGCACAGACAAGGACCTCCGATTGTCGCCAGAACTCAAACCCGTGCCCTAAAACCCATCAATAAAATGACATCGATTTGGAACATAAAGTCCGTGCGGCGGGTATATCGAGGCAATCGACATTACCCACCTACATACATAGTTTGATCACGCGGTCCGGATTGGAAGATCCAGTGATCCCCAAAATGTAATGTAGCCAGTGGATATCCAAGTTCAGCCCGATCGAGCATGTATGTATGAAGATGTATGTATGTTGTATGTACTGTTTGTCTTTTTCCCCACAAAAATCATGTTCATCTCAATGGCCAAGTATCCGATGACTTGCTTCCATTCTCCACAACGTGAGCTCTCACTCCAAAAATAATCGAGTGACCGACCAGTGAGATGATCATGCCATAACCATGATCACCTCGTTGTAATCAATGTACCTTTCTGGCAGCCAATCAGCGACAAGTGACAAAGGCTGCAACCCGAAATTAAGACAGATATTCCTGCGAACACTCAGATGGGGATATCGAGTCATGTAATGCTGCTTTTCTCCTGTCAGCGATGACAGGGGTATCCATTGGCCGAGGACGGATGGTTGGGATACTTGCATGCACTGTGTAGGTACTGTACCTACTGTGAAGTTCATAGTCTTGGACGGATTGATGTTGGCCACAATTATCCTGTATTGTGAGCTTCAGTGCCTGTTTAAGGTTATCACAAAGTCCTTCAGGCCTATCACTTTGATCCCTCTTACTGCAAGGCACAGTCAACGGCGAATTGCTTCCCTAGCTGCACCAAAGAAACCTAACATTGACTTACAGTTCTTCTGCCTTTTCAACTGGTTCTCAACTTGCTCCCCGACATGATCGGACACATGGTACTTCCCCACTGCCCCCGATTCTCTTCCCATTCAACCAGTTATGATTCAGAACCCCCTCTTGGTAGAGTTATTGGGGGACAGACGTGCCTAGTACCATCCCCATGACCGGTATAAATACGGTGAATCGCACTCTGGGAACCTAGTTATCTCGCTCCAGCACACTTCCAACTCAGATCCGCCAAGGCTGAATTTCAGAGACATTTTCAACCCCGATGATCCTTAATTGGTCCTGGAACCCTGGCTGCATGTTGAAACTAGGTCGTGTCCCAGCAAAAGAAGCTCTCGAAGACTCTCACGGAATCTTGTGCAATAAAAATTGATATCGCCCTAGCATGACCGAACACTAAGTATGTACGTATAGTATGGCATCGGCTAAGTTAAATATTCTATTGCCATGTAAGTATACATAAAAAAGAAAAAAGAACCCAAAAGGGGAGATCGAATTTATAACTGGATGAGGACGCGCTGCCATCTTACCAGCTTAACCGACGTCGATGAGTTGTAATGGCCCCGTTGTACATTCTGTAGTTGTTGTCTTGTCGACCTGCTACTAATACGCTGAGCTAGAGCCAGATCACGATCCACGTGTCATATCAAAAATACATTTTTTTTTTTTTTTGTTGGCAAAATCCTGATGAACCTGCGAAACCATACTCAATACCGATCTCAGCGCCTATTCGTGAATCTGGACTTCATCTGTCCTCATCAGCTGAGATGCCATCGAGTTCCGGCTGTACTGCGTCAGCTATTCTCGTCACAAATCTTTGGTTAACAATGAATTCAAAACTTTTGGTTGATATCTGTTGCATTTCGTACTAATACATGTAAAGCGTGACTGAGAAAGGAAAAATGCAACTAGTACTCCGTATGTACTTATCCAACTCTGTGATAAATATGTTAGCATCCCAGCGTCCCTACCTCCCTTGCTTGAGCTTTTAACAGTATCAAGCCATCTGTCATCTCGTCGCACAACTAGGCGCCAAAGGGAAGTTGTAGAGGTCAACCAGAATATCCCCACCCACCCGAGGTACCGGTACCATCCACCTAGGGCACTTCTGTATGACAAACAAAACCAGACTAGAAACTATATCCCGTAATTGTTCCAAGTAGAGATAACGTTTCCAACTGGTTCATTGGATTATGTTTAAGCATCGCCGATTTGACAGGAATGTTTCATCACGTGATAACCCGTTTCCTTAGTTACAATCGACTATCTCCTCTCGATCGTTCGGTATTAGCTCTTATCTAATCGATATCCCGTTTCAACTCCAGCACGTCAAACAAACTTACGTACAATGCAGAAGCCAGCCGAAGTCGACATGAAGATCGCCAATTCAGGGATGATCCACCTCGCTTCGTGCCGTCCGCCTTGGCCAGGGACGACAATAAGGCACAAGGCACTTCTTAGTATGACAAAGTAGTGAAACAATACCCAGCAGCTTTTGTTCCCTGGAATGGTTCATCGGATAACGGCTGATTCTCGCCGAACTCGTACAAGTAAGTCTGTGTCGATATCCATACATGTGAAATTCTCTGCTTTTTCTGTATTTGTCATGTACTTTATGTTACTTTAGTTGACATCCAGGGCGTGAAATAAATAAATGAAATCAGAATTTCCTTTTAATATGCCAGACCAGAATATTGAATTACCTTCTCCCTTGGAGGCGAATCACTTGTTGCACGCCCTCCAGAAGCCATCAGAATTCCCCCAAATGACAATACGGCTCTTACCTTCGCAAAGATGGAGGGCATCACTGTTAATTTTCCCTGCATGCCAACAACCTTCCCCTCGTTGAAGCCCAAACAAGGCAATTCCTAACGAACGTTACCTCCAGTCCTCCGGTCCTATTTGCAATTTAATCAGAGCAACCAACAAGGAAATTATATTAACCCAGACGCCGCGTCTTGTCAGGTTCTTTGCTGATTTCCTCAATTATATTGTTTTTTCTTCATAACAAAACTAGTCAGTCTGTTTCGCTATTTCGTGCATTATTTGCTTGTGAAAGTGTTGTGTAAAGGGTCTCTCGCATTATCTCTGATATGTCCCCTTCTTAGCAACAGTAGGTAGTCACAGTAGCTAGAGTGTGTACTGCTCCCTGCTCTTCACAACACCGCCGTTCCTCAAGCAGGTGAGTGATTTTGATATCTCCAATCAATCTGGATGCTGCATCATTGCGGCTCGGAAACACATTAATGAAAAACTTGCTGCGAATAAAAAATCCAACTGGATGATGGGATGGTAAACACTAGATATTGAGGAAGGCTGAGCTGAGGTACCTTGCTAAACATATGTTAGTAATGCTCCGAAATTAAATAGGAGAAAACGATATCGCCGCAGTCGTGATTGATATTGCAGGTAGCAATAAATGTTACACTAGTTAGAGAAACCGAATATTGAGGATATAATTAAGAGAATACGTCGCTAATTGTTGAAAAAAGGTGGAAATTACATCATCATAAATTCAGGCCTCCAAGACATTGGCCCTCGTGAACAGAAGCCGCCACAGAATAAGAACCAGGGGGTCCCTTGCATTTTGCCCTAACAAAGCAAAAAAACAGTCAGAGCATGACGTCGCTGTGATAGGCCCACCAGTTTAAATTTGGCCCAGAAGACGAGAAGTTTGATCGCCAGTACTCCCTTCCCCATAAATGTCATTGAGACATGATCGCCATTGTCGGTATGCAAACAAACCCTTGTTTGTACACTGTTTCCTGATTAACCATGCTTCTTCCCCACAGCCGCAAGTACCCCACACCAGCCTTATACACGCGGTGTAACCCTTACTTCGTGATTATTGAGCCGTCTTACCCATTGAAAAGGTTGAATTGGCGCCTCTCGGATGCCTTCCCCAGGAACTAGAACAAAACTAGTTCTCCATACGTCTGGTTTTTCAAATCTTTCATGATTAACTGATAAAATAACATCCGGACGTATTGCAACTCGCCTCTGTAGTGGGATTTTGAATGCAACCGGATATGAGGCATTAATCATCTCGAAGTTGGAGCCTTAGGTAAAGAAACAAACCTCCGTAACCCATGCCCAATTCGAAAAATTCCGCAGTCTGTAGTTAGTAGGAGAAGTAATGGCCATCCATACCAATGCAGTCGGTAGTTTTGATTTCGATTTGCACAGCATTGAAGCAGGTCTCAATCGTTTCTCAACCCCTCCACCCCAGCCCACTTTTTTGAGCACTCCACCAATCATACCCCAACGTACGAGACGATACCGAAAACATGTATGTTCCTTACCTATCTGCTGCAGGATGGATGCCTCATACCATAGGTGGCACTTATCGATGCATCTGGTATCGATGATTGAACTGCTGTCAAGGAGAATACGCAACCGAGAGAAATGTTGTAAATGTGAAGACTGAAACCCCAGTAGCTAAGAACATTGAGAAAAGAGGAGAAAGAGACTCACATAAATGTTTCGAAATACGACAATATCCTAGGAGTCATACGGCGCATGACTCAAGGACCCTGGTTGAGGCCATCCCGAATGCATGTGAAAAGACTTACTTGAAGACCCCACCGTGTAGATATGCTCCCAAGACTGGGGAACGTTATGACAGACAAAGATGTTGTTTTATTCAAAGGACGAGACAGTTCTGAGAGCTCCTCTTGAGGGGGAATGTCAAGATCCGCAACTTCCCCATAGGCAGTTCACCGTTGGTCCCCATTACTGTTTCAAAGTATAAGGGACTGATTGCACATCAAAAGTTGTAACTCTAATAGATAAGCAGCAACTGAATAATGTGAACTGAGAATTGAAAACTGAAGACTCCACATGATAGGAAAGGAGGAGGGAAGAAACGATCGAGCTTTTTGAAATGAGTGCGGGGATCGCACCACATCAATAACTGATCTGATGCAGGTGGGGCTAAAATGCCCCACCTCGAGCAGTTGAGAAGCTTACAAAGGAATGCCAAGACCCACAGTTTGCTCCATCAACACCTCTAGGGATTCTAACCCTAGATATAAGTACAACCTAAGTAACAGAAATTGACACTTATCGAGAAAAACAACCAAATAAATTCCACAAACAATGGTAATTTGCGGTACTAAGTACAGATTCCCCATAGCCTCAATCAAGAACTTTACAAGTGAAACTAAACAAATAAACAAACGCCTTAATTTAGATGGTGAGACTATAAAGCATGCCGCTGATTTTGTCTCATTCTGCTTCATCTTTCTCCTCAGCTGGCCTTCGAGAACTCCTCCCATCTGGTAACCACGGTACTATACTTCTCATCCGCTTCCGATCCAATAGCAGTTTCTCCTTATCAAAATAAAGCACCAGCAGCCTCACTCCTCCCTCTGCCTGTCAGGGTCTTCCTGAGCTTTCTCTTTTTGTCATTCAGGTAGCGCATACCCAGCCAGACCTGATGGATTATCCAACCCCTCAGCGTCTTCCTGAGTTGGCAGTGTCCCATCCGCCTTGGCTGCAAGTCTGATTCTCTCATGTTCCCGCTGGCGATCCCCTGCCACAATGGATGCCCATGAGAAAACGCGTCGTTCGTCAACTTTTGGCTGTGGCTGTGTCGGGAGCACATCACAGTCTGTTGCCTCAGGCTGACTGAGGGCAGCCGTACGTGGCTGATCCGTCGCCGGTTCTGCCGCCGGGGGGCCTTCCGCAGGCTGCCTAACTGTTTGCTCCTCCCTGTGTACTTCAACCTCGCCAGTACGCATATCTCTCTCTAGCGCGCTCTGTTGCTGATTATCTGCAATTATGTGATCAGATTGCTGAGTGGGGTTCGTTAGTGTCAGACCTAGGGGTAATGTCGACTCAATTGCTGCAACATCAGGCAAATTTGGTTGCTTGGCTTCAACCTCTTGCTCAGTGGGTTCCTCAGGTGTCAGAGGTAGTGCTGGCTCGACTGCTGCAGCTGCTTGCTGAGCTGGTTGCGTAGGAGTCAACTTCACTGGTAAATCTTGCTGCTTTGCTTCAAGTTCTTGTTGAGTAGGCTCGGCAGGAGTCAAAGGCAAGACTGGCAGCTCATTAAGTGTAATCCTTTGCTGTGTGGATTCTTCTGGAGTCAGAGGTAAAGCAGGGGTAATCGCTTCATTTCCTCGCTGAATGAGCTGCATGGGCGTCAGAGGCAGCGCCAGCCCGATCACTGCAGGCTCTCGCTGAATAACCTCTCCTGAGGCCATCGGTATAGCCAGCTCAATAATCTCTGGTTTTGGCTCTGTGGGTTCCATTGGAGTCAGAGGTAGCGCTGGCTCAACTACGACGCCGCCTCTATTAGGTGCTGCTTCTATTTTCTCTTCCAGTGCATCAGTATTAGTCTCATTATCAACGCCCTTTTTTCCACTCCCATCATTCAATAGTCCCTGAGCCGAATCTGCCGGAGATGTAATCAGCGCCGCTCCAGGATTCCTCGCCTGCGTTGTAATTGTTCTATTAGACAAAAGGGCGACTTCCTCCGGAGGTCGTAGAAAATAACGCCTTTGGCCAGTTGCACCACGGGGATAATCCGGTCGCCTCACGAGAATGTTCATATTCGCAATGTTTACCCCTACCCCAGGCAGAGGATTGACTCCAATGATTTCTGCCCAGTCTCGCATTCTTAAATACGGATTTGGTATCCGTTGGGGAGGAGCGTTCGAATTGGAGGAAGATTCTTCCAAGGCTTTAACACGCTCAAAAGTATCTCTTGCCGCAAGAAATTGGGTCCTTGGGTCACCAATTGTGGCTAAAGTAGTCACTGGCGGCAGTAGGTTGTCTAACATTGAGGGTGGAGGCGCAGTGCACGGTGGAGCCGATGGTGGAGGAGTAGCTGGTGGAGGAATAGCTGGAGAGACAACATTGGGAACTGCAGGAATAGCAGGAAGAGGTACCGCTGGTTCCGTCACGGATGGCAATGTGCTCCCAGGCTCACGTTCGTGCTTAGATGCACTATCCGACAGTGGCTGTTGAGGACTCAGCGTAGTTTGACCCTCGGCTTGTACCTTACGAGCATATGCTTCCAGAGATGGTCTCCACAATGCCTCAGGCATTGTATGAAACCTTTCGTGAATCCTCATTGGCGGCCCACAAACAGCGCATGCAACCGAGGCAGGGTGTGGAAACTTGCAATTTGGGTTGTTGTGGATCGGTTGTTTTGCTTTTGCAACTTCCAGCAAAGGCGATGGTACCTTTGCTGGAACGTTAAGGTCTAGGGAAGCATATGTGCGGTCCTTGTGCGGTGCATGCTGGTACCATGTCCCTTGGACAGTTGTAAAAGGTATAGTATTAGCAGGCTCCATGAATATTACTGGTCCTTCTTGATTCGTTGGTCTAACTTCGGATCCGGGATTTCCTTGATGAGCATTAGGAGCTTTAGACGCTGTCACGGAGACAGGTACTGGCCTTTGGCAATTGACTTCAGCATCCTGTGGCACCCACAGGCCATTTTGTGTATAGGTTCCCTGGGATTGCGGCAAGTGACTAGGGTGGCCATGAGCGTTAAATGAAATACCACCAGAGGAGTATCCCTGGGGTTGCGCATGAGGACCGTAGTGGCCTTGGTACTGGTGATGGTATGTGGGTGGGTGAGGGGGACCTCCATATTGATGATTCGGGTTCTTAGATTGATTATTGTGACTTTGGAAGTTCTGGTTGAAAGGCTGCGGATGCCCATGTGCTCCCATTGCCCCCTGTTGGAAATTTTGTTGCTGTATATTCCAAGCCTGTTGGTGGCCTGGGTGACCATGATTGACGAGTGTATTTCCACCGGCACAGCCCTGTCCAAAATCACCACCGTATCCACCGTATCCACCGTATCCAGGTTGAGGATGGGGTTCATGCCCTGACATTTCAAGAACTGTGTCAGGGCCGTAATCCATCCCATCCTGAAGTTCAGGGTCAGGGTGTGCTTGTGGTGTACTGTTGGGAAATATAAACACTCCAGCCGTTGGATCCAATGCTGTTTCCGGTATTGGGGATAGTCGGCCTCGGCCCCGGCCCCGGCCTCGCCCTCGGGGTGCATGAGTTTGATTCAGCGGCCATGGAGAGCCCAGACCTAAGGGAGAGGGATCGATACCAACAGTTATTTATGTAGATTCGAACCAATAGGAGATTTTAGTTTACATACCCTCGGTTTGACGTCGTGGTGGAACCATCCTCGGACTCCGGATGTACAGTTTTTACCTTGGAAGCGGTGACTTCAGGGGTAGAAAGTGTGAATAGATGATTTAACATGTGAGATGTTCGATATAGCCTTTCAGGTAGCTGCATAAAGATATATCGTGTGATTCAAAGGAAATGAGAGGACGCTCGAAGGGACAAGCTGAACGGACGTGGAGGTGTTCTCGTGAGGATATTCTCGTAAGGCGAGGCAAGAAATGGGATAGTTATAACTCACCAGCGTATCGACAGCCTGAAGAAAGGTACGCAGACTGAAGCGTAGCGATATACTGTATCGGGAAATTACCATCCCTAGAAAGGGACCGAGAACAGTAATTACCTAAGGAAGTAATTCAGGGGTAGGGAAGCATACCTATATGCCTAATCACCTGACGAGCAACATAAACTTATGCACGAAACTGCAAAAGAAAGACAAGTTGAGACACGGGGCGAAATTGATGGTGATATAGGTACAGTATATTTTTGGACATGTGGAAATTTGTCGGGTCAAAGTTAGCTTAGATTGAGCTACTGAAGCCGTCATATGTGAAAGTGTGATTTCGTGAAGATGGGACATTGCCAAAATGACAAATTGCCACCAATCACACGTTAACATGCAGCTCAGTTGTGGCACGGGCTGTTAGATATGCTATTTTATAATCTGCATTCCTTGTACAATTATGCAAAATGGCTATAAGCTCACGAGGAGATAGGAAACTTTAACTCGATGTGGAGCTTTAAACAGATGATATATGTCTGAGGTCACGCCCGTCAGCAAGTAATCAATTCGATTCCTGATAAGTTGCAGGGGAGCTCTATTCGAGGCTTTCATACTCCAACCCGTCGACGCATGTCACACCGTCTGAGGACATGCCTATCCACCCTCCTTCTCGAGCCCCATCTCGGGTCATCAGCTGAGCTTAAAAGGACTTCAGTGTGAATGGCAAAAGCTATGTACATCGAGGTAATATCTACATATATTCATATTAAAACAGCTTTGCATCTACCCTTGTGATACATACTGTACATATGTGAGTTCAATCTGCAGGCTCCTTAGCATCAAGATCGAACCGTCCAATTGTAAGGCAAAAAGTGAGTCACTATAATTTGCGGAACACGTACACTAGAAAGAAGGAGGAAAAAAACAAAAAAAATTTAAAAGAAAAAGTAAAAAAAAAGCAGAATACATTACAGTAGATGCTTGCCCATCCATGCATGGCATGCAGATAAATGTGATATTATCAGATCAATGGGGCTGGGTGCAAGCGCAGGTGCTGTCAATATCATTTCACTGGTACACGTTTCCTGGTTTGTGATGCATTGACAGGAGGGAGTGGTATGGTAGCGATTGGCCATGTAGCGAACATGCTGTCAATCTGTTTCCCCTACATGCATAGTGCTGTGTAATATCAAAGATCTACCGGTACCTAAGTGGGCTGCAATTAGGTGTAAATCGATATCCCCGTCGATCCTTTCCATGATATCAAACATTCCATCAATCCGGAAATGCACACCTTATACGCTACGAGTTGTCAAAGTTGGCCGCATACAAACGTCCACTGCCACCAGTTGCCCTATTTGCCTCATGTGAGAGTATTTCTACGCGCATCGAGCTTTTAATTTGCATCTTTTATCTCCCTTATCGTTACTTTACTTGATGCTTTGGTATAATTATGAGGGTGTACACTTTTTCGATCTGTCTAGATACCTTTGACGTGCCAACCAGACTAACTTTTGACGCATGGTTGGAAATACATATATAGAAGTACGATACCAGTGGAATGTGTATTGTGTAAACCAGTATTGGCATGTGTATCTGTATAGTTAATATAATCAAACATATTCTAGTAAACGGTGTTGTGGATATAAAGACTGTGTTCTACCAGGAGTTAATCGAGTAGAAGGGCATCTACCCCAACAATTATGTTTTTGCTTTCTTTATTTCCGAGGAATTTTTTTTTTTTTTTTTTTTTTTTGAATCTATACCCGCGATCAAGACAGGGTCCCAAAGCCTCCCCTTTAAAAAAAACCCGACCTACGCTTTCGGTACAAGAAGCGGGCCCAGCCTGCTGAGCCTAAGAAAGAACAAATGAAAAGCGCACCAAAATAACTACCTCCAAGACCTCCACCGCCAGTTCTCGTCCCCTAAGTCGGAAAAGAAAGTCTCAACCACGTCTCTTTATCCCTATCCTTCCTCTTCCGCAACCACCGCTCCCTATCATCCGCCTGCTCCCATGAGCTCCTCTTCTCCCAATCCACTCTCCGGCAATACAGGATAGAGCAACATGCTTTCCTGTTTCCGGCTCCTCTTCTTCACAAAACCTGCATTCTGGGTCCACTGCAACGTCTCCACCACCGTTCAGACTTCCACACCTGTCAGTTTTCCCTTTCCGGTCCTGCATTGAGTGTAGTTGACGCGCACCTTCCTGTTCCATTTCAGTACCCCCCAAATCCCCGTTCCAACTACCTTACCGGCTAGCCTGCCTAACGCCACTCTCCGTAATTACCCCCCTCACCTGCTTAAGGTCCTACCCACTATGACGAGCATCCCTTGTATTTTGCTATATAAAAGTCTCAGATGCACACAAAGGTAATTGCTTGGTTGAGGGATTTATGGTGTGGCGCCAAAGACTAACATATTACGAGCTCAGTCGTTAAGTAATAAGGATATTTACTTTGGCGGCTATTTATGGCGCCGGAAATGAGCAGCTTTTCGATACCGCGAAGTATTAAAACTATAGAATATTATTATACATACGGCCTAGATAATCCGGAACCGGGCATGAAGGAAGGTGATATGGGGAAATATATAAGTAGCCGGGCATGCAACCAGACTACCGGGCATGACGATAACTGATAAGGGAAGTTGCCGGGCATGACAATAGACGACTGGAAACTATTAATGAGAAATGTAGATAGTTCTTGATTGGTGCCTATCGTGAAGACAATGACGATAGATGACCGAAGCTGATAAAGGGAAATGCTCAAGTTGCGGGCATGACGATAGGCCACGGAAGTTATCCCACATTCTAGTCTGGTTGGCACCTTACGTAGCACAGAGAATATACAGTTCTTCACCACACTTTATGTGACGTCTCTAGTTGGAAGGATATTACACCCGCTTGCCGCTCAGGCATGATAAGTCTGAACGTACATGAAGGTATACCGTACATTGCTTCTTCTACCCCATCGCGAGAGACACATACATATCTCCCAAATATACACATCTCCCATATATACGAAACCTTCCCCCCCCCCCCCGGGATCTCATCGTCAACCTAGATACGCATGAGCCTACCAATGAACCTGTTGCAGGGTGTAACCGCTAGGACAAAACATGGTCACTGGGTGCCAGGTTTGCTTAGATACTGATAGTATATTGTACGCTCGGAACCAAAGAGCCTGTTGAACAAGTCTTTAATTAATAACAATTAACTAACTTCTGAACGGATTGCCAGTGACTATACACATGTCACCAACACATACTGTACCTAGCGGATATGTATATTTTATATGGCTTTAGATCACCAGTTAGAAAGCACCAATAAAGAACCTCCCTTCATGCAGCGTGATATCTAAAGTTGGTGGACATTTCGAGGTTGAGTGTGTGGGAGAGTTGTGGAAGCAAAGTATGGTGGTCTGAATCTGACGAATAAATATGAACATAACCAGGTCAGATCAGAGACAATTGATGTATTTGTGCATTCCGCCTCCAGGAGGGCGTTCTTCCATTCATTATTTCCAATTTCTTCATCTTAATTTTAAACTTCATATATTCATATTGTCATGCGCGACCTCAACCTCAATACACTCTTCTCAAACTTTTCCAGCCACATACCCACCACCACCCGAACCCCCATCTCTCTCTCATCACTCGTTTCGCTCTCCCCAAGAACCCTTTATACTTCCCCTGCTCCTTTACACAAATCCTGATCTCCCCCGCCTTTTATCTCCCCTACCTCGTTGACTTCATAACTTCCTTGCCATTCCTTTCCAATACCCTTCCAATCGGAAACTGACACCACTCCCTAACTGTATTGTTGGTCTTCGGATCAACATGCCATTTGCCCCAATGCAATCCCTGTTTATCCTCCTGTGATCCCATGCTGATATTGAACGGCCGATTTGGCTCGGGGTCGTGGTTCCCCAAGAAGTTCGTAGTATAAAACACCCCATCCATCCCTGGGACATATAAAACTCGATTATCCACATCGAGGCTCTTATAATTCGAATTCTTCGGGAGCAATCCCCTCTGAGACTCTTCAGAAGCCCAAATCCCATTCACATTCACAGGATGTGCTTTTCCATCACCATGCTCCGCAACAATTCGCTTTACATCTCTAGCTGGCGTATTCCCCTTCAAAATTCCATTCTACAACTAAATCTTTTCCTCCTCCTCCCCCTCTTCTCCTCAATCTTGTAGATCTGAGCATAAATATACAACGGATTCGCATGCTGGAACCCGTTACCGAGAGCGGCTGAGTGTAGGTGGACCTCGATACCGTAAGTCTTGTCAGAGGCAGGCGTTTTCAAATTCCCAGTCGCGGATTTTTATCGGGAGAAGCCAGGTGAGGGTAGCAGGGGCGAGGGCAGCAATGAATAGGATGAAGTAGAGGATTCTGGCAAAGGCGCTCCAGCGGGATACTGGGCCCGTACCGACGGGTATCGTTGGGGACGGGTTGTGGGATGGTGCGGGTTGATAGTAATTTGGAATGAGATTGGGATAATAGAGGGTCTTGACTAAAATTCTGCCTTGAAGTTGACCCACTAGACCGGGGACTAAATTGGGGGGTATACGCTTCAGGCGGCCAAGATGGCTCATTGAATGCTGCCCTGGATGTATGAAAGGACTGTTCTGCCATTGAGGGGTCTGGAAATATACTGTACGGTGGTGGAGAGTCGGGCTATCGGGAGGCATTGTGTCACCCTCAGCCGAATTTTAGTGACCATCCATATCATCCATTTCGACTGGTGGGATTGGTTATCATCCACCTTGCCCCAAGCTACCACACCGTCAAGTTCCAAATTGCGGTCAACACACCAAACAGAAGCAACGCAATCCACGCAAACCTCCATTCATACCACTGTTACCAATGGCCTCTGACCACCATGCACTACTTCTGCTCAACCAGTCTTTCTCCGCAACATATTCGCATCCGGTAAAATGTATAGCGGAACATTAATCGATGAAAATGCTAGCAGGTAGATTAGGATCCTTGGCTTCCCGTCCTCTTCTAGGGGGACGAGGAATTCGAGGACCTATCGAGGGCAATACATGACCACTCTTTCAATTAGAATTGTGGTGGGACTGTGTGGAGTTCATGCTTTGGAGCCCCAACTTGCGGTTGTTGGACCATCTTCTTACTGATATCGGCTTGGGCCGGAGTACTTTGAGTTCTCTAAGGTCTTAAAGAGGAAATCGTGGACGATTCTTGCATTTTGCGTCCTTAATTGGTTTAGCATGTAGAAGTTTGAAAGGATATTAGAGGTGCTTGAATCTGGAGATTCCGAGGTGATGTAACTAGGTCTTAAGGTTTGTCAATAATCAGCTCCGCGTCACCTTAACGTTAATCCCCATGACATGCTTGGTGCCGGAGTTGCCAATTTTCCGGGCGATATTTTGGATTCAGTGGTTCTGATACCTTGCGTAATCGGGTCACAGTCGTGAACGGTGTCATGGGGTATCCCAAGTCAGTAAATGAGGTATCCGAGACAGCTGATATATCAGACATAGGGAACCCAGGATTCCGCCGCCAAAATTTCTATATCGTTCTACTTAAATCAAATAGACGCATTCAAAAACGCCATACCATGTTTGCAGCTATTTGGTATCTTCTATGAACCTACACTCAAAGATCCGCAACCCTCAGTGCTTTAGGGACCGATAGAGCGGTATCTTTGGGCACGAAAACACCAGGAACCTCGTTAACGAATACCAGATGTCAGGGGTCTCAAGGGCTAACCATTCCTGGTAGTCTAGATCCCTGTCACCAGTCAAAAGAGGAATTCCCACTCTAGGCCAATTTACCTAACGTAGTCGACGGGAAGCGAGCCGATAAGGGGCACTAAGCCTATATGAGCTCTACCGGTGGCGTTAGGGGCCAGAATAATAAATAAAAATCTCATTACAGAGCCGTTACAGGGGAAACCGTTACACAACCATAGCCAGCCAATACGATGTTGAAGCAGGCACGTGAACAGTTGAGATATCGAGAGGAAATGATTCAAGCTGCTATACGGGCTTATGAAGAAAACAAATATAATTCCTTAACGGAAGCAGCAAAAACACAGTACCTCGATCAACAGTACAACATCGATATGCGGGACGAAAAAATCAAGAGTGAGGACAGTGAACAACAATTGCTATTATCAGCGGAAGAAGCAGCAGTAGTAAGCTATTGTTCAACTTATGCATTATGGGGATATGCTCCGAGATTTGATATGATACGACATATTGCATTAGGCATACAACTTCGACGAAATTCACCTAATCTAACAAGATTACCTATGCTTCCAGGCGAACACTGGCATGAGCGCTTCCTCCTTCGATATCCCGATTTAAAGGCAACCTATAGTCGAACCTTGGATCAAGAACGTGCTTTGATAAACAATCCAACTATCTTAACAGAATGGTTTGATTTATATCATCGTGTAGTGCTTAAACATGGGATTTTACCAGAGCATACCTAATATAAACGAAAAGGGAGTTCAATTAGGCCAAGCAATATCTGCAAAGATTATCTATCCACGTCGGTTAAAAACGAAGTTTGTTGCACAAGATGGTAACCGGGAGAATGTTACAATTCTTGAGTGTGTTGGAGCAGGTGGACACTTACTACCTCCATTTATTATTTATAAAGGGACATATCATCAATTTGGATGGCATAATCATATGGCTCCTGCATCTTGGATTTTTGGGATTTCTCCAAAGGGATGGACGGATGAAGAGTTGGGAATTGAGTGGTTAGAGAAGGTATTCGAGCCATATACACATCCTAATTCACAGCTTGGGCTTCATGTTGAGAATTTTGAGCGTCACTTTGATTATCCTACACGTTACTTATTATTGATGGACATGATTCTCATGTGAATTGGAAATTCATTACCTTTTGTGTTGCACATAATATTATTGCATTGTGCTTACCTCCACACTCTACCCACCTTACACAACCTCTCGATGTTCACCTATTTGCAACCTTTTGCTCGGAACTATGGACGAGAAGTTGATGATGCAGTTCGGCAAGGTATTATATCTATCATGAAAGCAGTATTTCTTCCACTATTACAATCTGCAAGAGACAGGACTTTTACACCGGATAGCATCATAGAAAGCTTCATAAGTACTGGCTTGATTCCATTCAATCCTGCCAAAGTGCTAGACCGACTACCAAACCTAACAGATATAACAACCGATATTCCACCACTTACTCAACCATGTACTCCACCTAGAACAGTCGTACTACAGCGCCCTACAACACCAAAAACTCCAGAAACCACTACCGCTGTTAAAGACTATATCAGTTCCATATTTGATCAGCATCCAACTCTCACACCTCCAGTAAAGAGAGCATTCCTACAAATAGGAAAGGCCACAGAGGTTTCTATGGCTAAAGAATCAATCCAACAAGAAAAAAATGCACAACTTCGTGCAGCAAGCTTCAAGAAGAAGAAAAGTGACAAGTGGATTCTTTCTAAAGCTTGTATTTTGTCAGCAGAGGAAGCTCATCAGTTGCGATATTAAGAAGAAACTCGCACCGCTGAAAAGGGAAGAAAAGCAGCAGACCGGATTGAAAAACAAAAGCAAAAGGCGCTGAATACTACAAATAGAGTAACACTCCAAAAAAAAATTCACAGAAAATGCCTACCTCTTCTACCAATCCTATACCACCATCCACCAACAATCCTATACCTCCATCCGCTCCTTTATCCAATCCACCTGCAGTTTCTACTAGTGCACATTTCCTACATTTTGACCCCTCAGACAATAGGTTCCACTCTAGTCGGACTGAAAATGGCACGGTTTGAAAGCTCGCATTTGTCGCGTTCATTTGGTATTCTTTTCGTGGGAATTGGAGCATTATTGGTGAAGGAAACAGTGGCAATAGATCTGAAGTCCTGTGATTTAATTTCAAAACTTATTCTCATATAATGATAGATAGACTCACCTTTCTGCTCTGCCTTCGCTCGTGTTGTGAGTTGTAAGAGAACATGTACCACTCGCACAGCTGTCCCGGACAACCAAGTTGACAATTTTAGGCTTGTGCCCCTGATCGGCTCTTCCCTGGCTGGCTCGCTACCCACGTTAGTCCTTCTTTGGCCTATACCTTTTCCGGTATCTCGCAGTCTACCCTTTTTGTAATTAAGCTAGTCCTATCCTGGTAGTCTCCCTACCATGACGCCAACAAGGCACCTGAGGTGAGCCCTTAATATGCAGTGCTGCAGACAAAATTTCGGGGTACATCAGAAAGGAATTTTATCGCGTCTGGACACCACTATAGGTGCGTCTTCTTGACACCGACCTGCCAATGTCCCCCGTAGCGATCTGAGGTCGCCCAGATCCTGCCGTCATGACCCTTTGGTGTCCCATGTCATCTTGTGCCTCTGGCGTCCCATGCCCTCTGGCAGCTTATGGCGTTCCCTTCAGCTTATGGCAGCCGGATGACCTCCCTTCAGGTTATGGCATCCGGATTCTAGTTGTTGTCTCTGCTGTCTCCCAAACGTCATCTCGTGCCTTTCCGAGACGCCGAGGAGTTCAACCCTAGCCATTTCGAGTTGCCTGGACTCTAGTCTGGTTGGCACAACACCGTCCACAGGATGCCTGCTACGTACAATGAAGCGCTCTCACGGTTGAGGGCGCACCTGAAAACAAGAACAATAAATGTCAATAGTTTCTTGAAATGTTTATGTACATAAAAGCTTATTCTATCGGAGGCAGTACTATCATGAACCGAACTCGAGTCCACTTCCCCATTTCGCTGGCCAACCCCAGCCCATATTGCCTGCCCCTAATATGAGTATGCCAACAATAGTTCCAAAACTACCACCTCTACTTGCCTTACTCCTGACAACGATCCTGAGAATGGTAGTATATCGAAGTCGACATCGGAGCTATGGAAGTGTAGATATCGGAGCCATGGAAGTGTCAACATCAGAGCCATGGAAATGTCGACATCAAAAAAATAATCCATTTTATTCTCGTGACAATCTAATAAAACTACCCAAACACGTGCTGCACTCCATAATCTTCGTCTGTACCAGCCTCCACATCTGCGTCCATATAAGCCCGTATATCCGTGTCTATATGTGCCTGCAATCCCGGGTCCTTATTCCCCTGAATATCCCCGTCCATATGACCCTGCAATTCGAGGTCCTTACTTCCCTGGATATCCGGGTCCATTGGAGCCTGCAATACCGGGGTCCTTATTCGCCTGTATATCCGGGTCCATATGAGCCTGCAATTCCGGGTCCTTATTGTCCGGGTCTATGAGCCTGCAATTCGGAGTCCTTATTCACCTGGATATCCACGTCCATTTGAGCCTGCCATACCGGGTCCTTATTCGCCTGGATATCCGGGTCCATGAGCCTGCAATACCGGGTCCTTATTTACCTGGATATCCGGGTCCATTGGAGCCTGCAATTCAGGGTCCTTATTAGCCTGGATATCCGCATCTACACGAGCCTGCAATTGGAGGTCCTTACTTCCCTGGATAGTATGTCGGCTAAAAACAAGCTAATAAGCAAATAGGAGGGGGAAATAATTATTTCCGACATCGCTCATTTAGCAGATTATCCAGCGACATTTCTTTAGCCATATTCCGGCCGTTTCGGGGGTTGTCCGACAGAATGTAGGTAGGGAGGGGTGATTAGAGCCAGAATCACCAGTCCCTTTAAAGTAAGAGGGAGTGATACGGTGGTATCTGTCGGAATTTCGAGGGTAGCATCACTTGACTGAGCTGCACGTAAAGGTGCGAAGCATGAAGTAAAGAAATAGACTTGATTCATTCTTTCTAGTACTGCCACTCAAGAAGACTACACTCAGATGAAGCTCAACTCACTGTCTCTTAGGAAATCTGTACTGTATTCTATCGTGCTCTTCTGTGTAAAAAGGAAGAAAAATGAGAACCTTGTATATGAAAGACCCACGGATCTGAAATACTCTGGTTTTTTCACTGGAAATGCTCAGTTCCTGATCAATTAATCAGAGAAGTTTCAGGGTGCATTCTCTTTAGAGAGACATAAGAAAAAGAGAAAAGGAAAAAGAAAAGCAAAAAAAAGAAGAGAAAAAAAATCAATCTAGATTTAGCGTTGATTTTTTTCTAGAATTGCTGTAATGACATACAATTGCCCCTGTCCAATTTCATTCAATTGCTCCTTTAGAATATCATTGTTTAGCCTGAGCTTCTCTTTAAAAGATACCATATTGGCATCTCATTGCTTGTGGAACTCATGATTAATCAATGCTAGATAAGGGTTCAGGGTGCATTCTCTTTAAAGAAAAAGAGAAAAGAAAAAAGAAAGAAAGCAAAAAAAAAAAAAGAAGAGAAAAAAAAATCAATCTAGTTTTAGCGTTGATTTTTTTCAAGAATTGCTGTAATAACAGACAATTGCCTCTGTCCAATATCATCAAATTGCTGCTTTAGAATATTATTGTTTAGCCTGAGGTTCTCTTCATAAGATACCTTATTGGCATCTAATTGCTTGTGTAACTCATGATTGATCTGCCACAATGATAACAACTATAAAGTATCAATTAGTAATTGTAGAGCGCATATACTAACCTGAGACATTACTTACACCACCAAAACCATAAGCTAGCATGATCCCCAGAAGCATGCGAGCGTTTAAGTGAATTTCAGCTTTGTCTCTGAGCCAGTGCTCGTATGCCTGGGCGTTCTAAGCCTACATATATGTTAAGATGTCAGCTACAGTAACTCATCTCTTCCTTGTATTGCACTTACCAAGGTATTTACATCTGGTCTTCGCGAGTGGAGTCCAGCACGCCGAATGGGGTTAATGAGATGGTTGAGCATTGTGGACTGGCGGAGAGTAGACGATCGAAGGGGGTTAATGAGACGGTTGAGCATTGTGGACTGGCGAAGAGTAGCGATGGGATGCAAGTTGCTGGATTGATGGGATGAATTGATGGGATGAATCGATGAGATGAATCGTTGAGATTAGTCTCGATCAGACCCTCATTGGGATGAAAGTGAAAAGAAGTAAAAAAAGTGTGGGAGGATTGAGGGTTATATAGGCGTTTGCGTCGTCTGCCAAGCATGACGCCAAGCCCGACAGGAATGGGATTCACATGTCATGACGTTTCACAATAGATTTGTGATCGCATGTGTTAAGATACTACCGTACACCAGACTAGCCCTTCCATTACCAAGTCGTTCACTTGAACCCGCCAATAACTTACAACCCACAAAATCCTCCGCAACTCAAATACTTCTTCTCCTTCGGTTTCTCCATCAACCAACCAACTATTTCAATGCCGTACCTGGCGGAAACCCTCTCCTCCACACACGAGGTAGATAATCAAGTCTCTTTCCAAAAACGAAAAACCCCGACGAGATAAATTTACTCATTGCTGCTAATTATGATGTGTTGGCTCGGCAATAGTTTTTATTTGTAAGGAGCTCCGCCTCCGTGGAAGTATCAGGCAGCCAAGTAGGTTTGAGGGATTAAAATTGAATGTGGCTTTTTTTTTTTTTGAGTGATTTTTGGGGCAATACTACTATTTATATGTTCTGGGCCGCCCGCGGGATGGTAAGAAGTTATTTTGACCGCCCTATCCACATCATATACCTTCCTGTTGATTAGTGGGAGACGGCAGACATTGAACAAGGGACAATTCCGGAAAAATTACCTCAAGCCCTTCAGATGGTGAAGTACATGCTGGCGACGTTAACAACTCATCACTGCATCTCTGATGATGAATGGAATAGGGAAGAGGATACTGAGTTTACTGCTGCCCTAAAAATCCACAACCCTATCCAATGGGTATTTGGAAATTAGTTTCTTATCTGAGGGGGTTCTTATTGACGGGGCCTTATTGCTCAGGCTATATCGACTATCTTATGCTGAATATCGATACGCTATATGGAATTCAGTGAAATTTGGAGCAATCATAATTATAATATCTTTTCTCTACATCTTGTTGCAAGATTGATTTTTATACTAGAAAAATCCCAGGCTATTCCTCACTTATAAAATCCAGGTCAGGTGCAAAGCGGTACTTTCTTAATAACAGGTACTGTTTTATATGCAGATTGCTAAGCTACTCCAAGTTCTTGATTTTAAACCAAAACGAAGCAGGTTCTACCTAGAATTGTACAACAGGTAGATGGTATTTTACAGCATTGTGGGAGATCAAATGGCACAATGCTACAACAAACCTCATACTTTGATATTGCTAAACCCGATAACCTTTTGACCTTACGGACTCAGAGTTTAATATTTAGATACTCTAACTGCTAGTAAACCACAGTTCACCAGGCATCTATAACTACCGGTGTTTCGAAAAACTTCTACTCTAATTGTTGTCGCCGATACTTTAAGAATAATCCGAAATGCTTAATTTATTAGCATATGAAAGTATCAACAGATCATGACTATATTGCTCTAGCTGAACCAAATTGGAATGTTAGAGGGGGGTCTAATCGACTGGAAATCAATGAATCTGTTGCAGTCGCTGGGAAATCATCAATTCCTTTTTTTCTAGTAAATCAGTACTTTATCAATACACCAAATTGGGTATTATTTAAATTGCCCGCGGCCAGAACATATACCTTAAATGAACTCCTGCCCTATTAGCAATATACTGTACACATGGGATTGTGTTTGGCAAGTAGACATTTCATTATATACTTAGAGCGGGGCCAAAGAGCTTGATGTTAAGGTAATAAATATTAGGGTAACCACCAAGGTATGTATGTAGAACCCCTCCACAAAGAAAACTCTTAACTATCTTGACTAAACCCTCGATGAACACACCCATCCTGAGGAAAACATGTCAGAGAGTAATTCCAACTCGCCTTGTTTGATATATAATATGCGTGCATTCATTCTGCCTCACATAATACAACAGCACAAATTTCGCGTGATAACAGGGTAACTCCAAACCGCGGGTGAGGAGGAATAATCAACCCATTCCCACAAAAACCCAACACAACAAATGAATATCACTCGCCATGTCTATGCACGCGTATGTATAGTGGTATTATTAACGAAACAGCATAAAGCTCAAATTACAATATACACAAACTAACAATCCGTTTTACCCTAAATTAATCCCTAGTTAGTCCGAAATTCCTCAACCCTGAACTATCCACAAACAAAAAGAAGAATATACAATGAGGCAAAAATCGAATTACTTTAACACATTACAAGAACAGATCAAAATTCAATTACGATATATCTCCCACACACAAGGAAAACCTAGGTAGACACAGCCTCCCACCCAATCCGGTTCTGATGATATCGCCCCAGAAATAAGAAAACAGCACAAAGAGAAGATATATGGTATGGTATGTATGGTATAGCCATGCATCGGCAACAAAAAAAAGCCGATATAAAACTAAAAAGGAGCAAGGTGCTCAAAAAACACTACCACAATAAAACACTATTATCAATTCCGCCTAAAGACCACTTACGCCCATTCCCACCATCCTTAAAGCAAACCACGGCCTACCTTACCCCATTACAACAATTTACAATCCACTCCCACTATTCACTGGGCTAATCACCTCCCTCTTATCTCCCCGCAAACTCCCCCCCGCCCCTTCCCTCTCTTTCCTAATCCTCCGTTCCTCCCTCTCTCTCTCCTTCCTCTCCCTCCTCTCCTCTCTAGTCTCCTCCTGCCCATTCGGCCCCCTATGCCTACTAACCCCCCTCTCCCTCCTTGCTTGGCTGTGATCTTGCGTAAATCCCTCTGGAAGGGGAGCACGACTACGACTAACCCCCCTCTCTCTCATGCTCAGACTCCGGAATTCCTGTTCTTCGGGGTTTGGGCCCCGAGGGCGGCTTACTCCTGGGCCACCTTCGGAACTGGGGCCAGCAATTGGGGCGGCGGAGGAGAAGGAGGAGGGGGAGAGGATTGGGGCAGGTGCACGGTGGCGACTGCGGGAGGACTTTCTGGGCTTGTGTTCTGCTCCTGCTACTGTGACGGAGCCCCTTCGTTCGCGAGGTTCGCGCCCACGTACGCTTCCCGTGTTGGACGTGCTAGTGCTTGGGTGCTGGGATGTGGTCGGTTGTGGTTGTTGAGTCGTCCGCTGGGGTGATTGATCATCCCTCTTGACATCTTCAATACTCAATCTCTCCCTGACGCCCTCGACTCCGGGCACATCGAGACCAGACCATCTCTCTCTCTCCCGCTCTAATTCTTTTCTCAAGGCTTCCTTCTCCTGAAGCTCTTCTTCGATTCTACGCTTTGCGCCGCTGCGATCGATGATCCTTGCTTCACGCTCACTCTTGAGCCTCCTTTCAAGCTCACGGAGGCGATGGATCCAACGTTTCTGAGTCACGGGATCGGTGCCATCACCAAGTTCACCAGCTGCTTGTGCATCGTCTTGTGGCTCCGTGACAATAACCGAAGTGTTTGTTGCAGCTGTAGAGGTCACAGGGCGGGATTGTGGTGTTGCAGGGATACTGTTATTGCTAGCCACCGGTGGAGGAGTAGCAGTCGCCGCAGGTGGTTTCGACGAGCGAGTGAATGCCCCTGCAATCAACTCACGAGCCTTTGAAGTCGTCGATTTCGTAGCAGGTTTTTCAGTTGTATGAGTAGTCGTGGTATTAGTTCGTTGGATTGATTCGGAAACATTGTTGCTGTTGCTGCTACCGGCTCCCCCGCTGTTCAGAGGAACCTTACTGTTGTCTGATTTGTTCACTGCGGCATCAAATACTTGACTCATTCTCTCGACATTCGGAACCCCCGATTTCCTTCTTACCTCCTTCACTTGTTGGGGTGGAGTCCCAGTGACGTTTCCACCCAGCTTCACCATTTCCGCCCTTAACAACCTATTCTCAGTTCTCAACTTTGACACTTCAGTGCGGACTGCTGCAGACTCTCCGAGACCTCCCCTAACCAGTGTTTCCAATCTCTCGAGTCTTCTCGTTCGACTCTCAAGGGCTGATTCTAAAAGCTGATACTCTTTCATTAGATCCCTGTCGACTTGCTTGACCCTAGCCCCGAACTGCGCAATGACAGTCTCAACAGCCTTGACTCCATTCATCATGTGCCTAGAAAATGCAACAAACGCCTGAGCAACCGCAGACTCCATAGACAACTTACCCTGCTGTGCTCCCGCCACAGCGACAGCCGTAGTCACATGTGAGTGTCGGTGGGCGAATTCCGGTCCCGGAAGTACCGAGATACGAGACCATACAGCCGCAAGAAGTGCGTTCCTTTCTGAAATCTGCTCGCGAAGTCTGTTCTCGTCGTTCTGGAAAGTCCTAACTTCACGGTTGCGAACGCGTTCCAGTTCCTTATACTGAATTTCAGATTGGCTTAGCTTTTGACGGTGGTGTTGGTTCTTATGCTCCAAGTTGTCGACCTCCTTCTTGGTTTGCTTGCGATCGTTGCGCTCTTTCTCGAGGATCTCGCTGAGCTTCTTGGTCTCCATAGCCTTTGATTGCCTCTTTAGTACATGCGGTGCATAAACTTTGGTGTTATCACCGGATTACATACCATTGTCTCGAGCATACTTTCTCTCTCTCTGAGAGTCCTCTCTCTTTCCCCAAGCCTTCTTTTCGTAGAATCGAGCTCTTCAAGCGTGGCGTCAAGCTGAGCTTGCAACTTCGTAATGGACTACCAACGTTACCCCCTTAGCACTGTCATTCTACTCAGTAGTGGAAGATTTATTGCAGGTACTCACCTCCAACAAATTCTCCTTCGTCCCAGTTACATCGCCCAATGCCTCCCGCAATGCCCCTTCTACTTCCTCAAGCCTATCACGCCATAGCTGCGCTTCCCCTTCGCGCTTAGCAATCGTCTTACGGAGACGTCGCACCTCATCGTCCTTTTGGGAAATATCCTGTAGTCAGGTGTGTTAGTAAAACTGACTTTAATAAAAAGGGGGGTTATCGTATGGAGTGATGGAGAGGTGGTTATCTAAATTTTAGTCCAGAGAGGGGGAGTATACGGGAGGTAGAGGGATGGGATGAGGATAATGAGAGGAAAGAGTATAATGAGAGAAAATATATATAAAAGCAAAAGAAATATTAGAAATAGTTGACAATTGAAAACAGAGATTAGTCAAAAATTACAATCCAAAGTCCCACATAATATTCACACAAGTAGCCATCACAGCCATCACAGCCATCACAGCCATCCTACCCTTACATAACAACACAGTCTTTGCCTCTCAGCGCTCCCACTCCTCCATTTCCAAATCCCCCCTTTCCAATACTGTAGTAAGACTCGCTTACCTTCTCGCGCTCGTTTAACTTTCTTTCTAGGTCCTTGACGCCTTCGTTATCCCCAGTACGGCGCTCCCTCTCCTTCTCTGTTCTTCGCTTCTCCTCCCCGCATCTGCGCTCCCAGTCCTTTGCCCGTTCTCGTTCCTCTCGGACTTGTTCTTCCACTTTGCTAAGATTGGTCTCGAGTTGACCAATCTTGATCTTGTCCCCGTCAAGTTCTTCGTTCAAGAACGTAATCTGTCCTTGTGCACTCTCGAGTTGTACGTTGAGGCGCTGTGAATTAGCTTCCTCCTCCCTAAACTTCTTCTCCGCTCTCTCAATCTCCTGTTCAAGATCAGTCTTCTCCTTCTCGAGTTCGTTGACCTTCGTTTGTAAAATGACTGCCTTATCCTCCATAGCGACTGCGTGATCGCTCACATCTCGTATCTCTCGTTGCATTGCATCATAATCCTCTTGCAATGCGGCGTAATCGTCTATTTTCTGAGACAAGACCTTCTTATATTCTTCAACCTCCTCTCTCAGAGTAATAATCTGAATCTCTAAGCGTTCTAGCTCCTCCTCCGCTTCATCCCGGAGATCATCAAAATCAATTGACTTCTGCTCATACAAACCAAGAAGCTCATCTCGCTCTCGAGTAAGATCACCAATAACATCCTCTAGGTCACGCTGATTATTCGTAAGTAGCGTAATCTCCCGCTCATAAGCGAGCTGTCTTTGCTCGTTCGAGACATCCATCTCCTGCAGCTCTCGTATAGCGGAGCCAAGTTGGAGTTCCAGATCGGCTTTGGCGATCTTTAGCTCGGAGATTTTATCACGTAGAGCACTGTTGACATTTTCCATATTCTCGCGCTCTTCTTCAGCAAGTGCTATAGACGATCCAGTGAAACTATTCCTAGAGGCCGATCGCTCTGTCCCTATATTATTGGATTCAATTGGCAACAATTCGAAATTGAAGTGTGGAGCGAGAAATACATACCATCCCCATGGTGCAAGTGCTGAAACCTCAGACCAAATTGGTCTGCCATACTCGCGCTCGAGCCGGCAGCTCTAAGAGAGCCGTGCGACCTCATATTGAGCTTAAGCTCCTCGATTTCCTGATATAATTGATCGCGTTCCTTATTCCGTGTAGTGAGCATGCTCGTTTGTGCACCATTTTCCCTTCTGAGTTCGTCATTCTCTGCACGAAGTCTGTCCATTACGTCGAAAGTATTGACACTCTGATGATTACCCACTCGCGGATTATTAGTAGCCGTAACATTGCTGCCGCCAGCATCCGAGTGCGAAGTTGTCGAGGACCTTCTGCCCATTGAAGGTGGCTGGAGGTTGTTGTTCGACTCCTGTTCTGTACTGAGTTGTCGCCTCAATTGCCCCACTTCCTTCATAAGCTCCTCGTTGAGTGCATTCGTCTTCTCAGTCTGCAGTCTGGCATTTTCAACCATTTCCTTCATTATGTCCACAACATCATCAACTGGTTGACCTGAAGCTACGACGGCGTCCAGCTCAATCTTCCGCTTCAGACGCTCAATCTCCGCCTCGTAACGCTCACATCTTTCCCTCAACTCATAAATTTCCACATCCCTTCCCCCAGAGTTGCCATACTCACCGTCCTCCCCTTCAGTATCGCCCTCTGCACCTTTCGCTCCTGCAGCTTTCAGTTCCTTTATCTGCCTTTTCAGAATTTTGATCTCTTTCTTCGCACCAGCCAATTGCACCTTTAAGTCTACATTCTCCTGGCGTAGGCTATCCATGCCTTCTTCACTTGTATTCTGTAATTTTTGATCTAAGAAAAAGCACCTTAGCTTTAGATCAAATACCTGTTTGTGCAGCTTGTCTATGACCGCATTCTGTTCCTTAAGTGTCATATCCTTTCCAGGAGTCTTGGTCTCCTGTTTACCATAACGCTCCAGTTGCAGCTTCGTCGTAGAGGCAGGGTATGGCCTATTCTCCCTGGCGTAGAACTCTTTAGCAACGGTTGCCGGAATCTGAATTTCTGATACACGAGCACTAATCGCCGTCATCGACGGGTTCGGCAACCTAGGCTTCTGTTTTGGCGTCCTGGGCTCTATTGGGCTCTCTTGTGGAAGCGGAACCTTTTCTGGTTCGACATCAGAACCATGTTCCGAATCAGTGTAGGCCCCGAGTGCTGTTTCTGGTGGCAAGGGAGGGTTTTCTCGGCCATCGTCAGAGTCCTTTCCATCATCGTCGACTCCGCTCTTAACTTCAGTAACTGGATCAAGATGAGGTCTGCTTCCCCTCCTAACTGGACCACCTGATGTCTCAGCCACCATACTCGGCGCCAAACCTGTAACTCCTGACGCGATAGACCCCAAACTTGTAGACCTAGACAATGGACCGCCAAAGTTCTCCATATCTCCCTTAGAGTCATAGAAATCTTGGCTACCATCCCGCTCCTCAGAGAAATACCTATCCAGAGAATCCTTCCTTACATTTCGTCCTCTGATATCCTCCTTGATTGGCGAGCCTTCTCTAGCCTTTCCTTTATCCAGTTTTCCACTTTTAGCTCCGAGAAGAGTTGATGCATTATCCTCATTCTCGTCATTTTCTTGCTCGTCATTCTTATATACATTTGAATGTACTGAGCTAATTGAGCTTCTTGTAGAGCTTCGTCTCGATCGAAGAAATTTGGACTTCCTTCCAGTACTTCTCGCACTTGTAGTTGATTCCGACCTATGCAGCCTCCCAGACAACGTTGGTCGCTCTATCTGTGATTCTAGTTTATCTGAGCCATAGCTCTTCTGAAGCTTCCTCCTAGTCTGGGCCGATATTATGGGCGAAGACGGGGCAAATTCCGTATCTGAGCTGGGCTGGTGCTGAGGAAGTGGAGAAGACATGTCGAAGCTGTCTGATGATGGTAAATTCGAAATACTCTCGATATTCTTGCTTCCTGGCTTCGAATCAGAGGGTGTGTGGGTGTAACTTCTCTCGAGCCTCCGTTGAGTCGATCGAGAATTGATGCGATTAAGTGGAGGCAAAGGTGGAGAGTGCATCTGTTCAAGCTTATTAGAGTTCGACACATTGCTCAGTGCCGACGGAGAATTGGTGTTGGAAACAATGATGCTTCTGAAGAATGACTTTCGCGACTTCAGCGACGGCGTCTGTTCCGGATGGATCATGGAGAAATCATCAAAATCCTCATCATCCTCTTGTCCAAATGACGAATCAGCCTTTCTGAAGCTGCTGGTACCCTTTAGCGGATTGGTAATTGAGGTCTTCTTTCCCGTCACTGGAGGTTCGGGCTCTGGCTCATCATCTTCCAGTTCGTCAAGGTAATCTTCCTGCTGCGGAGATGAGACAGCCTGTTGTTCAAGACTCTCCTCGTCATCGAATCCCGCCTCGTTAACTTTGAAGCTACTGTCCATATCCAACAAGTGTCTAACATGCTCAACTGGCATACTCAAATCTCCTTCTGTCGTCTCAGCTCGCCCAACGTAAGGGCTCTCGTATTCATCCTCGTCGTGATGGACCTGAGTAACAAACTCTTCCTCCCGCCTTGGGCTTTCTAGCCGTGGGAATGGACTTGGTGAAAGTAGCTGTGGTGCACCAAATGGTAATAGGCTTGCACCTCCTTCGTCCTGATCAAGATCGCCTGGGGTATGGTTGTAAGCTCGTCGTTGCGAGTCAGGATATACGTTCGACCTCATCTCCAAAGATGCTGCCTTCCAGCCTCAAGGTCCCTGTACGCTTTATCAATCGCAGCTCTGTTGTTATTGTTGCAGAATTGCTCTTTCCCAGCAGATTGCGGCTCAAGATTAAGCTTTAATTGCCCGTTTTTAGCTTCGCGTAATGTTCGTTGAATTCCGACCCACTAGAAACCGCATCCAACCAGGTTGCAGCTGTATGTAGTTCGTCGAATTACTCGTCCCTTACAAACCAGATAGTGACCTTGTTTTCGAGGAATGATTCGAGGCTTCGTACTTTAGTCCCGAGTTACTCCCTGCGGCTTCCCCAAATCGGTCCGCACGGAGAAAAATGAAGTGTTCTTTTGATAAGGGCTATCGCTTCCCTATCGTGGTCTCCTCCCTTTGCTTTTGCGAACCAGGTAGTCTCGTGCCAGAAGCTTTCTGAGGCTCGAAACAGTTTAGCGTTGCGGAGCTCTGCGAAATGAATACACTTCTTGAGGGTTTTCTCCTTCTCCGGATGAAGGGCACTCGAGAGTCGCGTCAGTGATATCAGCACGAGGTTCACTGTTGATGGGGACGGTGGAGTAAGCACTCTGTGTATTCAAAAAGCTGGCTACAGTTTCGCGTCCTCGTCCCCCGTCTACAATCTGAGCAAAAAGCACTACCTTCAAAGTTTCCACCTCGTCGTTCTCTTCCCACGCACTCAACTTCCCCGAAAACCCAGTAAAGAAATCTTTAAAAGATCTCTGACTCCTCCCCAGACTCTTGGTCACCTTCCACCGTAATGCTTCCTTCTGCCTCAGGGCTTGCAGAGGCAGACACCGCACTGTCCCTCTTGACCCCAAGCCCGTGATCCCTGATTCTTGCTGAATGCTTAACCTCAGGCCTGTTTAAAACCCAATGTAATTCCTTTGCAGTGAGCACAATAGAAGAAATATAGCGATCGCTAGACACACTGCTGAAACTCCCGGCACTAGTAGGTCTAGTGTTATACCCCCAGTGATTCTCGCCACTTGATCTAGGGCTCTGTCTAGATGATTCTGGCTTAGAAGATGAAGGCACGATCTTAGAAATGTAGTTGAGCTCGTTCTTTTTGAGTTCCTTGAATTGTTTGTGAGAACTGTATAGAAAGCACCGTTAGTCCATCTGTAGAGCTTTGTTAATATGGATACATACTTCCCAATAGGATAGACGATTTCTCTCTGCTTTCCCTTGTTCCTGCTGGTTATATTCGCCGATTTCCCAACAGTCCCGAATGGTTGAACAATCCCCTGATATTCAACTGCTTGAACGGTTATTGCTGCTAACAGTCGAGTGCAGGATTTTTGGACTTTGTCGTCAATACCGATAGCACCTCGCTCGTTGATCGCTTTGCGAAGCCTGGCGTACGATGTCTCGGCCAGCTGTCGAGCCTCTTTTTCCTTTAAATTTTGTTCTGTTAACTCCTTTTCGAGGCTATTGATGCTCTTGATGAGCTGTCTGCTAATCTCCGCTTCCTTGTCGAGGGTGGCTTGAAGGCGGAGTTCTGATTGCTCAGCCTCTTTTATATCTTGTTCAAGCTGGATGATTTGTTGGCAGTATACCGCTTCAAGCTGTCCAACAAACGCTTGAAGAGTAGCGTCAGTTGGTTGGCGTGCAACTACCGCCTGATGTTCCTCGTGAGCGGCTAATGCCTCTGCACCTTCCGAAGTGCTTTCTTCGGTTGAAATATTAAGGCCACCAACGACCTCCTGAAATTCAGATTCGGAAATACGGCTGTAAACACCCTCCGCGTGGCCAGTCTTCTGTTCTTCGACACTGGCAACTCCCTTTAGAATCTCCAAAGTATTTTCTTCCTCAGGATGATCAAAACGGACAAGCTCGTTAATTTCAGAAATAATAGAGTCAGAGATGTTCTCTGCGTGGCCAGTTCTCTGTTGTTCTGTACTGGCTGATTTTTCTAGACCCTCCAAAGTCTTTTCTTCCTCCGGTTGATCAACGCCAACAAGTGTTTCCGCAGGAGTGGTAGATTCGTCAAGATTCTCTAAAGTATTTTCTTCGTTGCGGGATTCAACGCCACCAGCAATCTCTTGGGATTCAGGAACAGAGAAATAGTTTTGTGCGCGCTCAGTTCCCGGCGTTGTAATTCCACGCCCTCCGCACGACAAATGCTCTTGCACAAAAAGAGCCCCGAAAAGACCTTCTCTGCTATCGGTATCGTAGTCGAAATCAAAAGGATCAGTTGAAGGAGTCTTATCAACTGAAGGAGTCTTATCAACAGAGTCTCGTGCAGTGCCGAGAAGCCCCTCTCCGAAATTGTGGTTGTGGATTGGGGAAGGATAATCAATGAACTCAATACCGTCGTCGCTGATAAAACTATCGGTACTTTGTCCCCTCAACCTATTTATAGTACTGGTTCTCTCAGTGCGACGTCCGCACTCGTCTTCACCGTCGTCGTTGGCTTCCCCACAGTCGTTGACGTCGATGTCGCGAATAGGGCTGTGTTTGCGGGATGTAACAATAGAGCGCACGCAAATGCGCATGCAGGGGGGGCAATCCTGCTCACCTCTCCCGTTCGAATTGGCTACCGGTACTTGCACCGTCTTGGGCTTCCATACAGGGAGCGCGAGTTCGGCGCTTTGCGCTTTCTTTGGCTGAGGAGCCGAGTACGGCAACGCAGCTCGATCGGCCAAGGATAACCGTGTAGCCTCGATCTTGGGTGCAAGATAGCGGGAGATCGGGCTGCTTTTCTTAATGGCCGTATTTATATGCTTGGGCTCCTCCTCCGCCTTGGGAACAATGGGCTCGCCGCCTCTCTGGGCCAAGGTCTTTCTGGTAGCATCGACCTTCCTGAGCAACTTCTGGCTCAAAGGACTTCTCTTTTCTGGAGCCTTCCACACGCCAGGAAGGGGTTTATCTGTACTGGTACGGGGGACTGGAGTAGCTGCTCTTTGAGCAAGACTGGGCCTATTAACATTAGCTACATTATCTGGCCTAGCTGGCGTAGCTGGCGTAGCTGTCGAATTATTAGGAGCGCGAGTATTAGTATTATTAGCGACATTAGGAGGCCTAGTAGGAGCCACCAATGGACGTCTAACGGTCGAATTATTAACCGCGGCCGATTGAGCAGGAGCGCGTGTATTACGATTAGCTACATTAACAGCTAGTCTAGTAGAATTCTTATTAGGAGCCACCCTGACTGCCGAACTGGCATCGGGATGCTTGGCCGCCCAGGCACCAGGCATTTCGTTGCGCTAGTGAGGACTTGAGGGTAATCTTGTGAGGATCTATGAATCTACGAGATTGGAGATCTGAAGATAAGTATCTTGATTGCTAGAAATTGCGCGAGGTCAGAAATGTAAATGAAAAAAATATATATATATAAAATAAAGCGGAGTAGCTAAATAGATTGAGTGAATCTCGCCACAAACCTTTGAATGCAGATAAATCTGAACCGAATGGTTAAACTCTTTGTCGAGTTGCTCGAACAAAGTACACAGAATGCAAGCTGTAGTACTCGAGCTGAATGGGCGTGGCAGATGAGGGAACTATATGGAAAAGGTTTAGTTACTGTAGTTTGGTACTCGATTGAAGCAAACTTCATATTCAAAACAGTCTTTAATTTGAGGCTAATGGATATTGAATGTGTATGTACCTTTTAATGAATCGCTTTCTACTAGATTTACTAGTCGAGCAGAACAGTATAAGGACCCAGCAGGATCCGATCGAAGTGAAGTGATGAAGTTGTGAAACTCGAGTCGAGTCGACAGATGAGGTGGTGATGTTATGACTCGAAAAACAACACCGAATCTCAAAGACCAAAGTCAAAGTAATTGTCGAATCAATCGAGAGAAGGAAGAAATAGATTTGATTCAAATATGATCAATTAATCAAATCTGAAAAAAGATGTGTTTTTCGCAGTACCAGTGCAGAGATCTGATGGTGGTGAGACAGCTCGAATGTAAAATTCTTACGTTCTCGGGTGGTGGTGAAGAGAAGGAGACTAGTAGGAGGGGAGGCGCCTTATAGTTGGACAAAACTACATCAGCTGACTGAGGTTGCTAGGTAGCAGATATTATTGTTTGTTTGTTGATCTCTCTTGGTATGGGCTAGGTGGGAAAGGGTTGTTGATGATAGAGGGAGATAGTGATACTTCCTGTTTGGGCTAGTGAATAAGTCTTGTAGATTAGTCTCGTGCCAGGTGAGAGATGTTGCCAAGAGTGCCGATGATGGGTACAACCATGCTGCGGAGATGGGAAGCTCCACCTCAGGAAAGTTTGTCCATCACAGGTTGAGGGTAAGTGCTCTGAGGGGTGATATATGCAATCAGGTAGACAAAGTGTACCTAGAGAGGGCAGAGGTACGTATATGTACTCCAGATATTCAGCCGATAATATCACTTTTGCATCCCCCGGCCAACTTCAAAAGCTCCGTAGCCCACATTTTAGATTATGCAAGACGACTCTGAGTAATTGTGATAACTCGGCCCAAACTGCACGAATGTGGCTTGGGCTATATCGGCGGACGGCATCACTTATGAAGACAACCCCGGGTAGATGGTAAGTGGCATTCTATTGATTGCAGGCCTGAAGCATCGTCTAGACTAACTATCCAGCAGCCAGCGCGATATCTATCAGTACGATACTAACTCTAGGAATACCAAAATTCATGAACGTTTGGCACATACGATGGATGAACTGGGCTGCAAGAGATCAATATAAATGAGGGAGACTACAGAGCAATATTCAAGATTGTGAAGGAAATTCATCGAAATACGCTACATGGTAGTGAGGGTTGGGGATTACAGTATATTCATGTTAGCTAGACTCCCTCCATCGAAGCAGTTTAGCCATATAGTATTGCCTGTATCTATACTCTTGGGTTCTCCTGCTAACAGCTTTATCACCTGGTGATTCAACTAGTCCTTCTCCATCATCAAGATATACTCCCTAATACCAGTGTCAGTCATTGTGATTGAAGTGAGATTGAAATTCAGCCCATCATACCTTGTACTCTCCCCAAAAACCAACATATCCCTTTCTCTCATCTCCATAAACCTCCTCTCCTCCAGCTTCACCTTATTCAAAAAAGTTCCATTCGCACTCTCCAGATCCACCACATACGGCCTCACCCCCCCTTCCTTATCCCCGAACTCATTCTTCTTGACAACATTCCTAAACTGAATCACCGCATGCTGTTTGCTACAACTTGGATGATCCACCGGAATATCCGCAACTAGCCTATCCCTTCCAAACAACCAAGTTGGCTGTGTATTCAGATCCAGCGGTGTACCGACAATCTCCCCGTCTTTGAATGTAAACAGCCTCCACCGGGTATGTGCAGGGGGCATGCGGGAGTCTACGGGTTCCGTGTATTTGAGGACGACGGAATTGAGGGTGTTGGAGGCAGCGGCGAGGAGGCCGGTGTTGTCGAAGTTGGCTTTCTCTTTCTCTTTTGGAGGGTCGGCTTTTTGGGGGATGACATCGCCGGGCCGACTGCGGCCAGATTGGCCTTTAAAGCTGACTTGTTGATAGGGTAGTGGAGAGCGGTTTCGGTATCCACCCCCCCGGTATTCTGCTTTCGGAGATTGTTCTCGCTCAATTTCTCGGTCTCGTCCTTTATATCGATCGCTCTCTCGGGTTCTGTCTTCCCCTTCTCTGCCCTTTGACCTCCGCGGTTCCCGATCACGGTCTCTATTCCTTTCCTGACTTCTATCCCGAGAGCGGCGTTTTACATCGTCTCTCAGCTTCCCGCTGTCTCGGCCACTTCTTGGTCTGTCCCGTTCTCTATCCCACTCTCTATCCCGTTCCCACACTCCTTCTTTTTTCCGGTCTTTTGGGTCCCAGTCTCGGCCTCGGTCACGTCGGTCAATGTCTCTTTCCCTGTCCTTTCGGCTTTCTCGCTTGCTCCCCTCATGATCACGCCCTCCCCTACCAGGGTCCCGCCTGGGAGGCGGGCAGGTGTCCCATGGGCTTGACATTATTGGTCATCGAATTGCCCCGCGAATGATTTGCAATGGAAAGGGCACAAGAATGAGCTGAGGGTAACTCAAGTGGACCTTACTGGCACTCGGTCGCGTTCATCGGAGGCTCTTAGACTTGGCGAGACTATACTGTAATATTATTGTTGGTTAGTCTTGCACGTGATGGCTACAGGTAATACACACCAGGATAGATTCGTCATGGTAAGACTATGGTGCTGTGCCGGTGAGAGCCTCGCCACTGGGCAAATCGGAAACAATGGGCTCTAAAAGAGTCAACTGCAGTCGTCAGCATCTCTCAGATGCTTCCAGAGCGATTCCTAGATATTGAAGGGCTACCGGTACAAGTTATCAGGCAGAGAAGGACGAGCATCTGATTCCGAAGCCTTGCTTTCGACAACCATGAGCCCGGCCTAGTTTCAAACAAAGGCAGATGAGATTGAAACGTGGACTTGGGTGAGGCTTCCCCGTGACGGTAAACCCCCCGCCAGGGCTAGGTACCTAACTCACACCGGTGGCAGCCATGATACTGCAGTCGGGTTTGCTATCAATCCCGACCCGATGTATCTATGAGGGTGGTGATCGGTCAGTCGATGTATACGTAAGGCAAAGCATATCCAGTGGAGCAGTTGGAGGAGGGGTCACTGGAACATCCAAGGTCCTGTTTTATTGCAGATGCATTAGCCATATCCGACGACGGCGAGTTACGATTACTAACGGAAAGTCGTTTTAGAGATAGAGTTAACCATAGAGTTAACCATAGAGTTAACCATCAAAAGGATCTGCCGCATCAGCCTATCAGAATGCCAATATATATATATATATACTTATTTCTTCATGCCTTGCATCCTGTGATGCCAGAATGAAGTCAGGGCTGTGGACAGCAATCCGTCTCGAGACTCCTAACCAGATGCCTACGTAAAAATACAGCAACCAATAAATATCTGGGCAATCTGGGAATATTCTATCATGTACTTGTACTTATAATTGTGGATATAGCCCATGATATCATGTCAATTCAATCTCGTTCCATATCTATTCCACCAGACTACGATTTCCGATCCCTCCATATTGTTTCCCACCCACCCCATCCCACCCGCCCACACCCCACCCACACGCTGGTGCGGCTGTTTGTGCTGCACTGAAACGAGCCAACTACACGTAACTGCACGCCTCATTGCTTTTGTGACCAAGCGACACAAATAATGCAGAACAGCTCACCAACGCACCTCCTTAGTACCTCCCACACACAAGCTGCTTTGCCTCTTGTCTCGTTGCCTGACGGATCTACTCATATAACATACCTACTGTACATCTCCAGCTTGCGAAGTGCTTGTGGCCAATACCTACCACGTATCCTTACTGGCTTGTGATTTCCCGACTGTAGGCGAATACGCAGCCGTAAGGCCGTTCCTTTAAGACAGTTGAGCGCCCATCCAACAGCTCAATCCTCACATCAGGACGCAGGCGATATACGATATACCTGCCTGTGGTTCATCATCTCATCAACGGACAGTACATACATACATACATACATACATACATACATACAGTACTTGCCGCTCGCGGATGCACCTGCTGAGGTATTAATAAACCCCGGCCTACGCACGCTGTAATATCACCTACAGCACAGCCAACTGGTGGTACCGTACTGAGCTCATTACCTGGGCCTATGACTTGACTGGCGAGGTGAATTGCAAATCAACTCTCGTCGAACTCTGCAACTCCACCAACCTCTCAAATCACAAGGGCCATCACAACGAGCAGCCAAACGAGACACTTGTGGTGCAGCGAGCTATTCCCACAAACCCCAATCCTGTCGAATTATTCTTGGTTTCTGGAAACGAAAAAGAAAGGTCATCCATATCGATCTAGCCCAGCAATTTATTCCAGAAGTAGTGATTTAATTTAAAGCTTATTGTTCTGCTTCCACCTCCCTCCCCATCCATCTGTTCTCCCCTTTTGGCCCGTTCGCCGGGGTCATCGATTCTCCGTGGTCGATAGATATTTCAACATATCCAGCGAAACGATGTTACCGACTTTCCAAGTCTTAGGACTGAGATGCTGCGCCACGAATTTGTCGGGTGTCTCGGATGGCAGTTATACTGATTTTGTGGTTTCCGATGAGGGAAGTAGTAGTATCGTAGAGTCATGTATCGTACCTGAATGCGAACATGAGAACGCGGATGTCAAACTGGAGGAGAAGGAGGAGTATGATCGAATAATAAAAGAACACCCAGAGGCAATATTGGTCTACATTGATGAGGATGATGGGGATACGATTGAAGTATGTCCATTTCTTTTCCATAAGTTCAATACAGTTATCCTTTGGGGTTTTTCATTTAATAAAAAAGAAGGCGATGCTAATCAGGATTCATATTCATAGGTTGGGTCATCAGCTGAGTTATATACTCGAGTAGAAGAACTACATCCGCAAAACCCAATAGTATTCGACTTGCAGAATCCCAAGAAGGGACTGCCTGTTTGGGAGGGGGTGCTGCAGAGGATGCATCGCCGACAGCGACAAAGGTCATCAGATACATCAATATCCTCCGTTATCGAAGCGCCAGTGCCAGTATCTATAGAACGTGGACCGTTGGTGGAGCTGACTCCAGAGGATGCTGCACCAACTGTGCTTGAGGATTTGCAGGAGGGGAGGCCCTTTTTGGCAATGTTTGAGAATGAGCTGTCGAGGCTGATGGGCGGGGCTAGTGATCTGGAGGCCATAGGAGATGCAGCTGCGGAGGGATCAAAGTATACTATGCGTGGAGCTCTTCCATCAACATCTCCGGAAACATCTCCGGAGGTTGCTGTTTCATCTCTGCCAGAAAGAGCTCCGACTCCACCTATTGAGCTTCCGGCTGAGACGCCCGATGCTTCATCTACCACAGAGGAGTCACAGCATTCACATTCACTAGATCAATTTATTACGGGATTTCCTACCAGAAACCCACAATTATTCTCAGCCCTTCGCTCATCCATCTTAACACTTGCTCAAACTTCAGCCTCGGCAGCAAGGACGGCAGCTTCTTTATCACGCGATCTCCCCGTTATAGAGGTTCAAAATGGTATTGAGACTATTCGTAGTCTGTTGGACACTGCTGCTAGGGAAGCTACGGCTGCGGCGGTCCAGGCTGCAGAAGCCACCAGGAGTATTGATATTAGTGAACTACAAAACTTCGTTGGAACAGTGAAGAATACGGTGAAAGAGGTTGGGGAGGCTTATCAACATGTCGGTCAAGTTGTTGGTGGAGAGGTCAAGAGGGCTGTGAGGGATGTTGTGGAGGGAACAAACCAAACCAGGGAAGAAGCAGCAGAGGAGAGGAGGGAGCTTGAGAGAGCAATAAGGGAGTTCTTGGGGGATGTTGCTGAACCGAATGGCAGGAAGAGTTCTTCTGGAAAGGATAAGGGGAAGGGGAAGGCGACTGAGGAGCCACCTAAGCGAGCTGCGCCACCAAGGCCATTTGTGGAAGAGGTTCCAGATGAGGAAGCTCCCGGCTTTGCGAGGAAGGAGGGAATTTTCTTTACGAAAGTGGAGAATGTAGTAGTTCCTCCACCTGTCCCGCCAAAAGTGGAACCGGAACCATTGGATATTCCACATGTTCAGTCACCATCTTCCGCACATACTTCGACCCCACCTCCAGTTCCCAAGAAAACTCCGATAGATGTGTCTGATGACGAAAGGAAAAATATCACCATCCATGCCCCAGAACACGACGACGCTGGTGACTCTGACTCCAGTGACGATGACGAGGATGATCTTGCTGCACCTACCAACTTCTCACCAAGAGTCAGCCATTCATCCAGGATGCACAATTTCACAGGACATTCAAATAGCGTCCCTTCTAGTCCGTTTGGCCCATCACATTACCAATCATATAATCCATACATTACTCCATGTGAATCAGCAATGAATGAGCGAGCAGATGTGCTTAGGGGGCTCCAAAGGGCAAGAGATGCTCAAAACAGGTTTTCGCGAGATGAGGGGTTCCCTATGAATGGCTCGAATCCCGATATTTTACGACATTGTATGGGCTTCCCTACATTCCCTCCCGGCCTCCAGCCACCTCCACCGCCACATTCGACTGGTCCCTCAGGTCCCTCAATGCCACATATGTCCCCCCATATGCCGTTACCAGGCATACCTTCGTTTCCTGGTGTGAGAACAAGCCCACCGAGGATGACAGCAATGCCGCGCCAGCCACCTTCACCAGCTTCATGGAGCTACTATCCGCCACCAAGGTTTGGTAGTGATAGTCACTTTTGCCCGATCTTTGAGCATGGTTATGGTGGTTTGCCATCATTCATGACTTCCCCACCCCCACACCCCCCTCCTCCACCAGCACCATTCGCCCCGCAGCCACCATATAACGACTTGTTCCTCAACTATCCCGCTCCTCCGCCCCCCCGGCTTCCTGGATGGGTGATATGGGTATGTACTCGAGGTATTTGCCTGCAGGACAGCAGCCACCATCTCCTGCCCAACAGGCATATAATGCAGCCATTAAGCGTGTATTGGCAGGGATTCCCATGCCGACCCTGCAGGATCAGCTGCAGAATCCACAGTTGTCCCGGACTTTATGGGAGGAGATCGAACGTGTCGCCAGTGAAGTGCCAGTGCCTCCTGGAGCCGTGGCTTGGGCAGGAATGTCATTTGAAGAGATGTTCCGTATAAGGTTGGAGGCTAGTGAAGAGGCCGTGTTGAGGGGGAGGAGGGTGGGAGAAGAGTGCATTGACCACCGTGATGTCAGCTTAGAAGAGGAAGGCGACGAAGAGCGAAACATGAGCATGTCGATGGAGAATCCGTTCGCTACCCCACCAAGAATGGATAGCCCTTCGCGTATGGTACACCATAGTCGCCCAGGTAGTATGCATGGTGCGCATATGCCGATTTTCCCCTCTAGACCTGCGTCTGGGGCGAGGTTTTTCCCCAATTTCAGGCCCAATCCGGTACCAATTACTCCAGCCTCACCAGCACCATTGCATTCTCCTTTCATCAGGCGCGATTCACCGTTTGTGACGAGAGGACACATCAGGACACAGTCGCTGGAGTCGAGCCGAAGTATGGGCACGGGTAATAGCATGTATGGACAACATATGTCATCGCCAACACCCGTAGCCTGCGAAGCAAGGAGAAGTACACCTGCTATTCCAGTTGGCTCCTATTCGCAGCCAAGTTCTCCCGCAGTTCCAGTTGACCATAGACACATGCCTTCAGCCCCGGCTGTGCCAGGGAACGATATTGATGCCTTCGAGATGTCGTCTCCATTATTGCCGCATTTGCCGCCACATCGTCCGGTCATGAATCCATTGTTGCATAATCTTCACCGGGGAACTCCTCCGGTACCGGAGGTGCCAGAGGATGATAATATCAATGAAGAGGGAAACAGACAGCCACAGTCACCCTTCATGAGCCATAGCCACCATAATTATCCTCCACCATTCCCTCCTCATGGAGGTGCCTTTGCCAGGAATACTCCACCGCCTCCACAGTCTTCACAGCCGCCGGTACCCCCAGTACATCGGGATACTTGGGCTCCATCAATCTCACCTCTGTTGAGAGCGCTCCCTAGGGCAAACACATTCCATGCTACCTTCTTAACTCAACAGGCACAACAGGCGCCAAAGCCACCGATGCCTGGTTCGTTCCCAAGTCACTTCGCGAACTTCCGTCAGACCGCCGACGAGATGAGTATGGGGTCCCGCAACCCCTTCTTTCAAGGTGAAGGTATGGGACTGGGAGGTATGCAGGGTATAAGGCACACATATGTCCCTCCAGCAGCCTTCTGGCCTGCAGATGTTGATGAAGAGGATGAAGAAGAGGATGATCCATCACACAGGAGAAGAGCTATGGGTAGGCAGTATAGTATTCTCACAGATGATGATGACGGGTTTTCCTTTAGATCGGAGGAGGACAGGAGGGGGAGAAGTCCAACTGCGAGAGGACCGAGGGCACAGCCAGGGAATTATACCCCACCGGGTCCCCCGAGGTTCAAGATTGAGCAACATTTAAGGGAGTTGGCAGGTGAGAAGACAGTAGGTGAAGAGAAAGAGGACGTGAAGGGAAAGGAGCAAGAGGAACAGCAACAGGATGATGACAATGAGACGGTCCAGGATGAGGGAGAAGTGCGACAGCGGGAATTCGAGGAGCAAACGGAGCAGCTCCAGCGAAGGGAACAACACGAGCCGTCAGCTCCAAATACGCCAACTCAACACATGTATCGGTTACCTGGAGGGTTTGAATCACAGTTTGATTTCTTAGACCAGCTTGAGCGTGGAGCCGAGAGTTTTCTTCTTCCACAAGCGCTACCTCCCCCACCGCCGCCACATGCTGAGATTTCTGTATTTGCAGAAGCGGCTGTAGCTGCAGAACTTGAAGTAGGGAGGAAAGAAACAGATAAACCTGATTCATCACCACCTCGCCGTCACCCAAGAAACTCACCGCTCCCAGCCCCACCAGCACCATTCTCGTATCCGGCTTCACCCTCGCCCCCTCGGTCACCAGTATTGGTCCTTCGGCCATTACGTATCAATCGTGAATCCAATGCTGCATCAAGCCCTACTGAGAGGAGCGCTGAAAAGACCCAGGTTACCTCCGAGCCATCACAGCCACAACCCCAACCCATTTCATCACCCGCCGTGTCTCACAATTTCGCCGGGCCATCCTGTGGGGAAAGCAGCGCTGCTCTTTCTCTTCTCCCCCCACCCCTATCTCGACGTTCGTCCCTTGACGCCAGGATTGATGAATGTATGGCACTGTTGATTGACATGGGCTACGCGGATGATGCTGCTGGAGATCTTGCGTTGGATAAGTTGAGGGTATATGCGAGGCATGCAGATGGGAATGTGACTACTGCGGTTGAATTGTTGGAAGAGGATGCTGTGGCGTGGGAATCGAGGGAGAATGAAGAGGCAAAGGCGGGCGGGAGTGGGCAGGGTGAGGGATGGAGGTTTGCGGGGTGGTATTGAAGTGAATTAAATTGGTTTGGAGGGTCCATGGGAGGTATATTTGGTATGAGATGTTTGGAATATTAAATTGTGGTTTTGGTGGAATGGGATGGTGAGTGCTTTAAGGGCTTTCCAGGATAAGGGCGCTCATTTTATTATAATTAACTTGTCGATTGTGGGCAGGAGTACTTTATTATGGTACTTTATGATTCAGGTTCTTACCTTCCGGGTAGTTTTTCCCCTCTCCTCTCTTAGGCTCGAATTCCTTGGTTGCTTTCTTTCGTAGCATTTACCTATTTGCTTGCTGGTTATTTTCTACCTTGGTTATGGTTGAGATGGGATGGAGGAATAGGGCGGCTTTGGAGATGAATGGATAGGGCGCGGAGGGATAGGAACGGAACGGGTTGGGTATGGGGTTACGTGTCAGGGAACAGCAAAGGGATAAATTGCAGAAAGCCAAGAAAAAAATAGGAAGGATGCTTCGGATTTTCTTCAGCTTGCGAGAATGTTTTTGTGTTTCTGGATTTGAATACCATTTGTTTGTTTGATGGTCACCTAGGGCGTGCTATTCGTACCTTCTTGTTCATGCTGTTTGATTTACGAAATAACGCTGTTAGAACATATAAGGTGAACAACTGAAGTTCTTACTCCATTTTAATACGTCAGCTCTCCAATGATGGATGATGATCACAGGAAAAACCGAAGTTCAGATTCTTCGAAAGATTTCCGAAGTAAAATGATGAAAACCAAGTGTAACGACATGTTATCATCATTACTGATGGTTGTGGCCTAGAAAAGTGTCGAACACATCTCATCATTCAATTTGATAAGGCTATCTGTTGCAGTTTGTGTGAAATACTTCTTAACCAGACTATGGATGAGGACGGTCTATATAAGCAGATAAGAACGATCGAGGCTAATAAGAACTGCGTCTATGTATACTTTTTTAAAAAAACAGAACACTAGCACCATAAGCCTCGACGATTGTTAAGAAGTAATTCTCAAATACAAGCCTCTGTTATCTGAACAAAATTCCTCCACTCTCATAGCCTCGTCATCTTACACAGTTCCCATATACCGATGTGTGGGAGGATTGGAGAGGGGGTTTAGGAACGTGAGAGATAAAGTTTAGTGTACGGTATTGTGTATTCTCTTATGCTAAGTTTCTTCGCTACCCTCTTATTGAAGAAATCACGATGGCTAATTGATATTGTAGAATAAAGTGCACGAAAAGACAACCCCCGATACAGTCTCGCAGGCCTCTCCGCTCAAATCGTTTTGTCATAGCCCAGCTCTTTCGTCTATTGTTTGAAACCGCAGTACTGTGAACTACTGCTGCGATTGCTGGCCAAGATATTGCCATTGCGTCATTTCCTGCGTATTTCACGTATTTCACTCTTGTGCTGTACATGTTTTTGAGGGTACCACTGGTTAGTATTCCGGCCTGGTTGCAGCCTATTCTATGACCTGACAGTCTAAACAAACCCTTCACGTTTAGTGACTGTTGTATTGTGCCGTTCTCTTGAGTTGGAAAGCTAGGCGTGATAGTGCCTTGCTGTGCAGTCTCACTCAGTGCATTTGCACACCTCAATCTTACCAATATTCTCATGGTGAAGGCTATACTACTGGTGTTGTCGAAGTCCATGACCAAACCTGGCTCTTGACACTGGATCTACATGCCTGCTTGCATGCATGCCCTCAAGATCGGCAACAAGACTGCTGAGGGGCCTATGTTGGTGCTTTGCTGTGCGTAGTTCACTCTTCCTATAATGTCGGCCCTCTGATGGCTTGTCTCTCTATCGGTGGTGAAGGACATAATTATGTCCCCGGTATTCGCCACCGCGTATGCCACCACTGGTTGAACCGTGACGCTGCCCACCTTGACCGATTCATACTGCCTTCTCATCTCCACGAATATTGGTTATGTGGTGTCAAATATGTACCACCCTCAGATTGACGATTCCAGCCAATACTTCCGGCCGCGGAGTCGGTACACTGTTGACAATCCTGCGGCAGGCATCCTCCTCGGTGTGGTCCCGTGTTGGTGCATGCCTTCTTTCCGCCCTTATGTCTCTTCGTGCAATGTCCACATTCTGACAAGTATAGAAGACATTTCAGGTATTCTCCCCACTTCTTCGTAGTCAAGGAAGAGCTTTGTGTGGGGGCTTAAAGGACGTCTGGGATGCGAATGCACCACCGCTGCGGAACCGAAATTTACGTAGGATCAGCTGTGTAGGACTTGTGCGATAGTTTCTTCGAGCTGATGGATATAAGTTTGAGAGTATGAGGCTTTGTTGGATCGTTTAGCGTCGCTAATATCACAATGTCCGTGGCTTCTCAATTGTGGTCTTAGGTGCACGGTCACCGTCGTAAATACCCCGCTGACACTCGCGCCGCCGACATACATACGGTATATACCTAGATACACAGTGCTGGTCATACGTGTTCGAGTTGGGCACCCTTATAGATACACCAAAACTGCACCTGTTCAAGAACTTGTAGAAAATCAACCACAGATGAAAATCAATCAGCTATTTCTAGATTGGCTTTGAGGAGTCTAAGTCTCTTACTTATATAATATCCAGACACTGGGAATTAGAGTGGTACAGAACTGTCATGTACGGACGGCCGGGCAAGGAGGACCCAAACCCAGCTGTTCAACAAAATTCAAGCGAGTATAATACAACAGAAAATCTCCTAGAATCAGAATCTTCTGACCTCTATTTCATACTCAATTGTCAAGACAATTAGCAATTAAAGTCATTCAGTCTGATAAGATTATCGAAGGTTGACTTGTGATATGTATTTGGTATGGCGCTTAGCATTGCTTGCAACAACTCCAAGTTGAAGCTTGTGTATTTTTTTCCCGTAGAAGTTCAGTTTTAGTGATGAGAACTTAGGGAGAGTCTATTCTCTACATATTATGAAACCTCTGGCTATTGTAGATTTTATGGCGTGAATATCGTTGCTTTGCGACTTTTATACGTACAATGGCACTTTGAACTCATCCCCTCTCTCATGTTGCCAGCTTCCTACAGCTCATAAGAGTACACTCTGTTAATTTGGAAAAATGTTTGAGAAGCACTTCAATAGGTATTTGAAGCTCCTCAAAAAAGCAAGCTTCTCCAAAGTTTTACATGAATTCCAGTCCAGCGGTTTTCAGTATTTCTGGTTCGTGACCTAGAACCAACATGTCCTGGCCACATGATAACCATACTCCAACACTTATTGGCAGAGCTCAGTGCGGAGATGGGGAGCCTTCGTACTGGGCCATTTTTGTTTCTACCTCTTGTAGTGGAATTTCTGAGAGGAGTACGCAACTGGTGATTAATGCTTGATACTTGTATTTAGGGTGGCAGCAGTATCAAAAAATAGGCAAGGGGGCGCAAGTACTTTCACCGGGGTATTGTATGTATCTCCAAGACAGGCCAATAACTCTATGGTCCATATACAGTATAAACAAAAAGCGTACTACCTAGTGCATGCCATGATACCTTGCAACATGTGAACATTTCTACAAATTGAGGGTAAGTCCTGCGTGGCGCCCGCAAAAATAGTACGTAACTCATCTCCTAACTTAAATTACCATGACACCAGGAACTGTGAGTTGAATATTCTTCAATCATGAAACCGATATCATTACATCAACTCATTACACCAACCGAGAGCATAAACAAACCGTTATCGTTCTCATGACCTTTCACAGAGTTTCTCCATTTCTGACCCCAAACAGCAAGCTGTCTCCAGGCATGTATACGTATCTCCCGACGCCGGCGCTTATATTATGGAGTCCTGATTTCGGAATCCGATTCTCACGGGCCGGTGAATGAGCGATTTACTTGAGCACATCTAAATTTAGTCAAATTTACAGTTGGATTTTCTTTCATGGGCTAGCAGAGAAAGTGGGTTGCACATTCTTATAGCTAGGAGTCTTCGCATTAAAAATGTGACGGTGATGATGCGTATGGTATTTGGTAGGGAATTTTCTTGCTGAAAATGTCAGGTATTATTACGCGTAAGGTATGGTGTTCAGAAAGTAATGTTGTATCAGATTTTGCGAAGGCATGAGATGATGTTACAATCACGTGTTCCAATTTTTAATACACCTGATCGATCCGAAATTTTGTATGTGAAGAATCGAGTAAATAGTACTACACACGGAAGGAACCGAGAAACTTCAATAAATCTTTAGAATGCCAAAAGGTACCTGTGTTCTAGTAAGGTAACACTCGTACTCATCACAGGATCCAAACGCGTGCAAAATTCTGAAACGAATCTCTTTCCGCTTACTACAACACTAACTTTGTTTCAACCAGACTGTCCCGCTCAAACAAACTAGAAACAACTCTCCGGAGGAGATGCGGGATGTCTACGTGTGGTCACGCATGCATATTTGCTGGCGATACGTGAATTGCTTGGTGCTTGGGGGATACTCCGGCTTTTGTATGGTGATGTTTGGAAAGTCGTTAGCAAGCACGCTGGTATGAGGCTAGACTTGCGACTTTGAACATGTATCGGTAATACTATCGATATGAGCTAGCTGGCTGGATAGAGCGGGAGATACCCCTTCTCGCGGTATATGATATCCACAAGCGTTTGGATGTGATGGGATGCGTGCGATGATGACAGTCATCCTGAGTAGAGCATTGATTGAACCCTTGAGTAGATATATCGCCTTCTCCTTCCCACATTTTCGTCTTTCTTCCTCTTCTTCTCTCATCACTTGATATCCTCCACCATTCACACTAATTCATTCCCTAAGCTTGAAATTACCATTCACATTCATTTATTGGCTCTATCTACCTTTCACACTGCCTTGACATTTTAAAACTTTTTCTCCCAGCCCCGTGAAAGTGTCTGGTACATTTGGGGGAGCTGGTGATTCGTTTCTTGACTTTCTTTAATATACCCTTTTGTATTTCATTTTGTATCAATCTTAATATACTGACATACCACTACTAATACCTATTTACATTCCTTTTTTTTTTTGCTTGGTTTCTGTTCCCTCTCGAGCTGGTATCGAGTATATACCCCGTTAACGATTCGACGACGAAGATTTGAACTTCCAAAGCAAAATAGAACTTTTTGCGTACGGCTCGGTCTACTTTCCTTCAGATCTAACTACTGCCGAGTACGTCAAAACACTCTTTTCCACACGCACAAGTCACGCCGAGAGAAAAAAAAGGAGCAAGGGATCTAGCAGAAACGAGGGAACTTTCCCCCCTAATCGCTAATATCTACAATGGCTTACGCACCCCCCCGACCACCCCCACCAACCATGGCCGCCCCTCCCCACCCCATCTCCTCCCCCGAGCAGAACCAGAATCAATTCGTCAGTGTCCCAACCACTCCCATGGTCCAACCTCAGCCCTACTACGAAACCCAAGTTCTCCATCCGCATTCTCCATACAGTATAAATATAGAAAACTACAACTTCTGGCTCCAGCAGTGTTGGCGGATCCGTTTCGGACTGCGACTTGTTATTCTGCTCTCGAGCATGGGCGTCGTGGCAGCAGCAGCGTATATCATGAATAACTACAACGATACGAAACGAAATACGGGTGGGCTATGGAGGGATAAGGCGGGGCAGGGGGGAATTGATATGAGCCCTGTTGTGCTGCTTTTGGCTGTTGGGGCGGTGATCATAGCCTTTAGCTTTATAATGATTTTGGGAAGTTTGATTCCTGCAGTAGGTTATACTTATAGAATTACATCCTATATGATTGATGTGGGTATGGTTCAGCTAACACTGGTTATGTAGATTAACCACATCAACAAGCTCTCCGATATCATCTCACTCTCTCTCTCGTCAATTTCCCTAATCGGCTCAATAGCCGCTGTGACATACTCCTTCCAGCACCCCAGCATGAACGTAGACTTCGACTCCCCCTCTCCCATCTCCCTCCGTAAATACGCATGTACACTCTCCCCACAGCTCCTGCAGAGTGCGCAGCAGAAAACCACAACGGGCGAGCCGATGGGAGGTGTGGATGGGAGGGTTGTTGTGCTCTTTTCGAGTATGTGTGGGCAGTTTGTGAGTTACCTTATTTTCCCGCAGGTGGAATGGGTGGGTATGTTTGCTAACGGGATTTACATAGAATTTAGCCTGGGTTCTGGCGTTGGTGGTTATGGTCTTTGAGATAATGGTGTTGATTAGTATCCCGTTGGGGAGGAAGTGGAGAAAGGGGTTGGAGGAGGTAGAGAGGGCGGAGGATGAATTGATCATGAGGGAGAAGTATAGGAGGCTCTAAATACCTACTATTGTTTACCGATCTTTTGATCTATTCATTTCTATTCTTTGGGATATCGGAGTAATGTATATGTTCTGGGCCGCTCGCGGGCAGCATACCTACTATGCCCCTCGCGGGCAATTTATTTAATTACTGCATTTGGTACATAACGCACTTGAATTTATAAAAACATAGACACATTAAACGGGTTCAGTTGATATGCTCCATGAGCCTGATGGACAATATAAATGGATCTGTCATATGAATGACCATATGGGTTCTATTAGAAGATAAAATGGTACGTTAAACTCATTAGTACAAGTAATTTATGATCTGATAATGGTGGAGAATCTAAAAGGGAAGTTGAGCATTTATTATGAGCCTGGAGTATTAAAATAAAACATGGAAAATCTCAAGTCCTCAGGCTAGATAGAGTTGTAAAATCTCGTCTCACTAAATGGAAAGGCTAGTGGGTCGGATACATGTATTACATTAGGTATTAATCAAACAAAATTCTTCTCAATATTCAAAACCCCTTCTGAGATTGTCTTTGGTTGCCCCCATCCTCACCAAGTACACCTTCTATTTCAGGAGCAGAAAATTATAGAACTTGAACAAGAGGGGGATCCCAAAATAAATTTGAAGATCTAACCAATCACTAGAATGAGGAGAAGGATGCTGAGTATATTGCCACTTTTAATCTCTCGGTTTTAGACCAAATTAAAGCTTAGTTTCAAAGCTTAGAAAATAGGCAGATACTGCTTTACAGCATCGAGGACTAAGCCATACCGAGAATTAAAAGTTATTGCAAAACCATAGCCTGAATGCCACCTTTATCCAACTAAAGATAACTAATCTTATGGGGTTGTACAAATGAAATCGTTAGATACTCCAGCTTCTCGACAATCCATAATCACTTTACCTAATGCTTTTCGGCAGGCATCCATAACAACTTGGATTTCTGTCTTATGTATCTACAATAAGTCCTATACCAGTCATTGCTGCCGATGCTTTATAGATGAATTGAAGTGCTCATATTTTTGTCATACCGGTTAGCATATCATGACTGCGGTGACCTCTCGGCTCCAGCTGAACGGACACAAATTGGACTCCTGGATTGATCTGGAGAATGACTCAATCGACCCGGAGGACAGCTAATAGCCTAGTTGTATGTATTTAATATAGCTCTAGTTAGGTATATTTTTAATAATTCAAGTACGTTATATACTGAATTTAGTAATTGAATGAATTGCCCGCAAGGGCATAGTGGGTTTGCCGCCCGCGAGCGGTTTCTTCTTTTCTTTATACTGTACTATCAATTTTGTGTTTTGCTTGATTCCTATTTAATCTTTCATGTCGTTATTTTATATAGTCAGTGCATATTGATATCAGTTGGGCATAAATAAAAGTATCCGTTTATTACTCCCATTTTTCTTGATAAATTTGGTGATCTTTATGTACATACCTCGGGATTCCCCTCGTCTCCAAACCAGCACATGTGTAATGTTAACTGTTCTATCTTGCCCAAGCTCAGCCGGATGAGGAGTACCGAGACTAATTCAGAAAACCGGAACTATTCAGGAAATACGTAGTCCAGGAATTCGGTTTGTTGCGGATGACGTCAGGGGTACCGCCTCAGATCTAGATCTAGAGAAGTGCAGATTGGGCTATAAAAATAACCCTCCCAGCCTGCCTTCCACCTCAATCCTTTTTTCTTCATTCGATTATAATTCGTAAACGAATCCGTTTACCAATACCTCAACTTTCACAATGGAAAACCGTAAAAGTGATGCTGAGCGCGCCATGAATCAAGGCATGAAGGGAGGGGCTGTTAATTATGATGCCAGTGAGGCGGTGCCTGAGGCGCTTGGTGGGGTATGTTCCTAATTTTTGTTTCATTCTGGATTTTTTTTCTCGTTGGATTTTGTGGCAAGCCCCTCCCTTCTATCAAATAGGGATATTCAAAGTCCCTTTTGTCCTCCACAGGCTCTTCCTGTCCTCTCCTCATCATCATTCAACCCTCAATCGTCATTCAACCCTCAATTTGCATCTGCATTATATGTGTTCCCCTTGGCCTTCTAACCTGCACCCTCCCTCGCAGGCCAAAGATTACTCTCGTAATTTAGCTAGTAAAACTGGGCCCACTACGTCATCAAAGGAGACAGTGGGGGGTAGTACAGAGAGAGGGACGGAGATGTTAGGTATATCTTTCTCCCTCTCCAACCCTTCTCTAGCTTATAGCTCCAAGTTCGACTGACCAAATTCCCGCCGGTTACGTAGGTGACACTATCCGCACCGCCCGCCATGAAACATCTTCTACCCTTCAAGATATGCTCGGCAACCCCACCACCCACTCCTCTGGGAAAACTGGCCCCACTGAGGAACACATCCTTCCCCGGGATCACCATGGAGGAATGAACCCCCTCAAGGCATTCACATCCAAGGGTGTGGTAGGAAGCCAGTTCAATCCCGAGGGGCCAATAGGGAGTATCCCTCAAGCTGTGGGCGGGCCGTTCGATAAGGAGGGACTTGTGGGGAAGCAGTTTACGAGTGAGGGCGTAATTGGGGGAACGGTGGATAAACTGTTGGGAGAGAAGAATCCGAAGGATCCGTTGGGAAGGCAGCAATAGTTGAATGTCGTGTGAGAAATTGGGAGGGAGTGTGAAAAATCCTTTTTTAAAATGTAGAAAATGTATAATTTAGGCTTGGGTTGGGGTATATATGTTCGTTGTGTAATTGCATGTTTGTTCTAGTAAAGAAAAGTGGGATATCCGCACATATGTTTGTTCTAGTGAAGAGAAGTGGGGTATATGTGCAAGAGAACGTTCAAGTGAACCATAAAGCACTTGGAACAAGGAGGACATTATTTAAGAACGAACTGAGTCCGTAGACTTGAGAGGATTTGTATATGCAGAATTTCTGATCTCTCCAGACAGTCGTTATATGCACCCTAATCTATAACTTTTCAATAACCCACAACCGTTTGACTTCATTCAAGAGATGAATTAAGCACTCTGGAGATCAGACTATGAAGCTTCTGTCATGCTATCAATATTCACCGACATAGCATTACCCTATATATTAAGCAGCTCTCCAACATAATAGGAGTGGTATATGGGGATACTTTCGAATGAAGTATACTCAAAAAAACCGCTCTATCCATATACAGTAGAATCGGGACGTGCTAGTGTCTTTGCATAAAGGTATTCTTGGCAATACAGTAGTCCGGCCAAAAACATTGCAAATCGTCAACGTCTACCATGATTTTAAATAGAAAATGGAGACATTCTAGCTCAGTTGTATAAGATATCTATATCGGGTGATTTCAGTGATATGAGAAATGAGGCTATTACATACTCGGGTATCCAGACTAGAGTGGTATGATACCTTAACACTGGATATTCCACAAGGCCAGAATTGCATAGCGGATTAGGATGTATATAAAGCACCCGCAAGAGGGCTTTGAGCTGTATGTGTATTCGCGGCTGTTTCATAGGGGGCTTTTCTTTCTGACCCGGGGTATCGAGGATTATTGTTACTTTGGGGAAATAAATATTATTAGTCACGAAAATCGGATTAGATCTCATATACCTGACCTCAAGGACAAAATAGGGAAACCAACCAGAAAACTCTTAAATTCAAGTCCCTCATACCTATCATGCTACTACTCTGGGTTACACAACCCTCATTCTACCCCTTCAGACTTGAACCACGACCCATACTTTCATTCCTTATGAGCGTGTAGAAAAATCCGCTGCTACTTCATTGATCCCGTCGATACCAAGAACCAGAATCTGTCTTTATGACCAACCCGAGGCTGTGAAGTTCTGACTAGGGGTAACGTATTAGGAAAGGTTGAACGACCACGTGACCGACTTTGTATTGCCTTTTAGGGTAGTCGCACAATCGGCGCCTTGCTAATATGCCTGATGCCACATTCAATTAAGCCTGAAGCTCGAGGGGGCATCGTGGAGAAAGTGCCAATCTTGTCAGGAGATTTTACTAGCGCCATAATGGAAGAATTCAAAGCTGGCAAGTATGGAGGAAATGTAACTTGTTGAATATGATCGCTCATGCAAGTCAGCTATTAAGGAATCTAATATACAGATCAGCAAGATGCTCTAAAATTTCTCCCAAGTGGCTTTGAGTACCTTGCTTCTACTGTGCTGGATTTGTCTCCAATGCTTCCCGGAGTTCAGGGTAAATGCCGCTCGAGCTCGTACTCAAATTTTTTTTTTTGAGCGTATACCCAAATGAGCATTAAATACAGAAAAACTCATAAGATAGCTGAGTTTAGTTAGAGAATTCGTTTCAGTATATATTCCTAGAATTGAACGCCATGCTACAAATGCAAAGCGGTTGTTCTACAACATTATTCAAAGCCTCATTCTGAGCATATCAACTGCTGACTATCCATGACATCCTCAATTGCTATTTTCCAACACGGGAACTGCAGCCGCTTCCACCAAATTTTACACATCCAGAGTTAGCTCAGTTGGACAAATATACAACATAAACCCTTGTCATGTTGAGAGACTACATCACGAAGTACCTTTACTCGAAGCCACCTGCCAATGTAAAGGCAACTATCAAACCCGTCGCTATTTAAATGTATGTTACAATGTCATCTACAAATATCGAATATATGAATAAGTCTTGATCCAGTCAGTTCTCCTCTGCCTCGATGCCTCTGCTTCTCAAGAAGAGACAAGACGTGTTGCAGGCCCCTACTTAGGCGGTCCATCCATTTCTGGCTACTTCACTTCATAGCGTACCTCACTTCTTTATATCTACTATGTATATATCTTGTTTTCACTCAGTTAGGCAATTATAAGCTCCGAGTTCTCCCGACTGGCCTGAGCCAGCTGCGAGACAATTAACAGCTCTCGCGCCTGGCCCGTGCCATCCCCCAGCCAGGCCACTCACGAGAGGCCCGCGCCTCTCGCGAGTATTGTGTTCTCCCGGGTGGGCCAGGAAGACCAATATGAATAATACCAGTGGTATAAACTGATGCTGGCCCTAATTTTCCACCACTGGGAACATTGATATTACCCATTCTTTCCATTCCCTATCAAAATATCCTAGATGCACTGTTCCCCCTACGCCCTTTCTCCAACCCAAAATTTGTTAGAAATTGCCTAGCTACTGCTGACATCATTTTCAAGAAGGACTCCCACCCATCTCTATACCCCACCATGCCATCTTCTGAAACTGTAGAAGAGCTGGTAGTAAGGACCATTGGGTTTTTAAGATCCTTCTCGATAATCTGAAACTCCCCATCAAGTCAGTCATATCGTCTCTGAATTTGTTACGTATGAGCATCAGGTTCTCCCTCATTCACGGATTTCCTTCCAGCATGATAAGTTCGAGGAAGACGATGTCAACCTGGGCCACAAAGTAAACAAGGTAACTGAGGCCGCGTATGCCTGATATGGCAACGATCCCTAGGAATATTAGAGCACCAAAAGCAAAGAAAGAAGCCAAAACGAAAGAAAGTATCATGCCAGGAGTTGAAACCCTTTTTTTTTTTTGAACTCAGTACTCGTGTGCCAACCTTAGGGGTCGCATCCGGAAGCCCAGGTGGATTCAAGGCTAACTATATCCAAAATAACCCTAAGAACTATGAGTGGCAGTTCATGTGGTAGGTGACGGATGATATGGAAGACTTCAGTTGGATCCTGTAGGAAGTTAATGACATGGATCTTCCCACCTTTATATTGCCCAAAACCTCGAGAACTAACATCATAGCCTCAATAGGTGTCGGTATCCCTAGCATATCTAATTCAGGTGGTATTTGCCCTGGGGACATGTCATTTTGAGCTGAAAACTTATAGGTTCCTTGCCAAGAAAGGGCAGACATTGATCTTCGTATATTCCTTTCTGTTTGTCTCACTGCTACATGGGAAGTATCATCCCTAGCTATCAAGCTCTCCTCTCTCTTCCGCTACAAAGCTGTTAATTAATCCAAAATATATATATTTTGTATAGAGTCGTTACTGTCATCTTCACAATTCTCTTGCTCCTACACAGTTTGCATGTCTTCATGCGTGAGCCATCCTGAGTTAACGTCCAGAGAGCCGCGTCGTATTTACATTACCAACGGGCGCAGCAAACTGGAACCATGAGTAGATGTCGGATATGGTAGGGGTGAAGTTTTGATTGCTAGCGAGAAGAGTTGTAAAGTAATCAAGCACGCTGCGCATCAATGTACAGAACAGGTAGGTCACGTGAATCAAGTCACGCGATCTTACAAATCTTGGCAGCGCCAAGCAATTGGGGTCTAGACCTAGTCTGTGTGCATAGGGTTCACGATTGAAAAGAATTAATTCGAATTAGCAAGAAAGCATTCGAAGTACAGTACTCCATAGCCCCATTTTATAAATTACTTCGTACTTTTGCTGTATCTCCCTCATTCAACTTTGAATAACGCCGTTGAGTTTTTTCTCAAGACCTCTGGGGATATAGATTACCCAACTGCTGTCATCTTATGATAGCAATTCTCAAGTGGATATTATTCGCTGACGACCCACGTGATTGGAACTTCAAGGCCAAGCCTCACTAGTTTAGTGCTACACCAGATATACCTTACATTCAAGCAACCAGACTAACATTCAAGTACATGCGTTGCTTAATTACTTAGTCTGGTTGGTTGCTTCATGTAGGGGGGCCGCCACTAGTCTGGTGCGGCGCTCACGCAATCCTTGGCAAGACCCCGCCAGAGCTATATAAACCCATCTTCCCCCACACCCCTCTTCTCTCGTTACTCTCTTTGCCTTTTGGCTTAGATCAAGTGTAGTATCTGTTCTTTTCAGTTTAATCTCTGAAATGTCTCCATGTGAGACGTTTGTTGATTAATCTTATTTTTGTCAATCGGATTGGGCTCCCTGGGTTTTACCTACAGTCCGATCCACAGTGGCCCTGGTATTACACTGCCTCCAGGTGCCGCGATCCTTCGTTCTTTTCGTTGAGCGCTGGCCGCCGTGCTGGAGCCTGACGAAAAGTTGACAGTCATGTGAGATGGAAGCGAAGTTGCCTTACTTTCTGCACCGCAGCTGTTGCATGCGACGTTTGGTGTAACTATGTTTTAGACTCTGACGAGGAGTACATTAGGTATCTAGACATACATCTAGTTCAAAATTTCCCTGGGAGGAGATGGATGAGCGGAAGAAGTGGTTGAAGAGGGTGAAGGAGGGGGCGAGGAGTATACAGTGGATCTTGTGGAAACTTTCTTCTCCAACCTAGATCTGGTATGAGGTGTGGACAGTGGACAAGGGGAGGGCCGGGAAAGGGCAGGAAGGGGTATTTCTGTTATATGATCTCTTTGGCTCGGTAGGCAGGGCGTTCAGGCAACTCGTTTTCCCTGAGAGTACGAAGGCTCACATCAAGTGTCTTTTCCCCCTTTCCGGTTTGGGAATCTTGCATATGTAATGCATATGCATGCATGCATCTTGGCATAATTCAGCTCCAAAACGAGTTGAAGCCATGTAGTAGTAATGAGGTTTACCTTTACTGTTGCACGTACTCTGCCCTGAATATAGCCATACTACCTTGAATATACCTAAATGGCTTATTACGTCCATAATGTGTCTTGCGGACTATGCCAAGCCTGCTGCATTAGTGATGCATACGCCATTGTTTGGCTTTCACAGATGTTCATGGAGTGTAGGGTGGTAGAGCAGGATAACTTTCCTTGTTACTGTATATATTTACTTCTTTCTTTTTTTCCATTTCTTTTGCTTGCTCATATTCTTATGCTCCTCGATCTCTCAGGTAGAGCAGGGCGAGATGGTGTGGAGATTTTTTTTTTTTTCATGATGTAAAATTATACCAGAGGAGCTTCCCCGTTTGTGCCATGTAAAGTGCCGCACGAGTGAGCAGTGCCTAGTTGGTTGGGGAAGCGCATTCAAGATGAGTCTCAACTACGACAGAAACAAATTGAGCCATATAATAATACGGTGCACAAATAAAACCATCTCGAAATTTAGAAGTGGGGGAATACCGCTTGATCTGTTCTTTTACTGGCAATGGTAGAGGCAACGGCATCACTCTATCTAGTACTACATCCTATCTTTTTGAGAGATACGTACATATAATTATGCATATGTACATACCGAGACTAACTTGTCATAGGCTCATCTATACCAAAATAGGAAATTTAAAATCTCACAGTTACCCAATTCTCCAAATAGGAAATCCTAAACTTCAGGATACAGAACTCCATGCTCCTCATGCTCCTTCCACAAATTCCCCCACCTTAAATCCCATTTAATCTCTCAAAGATCTGTCTTTTTCCAATTACCCTGATGTTGGTGATGATGTATTAGCCTGAACTCAGGAATAGCCGTATCTACTCATTGGTCAATTATGCTTAAACACTGGTCTCAGGTTTTCCCACGCATAATAAAATATAAGTACCCGGGGTAGTGCAAACCGGATTACCCAGGATCACAAAACTACATCTATGTTCTGGGCCGCTCGCGGGCATCGGCCGCCCGCGGGCAGCACATGCCTCCCGTGGGCAGCATACCCTCTGTGCCGGTCGCGGGCAATTGATATAATTCCTCAATTTGGTAAATGTGAATTGAAGAAAACATTCTGCTACACTCAAAAAACAGCCTATGAAGTCATTTTTGACCACCCCATCTACATCACATACCCTTCCTGTTGATTAGTGGGAGATGGCAGACATTGAACAAGGGGAAATCCGGACAAATTACCTCAAGCCCTTCAAATGATGAAGTACATGCTTGTGTAGTTAACAACTCATCACCTTCATCTCTGATGATCAATGGAATGGAGACGAGGATACTGAGTTTATTGCTAGTCTAGAAATCTGTAACATTTCCTATGCAATGGGTATTTGAAAATTAGTTTCTTATCTACGGGGTTCTTATCCATGGGGGTTCTAATAGACGGGGCCTTATGGTTTAGGCTATATAGACTATCTTGTACTGAATATCGATGCGCTATGTGGAATTCAGTGAAGTTCGGAATAATCATCCTATTTGTCTACAACTTGTTGCACGATTTATCCTATAAGTAAGAAAAATCCCAGCTAGTTCTTATAGGATCCAGGTAAGGTGCAAAACAGTACTTTCTCAATCGCAGGTACTCATTTATACGCAGATTGCTAAGTATAACTACTGGTGTTTTCGTTTCAGGTGTTTGCAAAAACTTCTACTCTAATTGTTATTGCCGATACTTTAAGTGATATTTATTGACATACGAAAGTGTTAACAGATCATGACTGTATTAACCTCTCAGCTCTGGCTGAACAAAATTGGAATATTAGATGGAGGTCCGATCCATTGGGAAATACATGAATCTATTGCAGTCGCTGAGATAGCTCCAGCTAGGTATACCGTCATCAATTTTTTTTTGGGGGGGTATCTAAATCAGTACTCGAAAACCTTTATCAATACAAGTGCATTATACACCAAATTGAGTAATTATTTAAATTGACCGTGAGCGGCACAGTGGGTATGCCGTCCGCGAGCGACCCACTATATACGTAGTTTTAGCCCTTGGAATGAGGTCTTTCCCCATACTAGGTCCTTACTCACTCTGACGATATCTCTTCACCTTATCTCATCATTCTTTGTTACAGTCAAACCTCACTCATTGCAATATTGCGTAGCAAGTCCCACAGGAAAATTCACCCTTAAACACCCACCAGCCCCCTCTCGGCTATACTGGGTGCTACTCGTTGGCATATGAGGTTCGCTGACAGCCCCAAACCTGATAACGCATAGTTACGAGGTCAGGGGTGGCTGAGGACCTACCTCCACATCGCAGCTCGGACTCGCCTCATTCGTACCCTCATTAGCATATCTGATCGTGTGTAGTACTCTACATATATGATCCATATGTAATTCCTCTCGGAGCCTGTCCTCTACGGTATGTCCACATCTCTCTACTGTGATCAGTATCATGTAAAAGCAGGCTCACAAGCTCGTTTCAGGAGTTGACACAACTACTCCTCGAAGTGGCGGTGGGAAAACTGCATAGAATACAGGGAGTTGGCAAGGGAATAGAATATCTACGACTGCATCCCTGTGTAGATTGTTACCTGCAGAAAGTCACGCCAATATAACCTCGAGGCCTTCCAACCTACATGTCTATATATAGTTAAACCTCTCTAGGCCTGGGCCGGCTCGAGCCCCAAATATATGGTAAAAGCTCGAGCCTCCTTGGGAAATGACGAGCCGGCTCGTACACAGGCCTAAACCTCTCTTATTGCATCAGCCCTCGGTCCCGAATTATGCTTCACAAAGTATTGAAACAGAATTCCATGCTCTATTCATGAGGCGGGCACGATGACCGCGCTAAGGCCGCAATCTCAAATATAACGCTGCCCACGCCGAAGATTAGGCCAGGTACCAGTACCGTCAAAATTCGTTACAGGAGCTGCCAGCTCGAGCTTTGCTTAAGCTTGTCCCTAGCTAAACTTGCCGGGTGCACTATTTCAGCCAAGCACTTTGCTGCTCTCTACGATGTCAGCTTCTTTATATTGAGTCGGCTTCTCCCCCCTACCTAATGTTCTTTTAAAATAACCTTGCTCTCATAGGCTGTCCCCTACAAGAGGCAAAGCGATTATAGCGCGGCAATGAGCGTATAAAGAGGAGCTGTAGAAGGATAAAGCCTATGTAGACAACCAGACTATATGTAGACACAGCTAATATTCTATTGAGTATAATTGTTGGATAAGGAAAGCAAGAACTCTATCTACATACGCTCTCGTATGAATTTCCAAGCTGCATGTGCATCTACGGCGCCCATAACCTGCATTAAGTATGTAGGCCAAATCAGAGCTATGATTATGGGTTGTGTCCGAGTAGCATGACCATTTGTTTGTGCCAAATACTAAGCAGGTTTGTGGGTTGCATCCAACTCACGACCCGCCCTCGATTGAATGCAATGAATCCTGACAACTCGCCACGAGTGAACCAATAAATATCTAAAGCATTCCCGTGAGCATTTAGCTTTGGTTAATATAAGGGAATCCCAGTCCAGTAATTTGATTGGTTTACGCTATATATCAGTTTCAGAGAAATATTTGGTACCAGCCTTATTTCGTTGTTAACGCAATAAAACAATATATTCAATGCGGATTTATATTGCCACCAGCAGAACGTACCTAAGTAGGTATGAGACAAGATACTACATAAACTGATGGAAGACGGAGGTCTTCATTCTCACTTTATAAACTATTATCCTCAAGAGGAGAATTGTTCTACAAATCAGCCCTTTCAATATTGTACTTACTATATGTCTTGCGAGCTTCAATCAGGCTATTCTCGTGCAACAACATCCTTGAGGCCTCTCCGTGAGATCCATGAACACCCCTCCTGATGCCTTTTGAAGCCAGAACAGTCCCAGTAGCCTCTCTACCGCCCTCAGCTCTTTGGCCAATTTCTATGACACCCCCTCCGTCCCTACAGCTTCAGCACCTGTAACTCGAGGTCTCTCATGGCTAATTATAGGCTGGTTTGGAGGCTAAGGTGCCCTCAAACAGCTCCGCAATCGCAATTTACTAGCGCTGGTGAGTTAACCCTCCTTCGAACTCTCCCACTTCAAAAAAGATGTGAACAACCAGTCTAGTTTATAAATTGTTGTGTTTTTCGGTCTCTCATGTGGCTTGCTTAACCTTGTATGGTAGCGCTATAGCCCTTTCTCCTGAGATTGGTTTGGGCGCTTGTGTCCGAACTTTGACTTTGGAGAGTCACCCAACTTTGCTTCCGAACATTTAGCTTCACAGGGATCTTATTTCCAAGATTTGGCGGTACCTGCCTACCTATGTTAGGTTGGCGCAATAATCTATAATTATATATCGAATCAGTAGACACAATGCATTTACCGTATAACTACTTCTACCTATAACTGCTGTTGTGTCTGGCAACGGAGACGCAGGGGGCTCATGATCTAAAGTGCTCTGGATTGAAAATATGGAGGAGTGCTCCTTCAAATCGCGAATACCAGTACCCATTACACAAGCAGATATCTGCTAAGAAATGCTTTTTTTTGAAAAGGGGTTTACATTGATACTGCAAATCAGGCTATTAACAGTGTAAGGTCTAAATTTTAAGGGAATTCCTGTTCGGAGCTCGGGCCTGGACGTGGGCATCAGATCATTGTTTATGTTCAGGGTAATATAACCTTGTCTACCGTTTATGAAATGTCACGCTCAAGATGAGGTATTTTGCGGCATGTGTCTTGGATTCATGAGGACCCTGTGCTACACGCTGATGTATATCAATAAGAACACCGATAGAGCATCTATTCATGGTATTTATAGCCATATTTACAGCCATGTACAGGGGCAGTGGTTATGGTATAGGGGGGTTGATTTTAAGCACTGCTGAGTTTGTCAGTGCTATGTATAGCGAGTTCAGGGCAGCACCGAGAGGGTTGCCGATGTAACAATCGAGCTCAGCGACTGTAATTAGCTTATAGACGTGGTTACAGCTTGTAATCCCATGATATATCTGCATATCGCTGAATGCAATGGGTTGACCATTACACCAGTTGTATGCCATATATCCTCGTACAGTGGTCGCTTTTACAGCTAAATCCAGGGAAACTGCCCCCCTTCCCCCCAAAAAATCCCAAAATCTAAAATAAACAAGGTGAAAGCTATATATCTGGAATTTTAAAGTACAGACTCCTGACATACTGGAGAAATTGGACAGGTTTAGCTCTAAGTCACCCGAAGTATAAGTGAGGTGGCTGCCATGTACCTTCTCATAGAAATCTGTATGACAATGTGATATATTCAAGTTTGGCCTCGTGTACTCCATCCGTCAAGCTCATTCAATCATAAATGATAAGGTGGGAGATCTTGACACTAATTTGAAACAAAAAGGATTTTGCCGAATTTGGCTGTAAAAGCGCCCCTGTAAGGAGTCTTATGGCACAGAATTGTACTTAGATACCCTCGTGAGTACACTTAGAGTTACTTATAGAACTTCTGGAAAAGTTACAGTTACACGGCGAAGGCTTTATGTACGACGATTGTTGGTCTATGAGTGATTAAATATGCAATGTGAAACCTACGAGCTTTTTGCATAAGCAGTATAATTCCGATCCTAAAGCTACCTAGCTGTCCCTTCACGATATAATTCCATTTTCTTAAATTTATTTTTAGTTATTTTGCACGGGCTTTCCAAAATGGCACGTTGGGTATGGTTGGAGAGGCTACCCTACCAGCCACGGTAAGTGCTGTTGTGTAGACTATGCCGACGGAAATTGCGACCCACTACCCTTATAGGATTATTAAGTTTTGCAATATCTCAACTTGCCTGGTTAGCTCAGTTGGCTAGAGCGTGTGGCTTTTATCTGCGTATGATGAAAACCTCAAAGTCACGGGTTCGAACCCCGTATCAGGCTTCACCTATTTTTTGTTCAATGGTAGGTCAGCAATTACATCAAAATAGTTGTATTTAATATCTGGATGCCAGCTATGTCAATTATTGATGATTGCAATCTTTGCAGTGCCTGGCAGTGCTGTCTTTGGATGAGTTCGTAGAAGACACGAACACTTCCCCATATTTGCAAGTCCACTGTCGAGCTTTAAAATTGGGCCCCTCCTGGGGCTTGTGCCAACCAGACTATAAAAAGTACATATAAACATCTGCCCAAAGAAGAAGTAGGAGTGCTGATAACTTTTACAGTATCACCTGGACAGAAGGGGAAAAGAAACTAGAAAATGCACAATAAGAGATTTAGAAGGACCGAGAACAGGACCGGGGGGTTGAAAAGGAAGCAAGCGAGTTTGAAAATTCGGTTTCATGAAAGATGCATCACGCAAAATACTCTTACGTAAAAATTACAAGAAGTCTGCCCAGTTGCAAACGGAAATCTGTGCCAGCTTGTGTACATAGCAAAAGTATCTCCTTGTACTATCTCTCGTTTTCCAACCTTAGGCGAGAGGCTATAAGGTGCTCTCAGGAACCGATATGTAGTTAGACTATTTGTAGCCTGCTAATACCCTTCAATTTCCATAGTCAACTTCAAATCATATTCAATCAAAATAAGTCAAAATAAGTCAAAATAAGTCAAAATAATGAACTTTCATAAGCTAAAGTCCGTATGGTATCGAAATATGCATGGTATATAAACACTTTCTCATCTATTCCTTCCTCGCTACCCACGCCTGTGCCATATACTCGTTCCTCCCTACCCCCTTCCAGTCAATATTATACCCCGCCCTCAACCCCACAACCTTCTCACTTCCCAACGTATCCACCCATCCATCATAATCCCCCGAACCCTCTATCCACCCCCCCTCCGGCCCTTCCTTCCTCATCTTTCCTACAATATCATCAAATACGAACCCCATCCCCTCCGCGACAGCCACAACCTCCTCTAAACTCAACTCCACCCACGGCTTTGTCCCATAGAGTAACGGACCGAGGTTAATCCATACTCCTCCTGGCAAGAGGTAGTCGTGTATTTTGCGGAGGTAAGTTGGAATGGATTGTGCCGTGTCGAGGAAGAAGAGTGTGATGATGCATGCGTATAGTGGAGGTGAGAAAAGGGGGTGGATGGTTGTGAAATCTGATTCATAGAGGAATACGCGGTGTGCGGGGTGAGTCTCTACGAGTGGGTATATTTTGTTGGAAGATGATGGCGGGGGAATGGCTGTTGGCAAAGGAGCGGAGGAATGAGGAAAGTGTAGAGGGCGAGTCATGTTGGAGTTTGTAACGTGATGTGACCACCAGTCAATGTAGGGATATATCGTATGCTGCCCCTTGTGTTCATCCCCATTTACTTCAAGTCCTGTGTCCATGATTGGAACTGGTCCTGCGCTGCCAACGAAATGTTGCATAATATTCATCCAGAAACTCCATTCCACCCCAACCGCCTCAAACCCCATCGCAGCTACCTCCCACAGCAACCCACCCACCCCACACCCAGGAAGCAGGATCGTCACACCCTCCCTTCCACCTTCAGGGAACTCCTGTGCAAGCCATCCTTGAATCAAACCAAACGTCCTCTTCCGCTCAGCCATCCCTTCGGTACTGTAATCCCTCACAAAATGCTTCATTGCTTGCGTCAAGTGCGTGTGATCCCCCGCTCCCACATTCCCTGATTCAGCCGCCATCGCAAAAGCCTCCACTTCTTTCCTCGCCACAGCATAATACGCACAAGCATGGTCTAAAATCTGTTCCACCACCTTTGCAGTATGCCTCACTCCCTTCTCTGCGTTCGCCAACTTCGCGGAATAATCCACCCCCGCCTGTTCCAACAATAGCCTATCCTGCCTCACTATCTTCGCAAACGCCTTCCTCTTCCTCGCCAACGCACCCAGTGCTCTACTCCTGTAAAGATGTAAAGAGGATAATGTCGCGAGTAACCTAGCCCTCGTAGCTGGTGTACTAGCAATTTCTTCCAGGGTTTGTTCTCGGGAGGATAGCTGCGCCGGGGTAAGGTGGGCAACGACATGGTCTGTAAGTATAGTCTCGGAGGCACTCTGTGGGAGGGCTTGGGTTACGGTTAACTGGAGGCGGAGACGGTGGCCGTATTTGTATTTGTGGAAGATGGCGAGGGAGGGATATTTGGTAATGACGGCGGCGAGGAGGATGGCGAGGCAGGTAATGAGGAGGGCAGCGGAGCGGGAGATGCCCTGGGGTAGGGTGCTGGGTTCCCTTGTGTGCAGAGGGCCCTCCATGGTATAGATGTGCCGTTGACTACGTAAATATCAGCAACTGCTTGCGATTCGTCTCGCCACTCACTGTCCTCAGTCGCCCTGTCTGATACGTCTCGTATCTGGATGCAGTTGCATAAGCAATTGCAACCGTAGCCGGTCTGCAGCCGGTCCGCAGCCGGTCCGAGCCGTCTGAGATTCCGATTCACTAAACAAAGTAACCACAAAGGTGTCCATCCCCCGCCAAGACTTCAAGCGACAACAATTTCAGAACAGACTGATTATTATGCCGTGAGTACCTATGTACAGTACTACTGTACGATACAGAGTAATCCGGTTAGAATTAGAACTGCATTAACTGCGGTGACTTTTTATTGGTACCTGTAAAAAGTCAATGGGGAGACGGTCGAGGTGCTACTGTATAGGTTTGGGTAATGGACCTGGGCGTAATCAAGCCATTTCGCAATAGATAGTTAGCTGAAGCGATATGAAGAATATAGATACAGTATCACATTGGTTCATCTACCAGTATTGTACTATATTGTACTGGCTATTGCAAGACATGGCATATAAGCAAACACACATTCAAATATCTCGGGCGTATGGTAATTCTAGTCTGGTTATTCGGACATCTCGAGCATATGCTAATTCAGAAAGCCATGAGTTACTGGCAAAGTCATGTTTACCGGCAAAGCCATGAGTTACCGGTAGTCTGGTTGGCACCACACCCTCGTAGAGGGTCTGGAGAAATAACCAGTTATTAGTATGCCGACTAGTGGAAGTATGTTCCTTCCAATTAAGCATCCTCAACCCAGCTAGGCTTACTATTAGCAAGATTCAACTCCATGAAAGAACTGGTCCATCAAATACCTCCAAAACAACTTTCCCATCTCTGATAACCACAGAATACAGCTCGTCAGTCTTTGGATCATATTCTTGTTCAACCTCTGATTGTGGAAAGTTGAACAACAGGCGCTCTACGTGCTTTTCGAATGCAGCAGGGTGCTGGTAGAAACGAGATTTACGAGGCGTAGTATGGGGGGAAGCTGTGGCTGCAGCCGTAATAATATTGTCGATAAATAAAAGGACACAATTCTCATCTTCTGGCAGCAGATACACACGTGACCGATTGAGTTTCCGTTATGGGTCCAGCCTGCGGGGGGAGTACTTTAACTCGATTCCAAGACTTCGCCTCGCCGCATCTCGTCCAAATCACTTTTTCCCGCCTTTTCCGCCTGCCCGACCCCTGTCCCGCACCGAATTCGAGGGTTAATTCTCCGCCCTAACCGGAACTCTATGTTTCCCCCTTTCGGCTAGGGTTGCGCTAAGGGTTGTGCCCTTTGCCCTACGAAAATTGCGATTCGCCAATTAACATGTCTGATGAAGCAGAAATCCCGTAGACTGTTATGTTGGGTTTTCCTGCGCTAACACGTTGCTGTTGTAAGGCGACTACATCAGCAATTGCCTTCAGGAAATTAATCATAATACAGATCCGCGTGTACCTTGATATGAGACTGCCTGGCCCACAGAACTAGAAAATGTATCATCACCCTTGGCTTCTACAGCGATGAAAGCAGAAGAAAGCCTCGGGTCGTTAGTACTATAACCGACAACATAATGTGCGCGGCCTGATATAACTGTCTGACCATCTGTTGAGACGGCTTGAAGCGAATGCTCAGTCACGATTTGCATAGGAAATAGAGGTGTCTTCCCGGCATTGTTGTCACAAAAGAGCTTAAGACGATCCCACAAGATTAGATCGATAATGGTTCGAGCAAATAACTCAGCGCGATCAGGTCTGAAAGGAACTCGGTGAAGTAGCAGATATACCGTTTCTCCTGTTGGAATAATTAAAATTAACGAATCTCAAACTAAGGGTAGGGCTAGCAGGGATATAGGGATACCAACCGATACAGGCGGTATGGAAAGTGGTATCTGTGAGCGTACAATATACTATCGGTGTTTGGACCCAGTGATCACGTATTGTCCTAGCGGTTACACTCTCCAACAGGTTATGAGCATGGAGCACAAGTTCGATTCCCTGAGAGAGCGCTGGGATAAAAGGAAGGGTATTATGGATATTTACAGTAATATGAACCCCAGCTGCAGTTTGTTGTGAAAGTTTATTGGTAGTCTGGTTGCACAACCCCTCCGTAGGCCCTGAGGTGTTTACCAGGAGCAGTAATTGTTGATTTGATCCCTGTGTACGGTTTGGGGGGAAGTGGAGCGTACAATATACTATCGGTGTTTGGGCAAACCTAGCACCCAGTGATCACGTTTTGACCTAGCGGTTACACTCTCCAACATTATCAGCATCGTCTCCAGGAACTGACCAAATATATTCCCTGCCAGCTGGCTCATAGTCGACAGATAGAAGACTGCATACTTGCATTAATGACAGTCTCTCAGCTTGCACAGATTTGAGTG